>CM050163.1:61265732-61865732 GCA_027410445.1 Discoglossus pictus | reverse complement strand
TAGGCACCTTAAAGGAATGGGTGATACAACCTTTATTCAGTTGTATTGCAAAATGCCACACTACACAAAATAATTACATGAGAGAGCAATCACCATTAGGATAAACCTCCACCAGTGAAACAAGCAGAGCCAGCTAAAATGTAGATTTTCCCAAATATGCTCATTGCTTATATTGGTAGACCAGCTACAGTGGATCCTTAAGGAAAATATGTGAGGAGTGTCTGAGAGGCAGATTCCAATATAACCAGGCACTGGGCCTCATAGGTTGGAGGCATGATAGTATTGTCGACAGAATAGAGGGGAGTAGACTTTGTCCTGCAAAACACATTCGAGTGTCTATTGCATGTAGATGAAACTGAAACCAAAATACTTTTATTAGGGAGGCTCTGTAGATGAAGAACAGCAGTGGTACTAGGATCGAAGCTTGAGGTGTACCAACAGTAAGCGGATGTGATAACGAAGAGGTGCTCAAAAAGTAGACGCTAAATGTATGTGGATTCATAAATATGTGTGTACTATGGTTGTGTCTCACTCACTGCTTCAATTTTATGAATTTTATAAAGCAAGAATAATAAGGAACTTATACTAATAAAATTAACTTAAAAATGCTAATCATGTAAAATGAAGACATGTGTTAGCATCAGTAATTCAAAGGTTATAGAAGTCTTTGTTCTGCAAATTTCTGAATCTCTTTGAATTAGATTAATTTATTCTAAATTCTGGAATTGAACTGTAGATTACAAAGTAAGCTCTTTATTACTGACAATTAAAAGATTCTGATTTAGTGTAGGGTTGTCAATGCCAGAGAAGTGATTCATTTAGTGCATCTGTTTTAAAGATTGTGTGTTGGAATGAGAACCTAGAGTACCATAAACAAGAACTGAGCATAGCCATGATTAAAGGGATCATTCTGGCCTCTAAAACATTACTAGTGGGTTGGCAATGTTTTTGCAAGCTGATACAGTGTGTCAGTCATAACAAACAAGTTTTAAATAGATTTAGATAACTTAAAATAAATTTAGTCTTCATGTGACACAGCAGGATGGCCCATTGTTATGAAACGACACCTTGCAGTGGTTTTGTTCGGTTAATAACATTCTGAACAGATATGAATTTATTCAAGTGGGCTGTACTGGCATGTTGATTTGTTTCTGATAAAAAGTAAGTTATCTAAGTGATGTTAACATTGTTTTTAAGCAATTTAAGCAATTATGTTCTGTAGCATGCACATATGATATGTATGTACAATACATTTAAGTGACAGCAAGTATAGATAGCATAGGCGCTACACTAGCTAGTACTGGCACATAATAAGTAATAATACATTCCTATGTGCACCATACACAGGAAACTGTTATGTTATTACTTAGTACAAGTTTAAGATTCTTTATATAGTATAATCATTACAGCACATTATAATACATTATACTATATATGTATATATTATAATACAGTATAGTAAGGAAATATGAAGCTTATGGCTGCAGAGTGTAATGGTCAAAATGTGTTTTTATACTATCATGACCTTTAGTACATCTGACCCAATGACTTATCTCTCATCAGCACTACTCTGGTCTCTGTTCAATTTACTGAATCACTGGTATTATAAGTGGGTCCGTGATGCTGTGCTGTAATACCCGATTTAGCCCTGTGTACCCACCCCTTATGCACACGTTTATACATTGAGATTGGAGTAGCTTATGTGGTGCAGACTCTGTAATGGTTGGCAAACCTGCAATGGCTGGCAATAAGTCAGTTATGACATATGACATCCAAAAAACCTGGTGAAATGATAACATAATTGTGCATTGTTATCAGCATTACATATTAAAAAAATATTAACATTAAACTAACTCACTACACCTATGAGCCCGGGTATCCTCTTGGACCCTTGCTGAACACCCCATTAACCCCATATAGGTTCTATTATATTACAGTCACCAGGGACCCTATGACTGTCCCATGTTTATACATTAGATTACCATGGGGGGACAATAAGGACCCCATAATAATGGTAAATGTTAGATGCTACATGGATCTATAAAAATCCCCCTATTTAGACAGGGCTCATGGGGGTCTAAAACACTTCAACTGCACTACAGCAGTATATTTTAGTATTAAATAAAATTATAAAACGTATATTTGTTGTTCTATCACTGCCTGCTTCTTCTTCATCTATTTGCCAGGAAGTGAGATTGCCATTTGCCACAATCTTTGTCTTTTTAACATTGAGCAGCAGGCCAGCCTTTGCACTCTCTTCTTTCTCCCTCATCAGTAGACCTTTTAGTTCTTCCTCACTTTCAGCCATCCAAGTAGTATCATTGGCGTATCTGAGATTGTTGATATTACTTCCAGCAATATTGATTCCGGCTTTTGATTCATCCAGTCCGACATACCGCATAATATATTCTGCATATAGGTTCAATAAATAAGGTGATAATATACAACCTTGTCTCACTCCTTTCCCGATCTTGAACAATTCTGTTCCATGTTCAGTTCTGGCCACACATACAAATTCCTCAAGAGGGGGATGAGATAATCTGGTACTCCCATCGCTTTAAGAACTTGCCAAATTTTGTTGTGATCCACACAGTCAAACGGTTTAGGATAGTCTATGAAGAGGTCCATATATTGTTGGAGCCGAGCTTGTAGGATTTTAAGCATTACCTTGCTGGCATGTGAAATGAGTTCAATTGTTCAATAATTGGCACTGCCTTTTTTGGGGGGATTAGGATGTCGACTGACATTTTCCAGTCTCCTGGCATAAGGCAAGCAATACTTTGACAGCATCATCTTGTCAGATTTTTAGTTAAGCTGGGATTCCATCAACTCCTGTAGCCTTGTCATCAGCAAGACATCCTAGGACCCATGTCACTTCCCTCTCCAAGATGTCTGGCTCCAGCTCATTGGACAAATGACTGTGGTCATCACAGATGTTAAGATCCTTCCTGTATAGATCTTCAGTGTATTCCGCCCACCTTTTCTTTATCTGATCTGCCATTTTTTACTTTTATCACACCCAATTTGGCATGAAAGGTTCCTTTGAGATCCCCAATTTCCTTGAAGAGATCCCTTGACTTTCCCATTCTGTTATCTTCTCCTATCTCTTTACATTGCTCATTGTAGAATGTCTCCTTGTCACTTCTTACTATCTTCTAGAATTCTGCATTCATTTGGATAAATCTTTTCTACTACTTTTTGCTTTCGTTCTTCCCTGAGCTACTTTCAAAGCCTCATCAGATAGCCAGTTTGTCTTCTTAGTTTTATTTCTTTGGAGGTAATCTTTGTTGCTGTTTACTGAATAATGTCGCAAACTTCAGTCCAAAGTTCTTCAGGCATTCTATCTTCCATGTCTTGTCCCTTAAATCTACTCTTTACCTCCACTACATATTCACAGGAATATTATTTATTTCATATCTGCTAATACATTTGAGTTTACTAATTCACAGAATATCAATATTTAACCTTGCTATCTCATGTCTGACCACATGCAGTTTGCTATGGTTCATAGAACTAACCTTCATGTTGCTATGCTGAATTGTTCTTTGCAGCAGTGGACTTTCCTTTCCCCTCCAGACACATCTGCAGCTGTGTGTACTTTCAGCTTTGGCCCAAGCACATTAGATCTGGTGCTGCTTGTACTTACCCTCTGCTCTTCCTCAGTAATGTGATCAGCACCTTCTGATCTGAGGGGCTCATCTTCTGGTGCCAAATTGTTACATCTCTGGTTATGTCTACTTGAGTGGGTGGCTAGTTCCTTCTCAAGTGGACTGTGAATTGTCTGACTTATCTGCTATGACATGCCCAGTATGGGTGACCCTACATGGTATAGGTCACAGCTTCAATGACGTACACAAGGTAGTGATCCAGAAGGGGAAAACTAATATTAACTTTTAGTAAACTGCCCAATAGGCTGAGAAGCTTATTGTGCGTGTTAACATGGGTTGTAGTGGCCACATTAGCACCTGCAATTCTTTAATAAATCCACCTCATGGATGTTTCTTGTGCTTGTTAGTATCTAAACTAATAAACCTTCATTTCTAAACTAAGTTTGCTAAAATATTATAATATTAATAAAGAAATAATTAAAAACTACTTCTATTTATTTAAAGGGTCACTGTAGTACCCATATAATGGCCTTTTTTAATAACTGATCAATAAAAACAGTACTGGAAAAAAATAAATTAAATGTAACTTTGAAAACTTACATATGAATATTAGTGTGTATTGGTCTTGTATAACTGATACTCCGCTCGCATAAAGTATGATGGATTAGCCCAGGAGGCTGTCATAAATATTTTTCTGACCAGTCTGAGTTGGCCTGCATTAGCAAGCCTAGGGAACGATGAAGGTAAATAATCCTATCGGGACAGCCTCTGAGTAAATCCTCACTCACCGCTGAAACACTAACATTCAGATGTATGTTTAAAACTACAAACTTTTGTTCAAATGCATATTTTAATAACAATCAGTTATTAAATAAACAAATGAAGCCTATTTGCATGAGCACTACAGAGATAATTTACTAGTATTCTAAGGGCCTCACTAAATTGTCAAATACTGAAGCCCGTAATATAGCCCGCAAAAGTTACTGCTATTTAATTGGCCTCTTGTAGCTACCCGCAATCAATTTGCGGGTTACAGGCTGAAAATCCCTGCGGTTGTCAAAATCTTACAGCCCAGCTAAGCCTTTGATCTTTCAAGCCCACAAATGTTACAATCTCTAAAGGCGCAAATCGCTATTAAATTGCTACAATTCCCCAAGGACGCAATTGCCTTCAAACCCATAAATGGCAAATGTAGCAAAATCTTCTATGAGTACTAGAAAGGACTCGCAAGGGGGTTAAACACCTGTTCTAAACTCTATAAGAAACAATAAAAACACAATACTGAATTATAAATTATGGGAAAGAGATGAAAGACATTATAATTAATTGCACAACAGTGTCAAGCTCGGAAAACTGCAAAAACATTTTTTTTTTAATGTTTATTTTCTGTGTTATATCGATCTCGGGAATCAAGAAGTTAAAACATATCAGGTCACCCACATGGACTAGAACATTTTCTTCATTCATTTTTAATGATTTTTAAATTGCTGGACTGCGAGCCCAATCGCATATTGGAACTCTAAATGCTAATTGATTGACGTTTAAACGCCATGTTTTACTGATGTCATGATGACGGACTAATTTACTATTGTCTGTTTCTAAATCATTACTTACGGGCTTGCTTAATTGATCATGATTATGCCCTGAAATGCTACGTACGGTTGTAAGGTTTACGGTTTTGGCTTTCGGACATGTACATGTAGGCTTATTTAATTAAATTGCTCTGTAACTGTTGGAAATTAATAGGCCCCTAAGTATAGCATGTTGATACCATATTTTGCAGTCTGACAGACAGACTTCAGTCTCTAACTCTCCCCCTTATTGCTGTCATATAGATTATTTTATTTTCTCCGGTGGATTATTTGCTCCAGTTCTGCTTTAGCTTTTCAGGTCAGATACCTTAAGGAGAAGCCCACACAGTGCATCTTTGTGACTTTTCTTAATTGGTTTTCCTTTTTTACTTTGCTTCTAGTAATGTCAGCCTAGTTTTAGACTGAAAAACTGTTACACAAATTTAACCAAAAGTAATCCACATATAAATTCATGGAAATTTTCCTTTATAGATTTGACATTTTCCCTGTGAATTAACACTTTTATTGATGTCTGTTAAATCTATTTGTTAAAGCGCAATTTTGATCATATATTTAAAAAATACTATTTTGAACAACTGCAATTGAAAATAAGCATATTCTTTTGACTAGAAAATAATAAAACATGTATATTATCTTTTATATTCAGTTATGCTGCTGTAGGGTCTACCATTTTGGTCTCTGATAATAAACTTCTGCCACTTTGATTGCACAGGAAAAAAAATCTACACAATGGGAATGTTGCATCTATATGTGCCAGAGCTTTCAGTAGGATTAATGGAAAACTGATTAATTTACAAGAACATACCCTCTTGGGAAAGTAATAGAATAAATTGATAAAGGAAAATGGATCCCTGCAATAAAAAAGTTATTTGGAATAAAAAATAAAAATGCAACTACTGTTTTTATCTGTTTTACTTTCTAAAAATCATTTGGCCCATTTTCAAGTTTAGAAATGTAAAACCATTTAAAAAGAATTTCAGTCATATTTTATACAGGTATACTAAATACATTGTACTGTCAAAATTATAATTTAAACTAAAACTTGTAATGATATATATATATATATATATATATATAGTAAATAAAAAGTACATCTGTGTTCACACTTGAATGTCTAAAGCAAGTTAAAAAACCTCCTTCCAGCTCAGAGTTCCGCGAAAAAACAGTTATTACACTGCATTCTGGGAAGTTAAGCTGGGACACACAAATATGGCCACAAATGCCTCGCTCTTCATTCCGTAGCCATCATCAAACATGGCTTCCTTGAAGCTTATGCATGCTGTATTACACAGCTTTAATGCAAAGCCAAGGCTGGAATAAACACAGGCTGAGTATCCAATCCATGTACAGCTGTTTCAAGCTTACTGGCTATCATCAGCATGGAGCGGGATCTCAGCCTGTGTTGTGGAAATTATGAGTAGGTAGTTCACCACAACAATCATTTATAATATGGTGGGCAAATGAGCGATAGAAGCCCTCCACCGTACAGTAGTACAGTAAATAAAAAGTACATCTGTGTTCACACTTGAATGTCTAAAGCAAGTTAAAAAAACCTGCTTCCAGTTCAGAGTTCCGAGAAAAAACAGTTATTACACTGCATTCTGGGAAGTTGAGCTGGGACACACAAATATGCCCACAAATGCCTCGCTCTTCATTCCGTAGCCATCATCAAACATGGCTTCCTTTAAGCTTATGCATGCTGTATTACACAGCTTTAATTGATATATATATATATATACAGGTGGTCCCCATGTTACAGACGACCAGAGTTTGTTTTCATAATCTGTTTGTTTGAATTAAAAGAAAGAGCACAATAGTTTCTGTAACTTATTATTACATTACAGGGGTATTATTATTATCACAGTGTTACACTGTATTATTATTACCACATATGAGTCACTATAATATTATTATTATGATGATTAACATTTTATTCATCAGGGATCTGAGTAACATAGAAATCCAGCCTAAAGACATTGGCCCCTATTCAATTGAGCAATTGTAGGTTACTGGAGCCCGTAAACTAATTTGCTATTTAATTGGCATCTTTAAGCGAGCTGCAAACGTTCTACGGGTTACAGGCTGAAAATCCCTGTGGTTGTCAAAATAGTTACTTATAACCTATCTAAGCCATTGATCTTTCAAGCCCACAAAAGTTACAATCGAAAAATTGCTATTCATGTGCTACAATTCATCAAGTCTGCATGATGTAAATGGCAAATATAGAAGAAAATCCTACTAGTACTATTACTGATAGGACTAGCAAGGGGGTTAAACACCTGTTCGTAGCACTGTAAATGCAAATAAACAATCAATACTGCTCTTTAAAAGACATTTAAAAAACATTTTCATGTTATATCATTCTTGGTAATCAAGGAGTTAATACATATCAGGCCACCCACATGGACTATAACAGTATCATTTTTATTATTTTGTACATTGCCAGATTGTGAGTACAATCGCATATTGGACCTCTAAACGCTAAATAATTGACGTTTAACCTCCATTTTTTACTGATGTCATGATGAAGGTGTAATTTACTATAGGCTGTTTCTAAATCGGTAGTTCAGCCTTGCTTAATTGATCATGATCATGCTCTGAAATGCTACTTAGGCGTGCATGGTTTGCAATTAAGGCTTTTGGTCAGGTAGCTGCGGGCTTGTTCATTTGAATTGCTCTGTAATTTGACAATTTCAAGCTCAGAGACTTATGGCCGGTTTGAAGTCAACTGTGGGTTTGTAATTGAATGGAGGCCATTGCCATGTAAATTATGTGTCCTACTTATGGATGCACTCATAGGCAGCTGCTTTCTTTGCCTAGTTAGAAATCCATGCCTCGAAGACAGCATAAGAACTCTTAAGAATATTATAGTCTAGTTTAGGCAAATATGGTTTGTAATAAATTTGAAAACAAAATAAGAAATGGAAACACCAGGGTTTTCAGAAAGGAAACAAAAAAGCTTAAAGTTGATAAGGGGACATAAAATAAATAATTATAGCTTTACTTTAAACAGTACAATGAAAAGCGAATTAAAAGATGTTTTTAGAATTTTTAAATTCAGGCATGTGTTAATCTTGAAACATTTCTAACCAATGGCTGTAATAAGTTTTTTACAAGTGACAGGTTTTATAATGAGCAAAAATCCCCAAAACACTCAAATGGCAATACACTGGGTTGATTGCAACCATATTATTACTTTTGAATTTTTAGACATTCTAACCTCAACATGAGCATTTAGAGGCAGATTGTAATATATAGTCCATTCAGGACATGAGAGAATGTGTGTATGTAAGCTTACTGAATTATGTGGTGATGCTGACTCCAGATTAGAGGTTAAATAAAGGGTTTGGGTAGCATGTTAAAATAATTATAAAACAATGAACATTTTCAATTTGATTTGATCTGCTCTACATGATGGTGCAGAGCTATTAAAATGAGTCTGGTGGTCCTTTTAGTTCAGCATATGTAATGGCAAGGTATCCATTAGCTTGCATAGCTTTTGTGGAATACACATACTGCCAATAAATATTAAGTATAAAAAGTGAAAGTTCCTACTGCTTTTTTGACACTATTACAAGACATTGACACATAGAAAACCTGACTGTAAATTAGCTAGTTTCCTTTCTGAACCTCCTTGAAGCAGAAGGAAGAAAAATCAATCAATGTCATAAGAGAGTCACAGAAACACCAGGAGAGATTAACATGAACATGTCAATGTCCTATCATTCTTGTTTCTTCTAAGTTATATATATATATATATATATATATATATATATATATATATATATATATTTATATATATATATATATATACATATAATTGATTTATTTTATTTACTTTTGAATACATAATTATGAAGAAGTAAACAAATTGTCATTTTAAAGTTAGGTATGTTCTTTACTAAAAAAGATCTGTATTTTAACTTCAAGCTGTGAATGTGTGAAATAGATCAAAGGCTTACAAAAGTACATTTCACCAAGACTGGTTCTAGTTATCTGATATATATATATATATATATATATATATATATATATATATATATATATATATATTGTCATTACAAAGAGATGTTTTAGCTTGTCAACAGTTTTATGTGACTTTTCCTACAGTTCGGTGTATGCTGATCTCTTATGATATGAAATACCCTTTTTTTAAATTATCTCTGTGCTCAGCAAACCTCTAGTTTAACAAGATCACAGTAGAGGGCTGTAGTTCTATATTTCCAATTATAGACGTGGCATGGAGTTGTGATTGTACCTTAATCAGAGGGAATGTTCTTAAAGCTGTCTAAGAGGAGAAATGATTGCATGTTGGCTAGGCGCACAAAGCCTGATTTGTATATCGCTACCCAGAATCCTTAGCGGCAGTTCAAACATTGTTCACTGAGCAACACTGAGGGAAACATGTCTCCTGACCTGCTTGGTACATGTAGATGTATTTGAAGTGTTTTTTGTTTCTTTCATTAATATGAACTCTATTATATCTAAAGCCCGTAAGTGACTCTAACCATTAATTTTGGCTGTAATTGCTTTTTTTGCTAAATGTTTTGATGTATTGACTCAAGCCCACAAATACGTCTTACAGTAAACCATGCCATTTTAAGCAGGCTTTCAGGGGACGGGATCATATGATCTGACAATATTTAATAAAGTCAGTAATTTACTTCTTAGATAAAGCCAATAGTAAATGAGACCATCATCATGATATCAGTAAAACATGGAAGTTAGACATAACCTGCAATCGGAGGCTACAAATTAATGTGAGCTAATAAGTAATATTTGCTGATCGGGCTCGCAATCCTGCAATCTAGCACGCTATAAAATGCATTAGATCATCTGTTCTAGTCCATGTGAGTTTCATGATATGAATTAACCCCTTGAGGATCAATATTACTCATAAATAACAGTTAAAAATAATATGTTTTAATTGCATATTTGTGGGTTTGAGAAAGATGTGCAATTAATTTTAATGTATTTACATGCCTTCCCATGCTTTAAAGTAAAGTAGTTTAATTGCTGCTACAGCTCTAATAAGTGTTTAAAAATGTTTTGCAAGTCCTATTTAGTACTCGTTATATTTTTGACAGAATACTTTTTTAAGTTGTTGGTTAGACTTTATTTGTGAGTTAGAGCTGCGTATCTAGTAGAATATTGAGTTTGTTTATCTATAATTAATTAGTGCTCATAATGTTCAAGATGTGCTAAAACCAATGGAGTTCTAAGAATAAATGTGGGTGTTTGGCTGGCCTGTAGTGATTCTCGGTGGGTAACTCGTAATCGTATTGTTAGTCGCTAACAAAACTTGTGGCAATTTTAAGAGCGTTTTTAAGTGTGTATAAATGTATGATTTGGGCTATAGAATAGGGCCCTATGGGCTCTGTGGAGGTTCTTCTACCTAACAAACATAAATTGTGGCCTGTCTGGGAACCACTGCCATAGATCCAACAAGAAGTATGTTAACAATGTGTAATCACTGGTGACACAATAAGTATTCAACAAGCATTGATTGGGAACCTCTGATCTGAGGAATGAGTACTAGATCTGTGATCATGAGAGACTGATGGAGCGCACCACCTCACACTATGGGAATGAAACAGTGGGGTTTTCCTCTTTCTAGGGAAATGTATGGAGTGCTGCACCACTTATCATGCATGATGGGATTGTCTGCTGTACCTGATCAGGGAGTATTGCATCTCTGCTCATAGGAGTGTTGTGCTGAACCTTTCATCATTTTAGAACATGTTTAAAGGACCACTATATTCCAAAAATAAACACTGTTAAAATGAATGCATGAGTATACTTGATTTATAATGTTTAAACATTGTAATACTAGTAAATATACTTTAAAGCTCTTACCTTTATAGGTTTCTGGCTGTTGCTCGATGGTTATTATCTCCACCCTTTTGTATAATTAGGGACAGGGCAGCTGTAGCAGACTTCCTGCTATGTGCTCTGGTGTTTGACTGAAGTATATCTGAGATGATTAAGTATATCACTGTAAAAAAGTTCCTTGGTGCCTAACACCTTAACAATGGTAATAATAGTAGAAAAAATATATAGGAACTATAGGGTTTGGAATGGATGATTCCTTTAAATGAGCTACTAGCTGGTATATTCTTGAGTACATACAGTCTTCCCTCATATGGCAAAATAAATTTGCTAATCCTTGGGAGGACAAAAGTATGAAAATATATAAATAGTGTTTAGCTCAAAAAAGTGTGGTTAAAACCAATGTAGAAAAAAGCGCATGGAAGTACTTTACCGGTTATGAAAAAAGGTAGAGGGGGGTTTATAAAAAATATATGTACAAATTATGTGTTATAGCATACTATAGTGATGCAACTCCTGTTTGCCTGAGACTACTATATGTCATTAATGCTGACTGGCAATTCACAGTAGTCACAAGGAGTAAAGTAACACAGGCAAAAAATAGCTCAAACATATATAAACCTCTCTTTTGTAATCAATAAACCAAATAACCAGAGTACTTGCGCTTAGATGATAGTCCCGACGGTCCCATTTCACCCCTTCTGGGGCTTACTCATGGGCTACTGAATTGGAGGTCTAATGGGGCTTTTATAGCCCTTTTTCATCCATTTCCGGTTGTGCAACGCTATTTAGGTCATTTCCGTTTTTGAAAAGTTAAGTGTAACACTTAAAAACGTCCCCACGTTCTTTCCTTTCATTTCTGTAAATGGTGGCTTGCCAATCATACGTAATTTGCCAACCACACACTCCATTTTGTTTTATTCAAATTGTTTTAATCATTTATGTCGCTGCGTGATGACGTAATCAAGATACAAACGTGACCACGTTTTTTCAAGTCCTTTCTATGCATGAATGCCAATCATGCGTTATTTTGCCAACCAACGCCATTTTGATCTGGTTTTAAAGACGCCAAAGTGCTCCAACTACTATATACTGGATCTAAAAATGTTGTTGATATCTCTAAGGTGAATTTATCCATGGTGGGTCTAAGTAAATCTATATTACTATTTTAAAGTGACCTAAAATATATAAAAAATATTGTTGAATCAACTAATATATAGAGGTAAAGGCAAATAATAGTGATGGCTAGTGAATTATTATATTGTTCCAAAAATTGGAAATATCTGAATAATAAAAGTGAAAAAAGAGAAATATATCAATGTGTTTGTGTATAATAAGTGTTCTATAATGTATCTACATATAGATCCAAGTGGATAAAGTGCATGTAATATGAAAAATATATATATATATACATATACATGCACAAACATACACGTATATATACATGCACAAACAAAAACATACACACACACTTGCACACACACATACCTATACCTATATTCATACAAACATATAAGCATACATACATATACATATATATATATATATATATGGGTGCAAAATGTGAGGTGAAAAGCTAAATGTAAGAGAAAAGGTGTTATGAAATGTGATAAAATTATGAAGTGTGTGTAGTGATAAATGAATAAATATACTATTACACTGTTATAGAAAGGGCGCATATGAAAATCCTTCATTAAGACCTTGTGGGCTTTGGGTATTCAATATAAAGATCCATTTGCTCTCCAGCTTTAAGAGATCCTTATCAATATCCCCTCCTCTGGGTTTTTGTGACGCTTGATCAATTATTGAAAATTTCATTGCCTCTGGTTTGTTATTGTGAAATTTTTTTATATGTCGAGACACAGATGTGTCCATTTCTTTGGTCACTGTATAGGAGTGTTCCAAGATCCTTCTCCGCAGTTGGCGTGTAGTTTTACCTATATATAATTTCGGACAGGAACAGATTATAACGTAGACAACGTGCGTAGAGCTGCAGTTGATAAAATGCTTAATTGGATATTTCACATTAGTGTTTGGGTCAGTAAAATCTTTACTGGGGACAATGAACTTACAGGCTTTACATTTTCCGCATTTAAACAATCCTTTTGTGGATGGTAACCACGATGTTGTACTTTGTGTAGTTGGTTTAAAGAAGCTATTCACCAATTCATCTTTAATACTCTTGTTCTTTCGATAAGTGATAGAAGCTTTTTCGGAAAGGCTGGTACATAATGTAGAGTCATCTGTCAATATATACCAATGCCTGTCTAGTATTTGTTTAATTTCCTTCCAGTCTTTTCCAAATGACATAATACATCTTATTTGATAGTTTCATTCAGCCTTCTTATTTGAAAATAGTAGATCCTGTCTATCTGATTCAACAGCTCTTTTGTATGCTTTTTTTAAAAGGCGATTGGGGTATCCTCGAGCTTTAAATACTTTATATGTTGATGTATCTGATAACAATTTGTTACACATTTTTAGGTATTCTTGTTCATCCATGATGACTGTATTTCCTCCTTTGTCAGCGGGTTTTATCACTACTTTATGTTTCTTTAATTCTTGTAGAGATTTGAATTCCCTTATACTTAAGTTGGTTTTACCTATGTTGTTTTTTTCTTTTTCTTTTTCTTGGACATCATTAAATAGTCTTTTTAGGTCTTTAGTCACCACATCCACAAATACCTGAATATTATTATTTTGCTTAAAATCAGGCGTAAAAGTACTGGTATGTTTCTTAGTTGTTTTCGTCTGGGAATGACCTTCATACTTTTGTTCATCTAATAATGAAAACAGAGTTTCAAATACTTCCTTGTCTTCATCAATTATTCCCAAATTATTGAGCTCTATCTTCCGCTTTTGTGTAAAGAATTTTTTAAGGGCTAGTTTCCTAGCAAATAAGTTTATGTCTTTTACATTCTCAAAAAGACCTGAAGATATCAAAGGACCCAAGGGGAAAGATTCATACCTCTACATTCACAAAACCCACTGCAACGAACTCTCTATTAAAATGGTCTAGTCAGCATCCTAGAGAGTTAAAAGCAGGAATTCCAATAAGTCAGTATCTACGGATCAAAAGAAACTGCAGCAATCAAGACGCCTTTAAGATTCAAGCAGATCAACTAAGAGCTAAATTTAAAGCTCGAGGATACCCCAATCGCCTTTTGAAAAAAGCATACAAAAGAGCTGTTGAATCAGATAGACAGGATCTACTATTTTCAAATAAGAAGGCTGAATGAAACGATCAAATAAGATGTATTATGTCATTTGGAAAAGACTGGAAGGAAATTAAACAAATACTAGACAGGCATTGGTATATATTGACAGATGACTCTACATTATGTACCAGCCTTTCCGAAAAAGCTTCTATCACTTATCGAAAGAACAAGAGTATTAAAGATGAATTGGTGAATAGCTTCTTTAAACCAACTACACAAAGTACAACATCGTGGTTACCATCCACAAAAGGATTGTTTAAATGCGGAAAATGTAAAGCCTGTAAGTTCATTGTCCCCAGTAAAGATTTTACTGACCCAAACACTAATGTGAAATATCCAATTAAGCATTTTATCAACTGCAGCTCTACGCACGTTGTCTACGTTATAATCTGTTCCTGTCCGAAATTATATATAGGTAAAACTACACGCCAACTGCGGAGAAGGATCTTGGAACACTCCTATACAGTGACCAAAGAAATGGACACATCTGTGTCTCGACATATAAAAAATTTTCACAATAACAAACCGGAGGCAATGAAATTTTCAATAATTGATCAAGCGTCACTTTTACTTTTTCATATTACACGCACTTTATCCACTTGGATCTATATGTAGATACATTATAGAACACTTATTATACACAAACACATTGATATATTTCTCTTTTTTCACTTTTATTATTCAGATATTTCCAATTTTTGGAACAATATAATAATTCACTAGCCATCACTATTATTTGCCTTTACCTCTATATATTAGTTGATTCAACAATATTTTTTATATATTTTAGGTCACTTTAAAATAGTAATATAGATTTACTTAGACCCACCATGGATAAATTCACCTTAGAGATATCAACAACATTTTTAGATCCAGTATATAGTAGTTGGAGCACTTTGGCGTCTTTAAAACCAGATCAAAATGGCGTTGGTTGGCAAAATAACGCATGATTGGCATTCATGCATAGAAAGGACTTGAAAAAACGTGGTCACGTTTGTATCTTGATTACGTCATCACGCAGCGACATAAATGATTAAAACAATTTGAATAAAACAAAATGGAGTGTGTGGTTGGCAAATTACGTATGATTGGCAAGCCACCATTTACAGAAATGAAAGGAAAGAACGTGGGGACGTTTTTAAGTGTTACACTTAACTTTTCAAAAACGGAAATGACCTAAATAGCGTTGCACAACCGGAAATGGATGAAAAAGGGCTATAAAAGCCCCATTAGACCTCCAATTCAGTAGCCCATGAGTAAGCCCCAGAAGGGGTGAAACGTGACCGTCGGGACTATCATCTAAGCGCAAGTACTCTGGTTATTTGGTTTATTGATTACAAAAGAGAGGTTTATATATGTTTGAGCTATTTTTTGCCTGTGTTACTTTACTCCTTGTGACTACTGTGAATTGCCAGTCAGCATTAATGACATATAGTAGTCTCAGGCAAACAGGAGTTGCATCACTATTGTATGCTATAACACATCATTTGTACATATATTTTTTATAAACCCCCCTCTACCTTTTTTCATAACCGGTAAAGTACTTCCATGCGCTTTTTTCTACATTGGTTTTAACCACACTTTTTTGAGCTAAACACTATTTATATATTTTCATACTTTTGTCCTCCCAAGGATTAGCAAATTTATTTTGCCATATGAGGGAAGACTGTATGTACTCAAGAATATACCAGCTAGTAGCTCATTTAAAGGAATCATCCATTCCAAACCCTATAGTTCCTATATATTTTTTCTACTATTATTACCATTGTTAAGGTGTTAGGCACCAAGGAACTTTTTTACAGTGATATACTTAATCAAATAATTTGTGGTTTAGTCCACGTTAAAAGCCACTAGTTTAAGACAACGCAAACAAAAACATCCTTTTAGGGAGTCACCTAAAGAATCTTCCTATTCTTTCATAGAGTTAGGACAAATAGAACAACTACTATCATATTGAAAATAGGAATCTTAACTCTATATCAAACAAATTATATATATATTATCATAATAAGGATACAATAAAAAATCTATAAGCATGGCACAATCTAATGTAAATCAGTGGGACTTTACAGAGCTAATGAAAGAAGTAGAGTCCACCTTCTGCAGCAAAGAAACAGAATCACAGAAATTATCTGGTGACCAAAGTATAATAGGCAGCTCTAAAGAATTACTAAAAGGACTGAAAAAACAAATAAGAACTATTTGGGAAATATCAAGTCTCCACAACTATGTAAAATCGAAAATTGTCCCAAGAGGACTAAGAATCCAACTGGCACCCGCTACACATTTACTTGAAGTAAATTTTGTGACAAAATGGACAGAAATTGTTGATAAATGCTCAATAGAATTAATGAACCTTATTTTAGACACTGAAAAACAGAATTTAGAAAATATTAAACAAACAGTCATAGACAAACAAATAGATTTCTCTAGATTCAGGACAACAGTGAATATGAAGCATTGAATATAAAATTGAACAATAATGTTGAGAAATTCAAGAAAGATCTTATAGCAAGAAAACAAAAGAAATTTTTACGGGATAGTAATGACTACCAAGTTGGAAGAATCTACAAATTCATCAGAATTAGACACCCTAGTAATACCGACATCAGTTCGTCAGAGGCAGAAACATCAGAAAGAGAAGAAAGTATACAACTATATAAATCACGTACACAATATGTCGGAGGAACATCCAGTGGCCCAACTACAAGATCAGGAGCGAATCAAACTACACTAGAACACCATTTTTTAGGCAAGGGGCACGCCCAAAAACCCCACAACACTTCTCGACCGAGAAAAAATCAGTAAAGATAAGTAATAATAAATTTAATCCAACAAAATTCACTAAAAATTGTCTGGACGATAAACATAATGAAATGACATTCAAAACAAAGGACACCTACAGTGAATTAATAAGAACATTTCAGAAATGCAATAAAAGGAAATTTGACATTAATAAAACGTCGGAAGTAATGTCCTTAATGGAACCTATAATAGATACATCTAGAGTACATCCTAATAAATCTAGACCTCAGAGAGAATGTCTAATTAATGACCAATTGATAGATCCAACTGAGAAATTAATAATGAGACAGAGCAATATAACAGAAAAAACTATAACAACTGGACAACAAAAAGAAACAACAGTGATAAACTTGTCTGAAGTGAAATTGAAGGACTCAGATATATCTTTACTATCTAAGGGCCTTTCATTTGTCCCTACAAGCAACTCGGATCTTTTTGAGAATGTAAAAGACATAAACTTAT
This sequence comes from Discoglossus pictus, assembly GCA_027410445.1. Classification (NCBI taxonomy): domain Eukaryota; kingdom Metazoa; phylum Chordata; class Amphibia; order Anura; family Alytidae; genus Discoglossus; species Discoglossus pictus. The sequence continues at coordinate 61,848,218 of CM050163.1, read as the reverse complement.
TTGCTAGGAAACTAGCCCTTAAAAAATTCTTTACACAAAAGCGGAAGAAAGAGCTCAATAATTTGGGAATAATTGATGAAGACAAGGAAGTATTTGAAACTCTGTTTTCATTATTAGATGAACAAAAGTATGAAGGTCATTCCCAGACGAAAACAACTAAGAAACATACCAGTACTTTTACGCCTGATTTTAAGCAATATAATAATATTCAGGTATTTGTGGATGTGGTGACTAAAGACCTAAAAAGACTATTTAATGATGTCCAAGAAAAAGAAAAAGAAAAAAACAACATAGGTAAAACCAACTTAAGTATAAGGGAATTCAAATCTCTACAAGAATTAAAGAAACATAAAGTAGTGATAAAACCTGCTGACAAAGGAGGAAATACAGTCATCATGGATGAACAAGAATACCTAAAAATGTGTAACAAATTGTTATCAGATACATCAACATATAAAGTATTAAAAAGTAATCCTCTCCAAGAGTTCCTAAAAGAACTAAAACTTATACTGTTAGCGGCCAAACAAGACAAATTAATAGATCAAAATACATATGATTATTTGTTTCCTAAAAGACCAGTTATAGCTACTTTTTACTCTTTACCGAAGATACACAAAAATAAAGTACCCGTACCGGGACGGCCAATCGTATCTGGAAACAACAGCTTAACTGAAAAAATAAGTGAATATGTAAATGATTACATTAAAGAAATAGTATCAGAAATACCTTCATACTTAAAAGATACGCTGGATCTGTTGAAACATCTAGAGGATATTGTTGTACCCACCAAAACAATACTTATCTCTATTGATGTAGAACAACTGTACTCCACTATCCCACATGATCAGGGGATCGCTGCAGTTGAACACTATTTAAGTGCAAGACCTATGGAAGATCTGAATATGAATTCTTTTATTACATCATTACTACGTTTCATACTAACAAAAAATTTCTTTATTTTTAATAAACAGTGGTATCATCAAATTAATGGCACAGCCATGGGAACCCCTTGTGCACCGAATTATGCCAATTTATACTTGGGTTTTTGGGAAAAGACACAAGTATTTTCAGAAGATATGTCAGTATATAATGAGAAAATATTATCATGGCATAGATACATTGACGATATTATGGTACTGTGGACAGGAAATACTAAAGAATTCACAGAATTCATTGAAAAATTGAACAAAAACTCATCAGGTTTGAAATTCACGTATGTGATGGATGAAGAAGAAATAGAATTCCTTGACCTGAAGATATCAAAGGACCCAAGGGGAAAGATTCATACCTCTACATTCACAAAACCCACTGCAACGAACTCTCTATTAAAATGGTCTAGTCAGCATCCTAGAGCGTTAAAAGCAGGAATTCCAATAAGTCAGTATCTACGGATCAAAAGAAACTGCAGCAATCAAGACGCCTTTAAGATTCAAGCAGATCAACTAAGAGCTAAATTTAAAGCTCGAGGATACCCCAATCGCCTTTTGAAAAAAGCATACAAAAGAGCTGTTGAATCAGATAGGCAGGATCTACTATTTTCAAATAAGAAGGCTGAATCAAACGATCAAATAAGATGTATTATGTCATTTGGAAAAGACTGGAAGGAAATTAAACAAATACTAGACAGGCATTGGTATATATTGACAGATGACTCTACATTATGTACCAGCCTTTCCGAAAAATCTTCTATCACTTATCGAAAGAACAAGAGTATTAAAGATGAATTGGTGAATAGCTTCTTTAAACCAACTACACAAAGTACAACATCGTGGTTACCATCCACAAAAGGATTGTTTAAATGCGGAAAATGTAAAGCCTGTAAGTTCATTGTCCCCAGTAAAGATTTTACTGACCCAAACACTAATGTGAAATATCCAATTAAGCATTTTATCAACTGCAGCTCTACGCACGTTGTCTACGTTATAATCTGTTCCTGTCCGAAATTATATATAGGTAAAACTACACGCCAACTGCGGAGAAGGATCTTGGAACACTCCTATACAGTGACCAAAGAAATGGACACATCTGTGTCTCGACATATAAAAAAATTTCACAATAACAAACCGGAGGCAATGAAATTTTCAATAATTGATCAAGCGTCACAAAAACCCAGAGGAGGGGATATTGATAAGGATCTCTTAAAGCTGGAGAGCAAATGGATCTTTATATTGAATACCCAAAGCCCACAAGGTCTTAATGAAGGATTTTCATATGCGCCCTTTCTATAACAGTGTAATAGTATATTTATTCATTTATCACTACACACACTTCATAATTTTATCACATTTCATAACACCTTTTCTCTTACATTTAGCTTTTCACCTCACATTTTGCACCCATATATATATATATATATATATATATGTATATGTATGTATGCGTATATGTTTGTATGAATATAGGTATAGGTATGTGTGTGTGCAAGTGTGTGTGTATGTTTTTGTTTGTGCATGTATATATACGTGTATGTTTGTGCATGTATATGTATATATATATATATATATTTTTCATATTACACGCACTTTATCCACTTGGATCTATATGTAGATACATTATAGAACACTTATTATACACAAACACATTGATATATTTCTCTTTTTTCACTTTTATTATTCAGATATTTCCAATTTTTGGAACAATATAATAATTCACTAGCCATCACTATTATTTGCCTTTACCTCTATATATTAGTTGATTCAACAATATTTTTATATATTTTAGGTCACTTTAAAATAGTAATATAGATTTACTTAGACCCACCATGGATAAATTCACCTTAGAGATATCAACAACATTTTTAGATCCAGTATATAGTAGTTGGAGCACTTTGGCGTCTTTAAAACCAGATCAAAATGGCGTTGATTGGCAAAATAACGCATGATTGGCATTCATGCATAGAAAGGACTTGAAAAAAGGTGGTCACGTTTGTATCTTGATTACGTCATCACGCAGCGACATAAATGATTAAAACAATTTGAATAAAACAAAATGGAGTGTGTGGTTGGCAAATTACGTATGATTGGCAAGCCACCATTTACAGAAATGAAAGGAAAGAACGTGGGGACGTTTTTAAGTGTTACACTTAACTTTTCAAAAACGGAAATGACCTAAATAGCGTTGCACAACCGGAAATGGATGAAAAAGGGCTATAAAAGCCCCATTAGACCTCCAATTCAGTAGCCCATGAGTAAGCCCCAGAAGGGGTGAAACGGGACCGTCGGGACTATCATCTAAGCGCAAGTACTCTGGTTATTTGGTTTATTGATTACAAAAGAGAGGTTTATATATGTTTGAGCTATTTTTTGCCTGTGTTACTTTACTCCTTGTGACTACTGTGAATTGCCAGTCAGCATTAATGACATATAGTAGTCTCAGGCAAACAGGAGTTGCATCACTATTGTATGCTATAACACATCATTTGTACATATATTTTTTAAAAAACCCCCTCTACCTTTTTTCATAACCAGTAAAGTACTTCCATGCGCTTTTTTCTACATTGGTTTTAACCACACTTTTTTGAGCTAAACACTATTTATATATTTTCATACTTTTGTCCTCCCAAGGATTAGCAAATTTATTTTGCCATATGATGGAAGACTGTATGTACTCAAGAATATACCAGCTAGTAGCTTATTTAAAGGAATCATCCATTCCAAACCCTATAGTTCCTATATATTTTTTCTACTATTATTACTGAAGTATATCTGAGGCCTGATGTACCCCAGAGCACACAGCAGAAAGTGTGATACAGCTGTCCAGCCCCTAATTATGCAAAATAGATGACGTTTTTAAGTAAAACTACTGATATTACAATGTTTAAACATAATAAATTAAGTATACTTATGTATGTACTTTTATTTAACAAGGTTTATTTTGCAGTATATGCTTTTGTTGTGTCTATAGTGCATAATTTTTTTTTTAGAAGCAAATGAGGTTATTGGTCACACTATGAAAAAAAAAATCACAATCCAAATTACTATACAACCGAACGAAACATGTTGGGAAAACTGATAATAAATATGTGATTAGTATAAAAGAAGTAAAATTTGAAGGGAATAGTAGCTTGTGACAAGAAATTGGTTGGAATTTTGGAGGATGTAATTACAAGACTTTAAAATAAATATTTAACTATTTCATCTGAATCCCATATTAGGCAATTTATCTGAATTACTGGGCATTATCTACATATTCTTCATAATTTTCAGTTAAATATCTTTAATTATATGTTATGACGTTTTCATAATGATTAAAATGACGATTTGCATTGTTATTAATTTTATGTTAAAATCTAACCCATCTCTGAGACACTAAATAACATTTTTATTATATAAAAGATTAATATACACACAGTCATTCCAAATGTCTCTCTTTGTGTCATGCTGAGATTACATTTATTTTATCTGAGCACAACCAAGGAAGTAATTTAGGAGCAATCAATCAGAGACAGAAACCACACGTAAAATACGTGGCTAACATTTTTCCAAGTCAATAAAACTGAAGGAAATTAATTGAACTACTGGTTATACTTTTATTTATAGAGTCGACTTTGTTATAACTTTTAATGTTGTGCAATGCTACTGTATGCAAAATATACATTTCCAAAAAATATATTGGAGATATCGTATTTGAGAGCTGTGTAAGTCTTGAATAACAAGCTATATATTTTCCAAATGGGGTTAAAAGTGTGTATAAGCATGGGGATAAGAAGAGTTAAATGATTTAAGTAGAATTAAACTTAAAATATCTGCATCTCCTTTGTTTTCCTGGAGCTTCTACGTGATAACTTTAACATTTATGTTCCACTTTTTTTAACTATCACATATCCATACTTTGATAAATATATCCAAATTAATTTTTAAATGGAATTATCAAATTAAACCTTTATTAACACAAAGGTAAAAACTGTTTTTTAATGACTAATGCTAAAGGCTTTCTTTATTTTCTCCTGGGGGCCCCAGGCCCCCCTGTACCCCTCATATCCCTCGGTCCCCCCAGACTCTTCATCCACCACCCGCATGTTTGTTCCTTATCAGCAACCTGGTGGGAAGTCATTGGTGGTTCAGTGCTGAAATGCAGTCCCTCCCCTGCTGGAGAGTCTTGCGGGGGCTGAGAATCCTGAATGATATCACACAGCAGGGCAGGGATTGCATTTCACAAAGCTATTTTCCACAAGGTACCAGTTATCCATCTGTTAAGACTGTGGTATTCTCTATTTCTATAGTAACATGATTAATAATTATTACTAATTATTACATGCAGTCTGCATGCATTGTTCTCAGTCTAAAAATATTTTATGGAGCAAATCCATGCAAACCTAAACTCAGTGTTTTTTGTACCTACTCATATTTGTCCCATAAGCATCCAGACTCCTATGGGGTAATTGTCGGTAATTGGCAGTCATGTAATTATCAATAACAAGCAATTGTAACACTATGAAGAATGCTCTGTCAACGCCCTTCTTCACATGTTGTGCTGGACATAAAACTGGCATTTTTAATGGAACTAGCACAGTAGCATCTCAAATGGAAATTTGGATAGTGTTCATGTAGAAAAAACGTGTATACGTTGCTAATGTAGTCATATTAAACTACATAGTAGGATAGGATTGAGGCTATAATGTATGTGTTAAATACATATAAATGCCAGGGGACAAGATAAGGAGAATAACCAGAACTGTTCTTGTATGAGACTGGCCTGTACAGAAAATTTAGAAATTATTTGAAATTGGTGGCAATTCAATTTATAGATTTGTACTGATAACTTCTGATCGTGCCATTAAACTGCTAATTACACTGCTTTTCAGTGCTGCGATTACAAAAATTACTTAAAAAATGTATTTTCCTCCAGTACTGAAAATACAAGTTTAACATTTTATGACATATACTAAGCTAAATTTGATAGGTTAAAATTTAATTTTAAAGCAGAACGTTACTAGAAATGTTATAAAACAAATCATTAGATTTAAAAATAGTACTTTTATTTGTTTAGTGATTTTCAATAATGATAAATAATAAATATTTGTGTGGAAAAAAAATACCTCCCCATATTACATTAGACAGTATGTTTTTCTTTAAAATATATGTATTTTAATCAACCATTGTATAATTGTAAGAATAGGGAAAAACCCTCACAGATTGCCCATCTAATAGGAATTGCTGTTATATTCAGAAGATAATACTAGTAATTGTATGTAGACATTTAAAATTGAAATGGAGAAAGAAAATCAAAATTATTTAATTAGTGCATTCCCAAAGAAATTTAGAGAAGGCTTGACATGCTACTTAACAATCATTTGTTATGTTTTTTGTATATAGAGCTGGCATGGCATCACATAGGGCCTCATTCTATTAGCGGCCACAGCCGTTGCGGGGCCGCAAGGACCGGCCGCAAGCTATTCTGCTATTCTATTCCCTAACGGCCGGAGGCTCCGGCAGGCTTGCGGCCGGTGCCTTGCTATCTCTTGCGGCCGCTCGCGCCAGAGGAAAGCCTTTGATCTAAAACGGCCGCAAGAGTTTTGCAATTCAATTGCTCCGGGAAACCTCTCTGCAAGGCTAAAAGCGAGCCGCTGCTTACTTGCAGGAAATAGGTCCCGCTAGCACCAATTAAGCACATAAAATAGCTCAAATAAAGCCATCCTGCACTTTGAGAAGACTATAAAGGGATTTTAGGTGTTAGAAAAAATAGCACATAATTATCCTATACTCAAATCCGTAAAATATTTTATTTTTAATATCCGTAAAATATCCATGTAAAAAGTCCAGAGTGCTTGGAGCACCTCAGACCCGCCCACGCCGCAGCCGGAAAATAAACAGTTAATTTGAACTCAGGTTTGGGCTGATGTGCAAGCTTGAGAGTGGGTTACTTTTAATCCTCATGTCCCCCAATATGATCCCTAGCATTTACAGAGCTGTACAGTGCAGGCTTGAATTTATTTTTGCGTTTTTAGATTTCTGAGATTACGGCCGGTTTCAAGATATGCGGCCGGCCGTAAGAGGAGATCCTTGCGGGGCCGTATAATAGAATCGCGAGTTAACAGAACCCCCGCAAGGAATCGCAGCCTTACGGCCGATTTACGGACGGTAATAGAATGAGGCCCATAGTGTCTGCAATATGGAGAGTCTTTAATTTTGCCTTGGAGTCACACAGGTCATTAAATAACTTTATTCACTTCGTTTTATATTTGCCCGATATTTGAGCCATTACATTTATTTATCAATAATAAATGTCATTGTTAAGATTGGACTATTTTTTTTTATAAAAGTCAGAATTTATTGGTAAATACATACATATTTTTTTTATTTTTTTTCATTAGTTTCAATTAATTAATACTGTTTAAATTTTTTCAAACACTGTGTATTTTAATTATTATATTTAGAACTTCTGTTCAGATTTAGAAATATCTTTGTTTATTGGGATTTGTACATATGATACCTTACCTTACAACAGGATCTCCATGACATACAGAATTAGAGTGACTCTATAGGAGTTATTATGGTAGCTCCATGTCATGTGAATGTGAGGGTATTTAAACTCGCAAAAAGCTGCATCTCCGATCATTTAATGCTTTTGACAAAGCCACATTAATGGTGAAATGGGCGTAAGCCCTGTGATTTACTACCCTTATCATGGTAATTTGTCTAGCAATATTTTTTGCTTTTTATGTTTTTATTAAATTACTGGAGCATTTCAAAGATATTTCACCTCACTAGAATTAGAATTGCTGTTATTATTAAGAAGTCACTTGCTTTAACTCCTTAACTATGAGCAGTGTACTATACATCTGAAAAAAATGGTTTTTAGATGTTAACCCCTTTGAGAACTTTACTATTAGAACATGTAGTTGTTATAATATGTATTATTTAAAGATACAGTGATGTGTTAGAGACTGTTATAATGAGATATCACAGTCTACCATTGTGCAATATAATTTATTGTCATAATTTGATATAATATTGCACATCCAAATAACTTTAAAAAAATGCAAATGATTTCACCAACTGATACAACCGTACTTATGTTTTTCTATCAATAGCCTCCACAGGGAAAATATTATTTTACTGATTAAAAAAATAACCCTTGTTTTTTTTATTTATATATGGTTCCTTATTTGTGACCACTTGTCATATGGTCTTTACTCAGGTTTGTGCCTTTAACAAATGTTAAGCCTTATAGTTCAGGAGGTATCCTTTTGGGAATTATAGTGTGGTAATTCTTAGTCCTCTATAAGTACTATATATATATATATATATATATATATATATATATATATATATATATGTGTGTGTGTGTATATATATATACATTTTTTAAGCATTGCCATTTAATTGAAAAATAAAGGTCTCCCTTTTTTATATTTTTTTGTTATGTAACCAAGTGATTGAATTAAAAATGAATTCAATAATAAACTTCTCCCTGAGTAACAGATAATATGTCTAAATCATCATCCCTAGAACAGATACACAATCTGAGGAAGCTAATATCTAGGGAGGGAGTGATAATTTAGAATATATGGATTTCCTTTGAACCAAACCACCCCGCCCACTTACTGAGACTCTACAATGTAGCATTACCTGAGTATAACTTGCTAGTGCTGCTCTCCTCAGGTACATTGGCAAATCATATTCTTGTTAAAAGAGTTTGCATTTGCTCTGATTGCAATTATATTTAGATCCCCACAGATCTAAAGTCAAGAAGAAGCTTCATGTTGAAGTAAGACTTGTTCATGTGAAGAGCATGTCCTACAGAAATTGATGGTAGCTCATCCCCATTATGTAGTAACACTACTTTTAAAATGAGCTTGGAAGAGAATATGAATACGTTTCACTTTTTAATTAAACCATTGGCCTCATGTCATTTTCCATAGCTAAGTACTGAGTTACATCCTTCTGTTGGTCATAGTATACTTACATTTGTACATTCTCCTCGAGCAGATTTGATTGTTGTAGCCTGGAGGACAACATTTTCATTTTATTACACTTCTTTGTCTCTGATCAGGTTACTCAATTCATTCTGAGTAATCCTGTTTGGCTGTACAGAGGATACATCAAGAACAAAATCAGGATATTTTGATATTGAGGAGTCGGAAGAATTATCTCGGACATGATTTGATCCTTAATTTTCACATCCCAGTGAATATACTGCTGGTGGCTCAGGAATGGGAAGTCCTTCTCCATTAGATATTGGGCAAAATGCAAATGGTATTCCTTCTCCATTAGGAATTGGGCAAAATGCAAATGGTATATGAGGACAGTTGACAGTTTTCTTGGAGACACTCTACTGAATTTATGGCACAATGAAAACATAGCAGCCTGTCAAATGATTGGTTGTCTCTCTCCCATATCATAGACACAGACAAACTCATATGTAGCACTCAAAAGCTGGATTCATAACAGGAAGTGGTTTAAAAATAAACATAATAAATCTCAAAACAATAACTGATACAAAAATATAACCAATATATAAAAAAATACTTAATTGTCATATTGTTATACATCACAAATATTATTAGTCAAAATTTACTAATTTTATTACCAAAACATTTAGGTTGCTGGCCATAAACAAAATTAATGTAGGACGATAACATTAAACTTGAAGAGCTCATTTCAAGTTCCAAAACCAATAAAAAGAAAAATGCTGTCATAAGTAATAACACAAATGATCAAAATGTCGAAAAAGGGCATTTTCGATGTAGCCATATAAATAAATGAGAGCTTGCTGCTTTAAACATTCACAAAATCAGAGGGTGTCTACAGGATAGATGCATATTTTATGAATACAGGATCTTCAAAGATACATTTCAAAAACCCTGTGTAGAGTTTGTGTTACTCTTAGTTCCCTTCTAGTAAAAATATTTTCTCGTGTTTTAGGTAAATGTAAAAAATGCATACATGAAATCTTGTTCTTTTCTCTTCTAAATTTAACTAATGATCACAGATACCCAGAGACATGTGGGAGTTAGGGGAAAAGAGATGCGGAAGATGGAAAATAAGAACAGAGGAGATAACAGCACATAGAGAGGAGAGCAATCTGAGGGCAAGAGAAATCTGTGTAGGCAGGGAAGTGGGCAAAGAAGGGAGAGAGCAGGTCATGTTAGAAAGAGAAGAATTCATAAGGGAAAGATAAAAGAAGGAGAGAAATAGGAGGACTCAAACACAATTGAGAGAAAGGGGTGGGTGCAAAATGATTTGAGGTACATGACACTATCGTGGCACAAGTCAATATTACTCTTAGACTCAGGGAAAGGGTCAATGGCAGCCATTGTGCATGTGGTGTTCAAGTCTTATATTTCTGGAGATTGGGAGAAATAAAGTGAAAATGTACTGAAAGTAATAATTTTAATAACAGACTGTGTAGGAGCAGGTTGCCAGCTTTCAAGATCACATTGCCCCTTTGTCATGCATGCCATGGAAAGAAAGCAAAATTGACTATTTACATATATGTATATATACATTGCAACCGTGCATGATTATTTAAAGTAAAAAATCTGTCACAATTTTGTATCAGTGGATATATCAAGTATTGAATTACAAATTGGTGTGTTGTATGACCACTTGGTGAGGAAAGTTTTGATGTGATAAATGTATACAAATAATGTAGCAGTTTATAGAATATGATATATAAGTTATATGTGTTAATGAATCAAAAATGATTGATTTAAGTAATAATTTAAAGCAATTTGAATGAATTTGTTTTCTAGAATGTTTCTACTTCTCTTTGTTTGAGTCAGTTTTCATCTGACCCAAACAGTCAGTTTGCATTTATATTGGGTATTTCATAATGAACCACTGTGTGTTTTTTCGTTTTTCAAATTATGCTGAAAAAAACAGATTCAAATATTTAACATATTTAGGGATTTGTCCCTGTCAGCCAATTAGCAGTAATATAGATGTATTAGTCATACTTGTCTGCAATGAAATCCACAGATATACATATGCTCTGTGCACCACCTGTTTGTTTCAATGAAGTTTAAACAGGTTTTACTTAAAGGTACTTACCTTTTTTCTAATCTAAAACATGCTGCTTATATCAGAAACACCCTTTACATTGAGCAATTCTATACACATATATATTTATTTTATTTATACATAAAACTTGTTTTCCACACCCCAGAGCTACCTCAAGCTTTTTTGGGGCACCTATGCCCATGATACTAACAGTACTTTTGCAAGGCACTGTATCTGTACAAATTCAGTATTCACCCCCCTTGGCATTTTTCGTGTTTTGTTGCCTCACAACCTGGAATTAACATGGATTGTTTGAGGATTTGCATCATTTAATTTACAGAACATGACCATAACTTTGAAGATGTTTATTTTTTATTTATTGTGATGCAAATAACAAATAGGACAAAATAACAGAAAAAGTAAATGTGCATAACTATTATTATATTATTATAACTATTACCATTCCTCCTTGCAAAACTGCTCCAGCTCTTTCAAGTTGGATGGTTTGCTCTTGTGAACAGCAATATTTAAGTCTGACCACAGATTTTCTATTGGATTGAGGTCTGGGCTTTGACTAGGCCATTCCAACACATTTACATGTTTCCTCAAATCATGCACAGAGTGGTACAGGTTTTGCCTCAAGTATATCCCTGTATTTAGCACCAACCATCTTACCCTCAACTCTGACCAGTATCCCAGTCCTGGCTGCTGAAAAACATCCCCACAGCATGATGGTGCCACCCCCATGTTTCACTGTGGGGATGGTGTTCTTTGGGTGATGTGACGTGTTGGGTTTGCGCCAGACATAGCGTTTTCCTTGATGGCCGAAAAGTTCAATTTTAGTCTCATCAGACCAGAGCACCTTCCTCCATACATTTTGAGAGTCTCCCACATGCCTTTTCAAAAACTCAAAACGTGCCATTTTGTTTTTTACTGAAAGTAATGTCTTTCTTCTGGCCACTCTGCCATAAAGTCCAAGTCTATGGAGCGTACAGCTTATTGTTGTCCTATGTACAGATACTCCAGTCTCTGCTGTGGAACTCTGCAGCTCCTCCAGGATTACCTTAGGTCTCTGTGCTGCCTCTCTGATTAATGCCCTCCTTGCCCGGCTCATGAGCTTTGGTGGGCGGCCTTCTCTTGGCAGGTTTGCTGTTGTGCCATGTTCTTTCCATTTGGTTATGATAGATTTGATGGTGCTCCTGGATATTTTTTTATAACCTAACCCTGACTTGTACTTCTCAACAACATTGTCCCTTACTTGTTTGGAGAGTTCATGGCAGTGTTTGGTTAATGGTGCCTCTTGCTTAGGTGTTGCAGCCTCTTGGGCCTTTTAAAAAAGGTGTGTATATGTAATGACAGATCATGTGACACTTAGATTGCACACAGGTGGACATCATTTTACTAATTATGTGACTTCTGAAGATAATTGGTTGCACCAGAGCTTTTTATGGGCTTCTTAACAAAGGGGGTGAATACATACGCACATGCCAATTTTCTGTTTTCTTTTTCTAAAAAAATGTTTTATGTATGTATTTTTCTCATTTCACTTTACCAACTTAGACTATTGTGTTCTGATCCATCCCATAAAATTCAGATTAACAAAACATTGAACGTAAGGCTGTAAAAATAGGTAAAAAGTCAAGGGGGGTGAATACTTTTGCAAGGCATTGTATTAGTTTATTTAGCAAATTTTGGGGTATTCCCAATCTGGATGTCTGTAGTGTAGTGACCTGCACCCTAGCACTAATATTCAAACCACTGACAGCATTCTGTTATTTAAAACACTTTAGAGGGTAGACTATTCCCACACTATGTGGCCATCATAGGTAAACGTATTTCACTTGAAAAGGCTCATATGCCACTCCTGAGTCCCTTGCAGTGTGTTACACTTTTTTATTTTGCCCCAAACTAAATGGTAAAATTGCTGTAGGAAAGGAATGAATTGGTAATAGAAGTATAGATAATGATGAGAAGTATTTAGGTGTATTGTGGGTATTTGCTAGTTTTAGAGATCTGTAATTCACTGATTGAAGAGGGGTGCACTACCCCACAATAGAAAACAGGCTGAAATGCAAGATGGCCACATTTGGTCCATATTGCTCATCATTGTCATAACTGATCTAATAGCTGAACTTATTCTGAAACTATGCCAGTTTAAATATTGCATGGAAATTAAGCAAACTATAGCAAACAAATATAAACGTAACATAAGCTTTGAAAAACAAATATGAAATATTGAATATGTCAAGTATCAAAATTCAGATTCCTCAGATCTGTTTTTAAAGATCAAAATTAAAATTAGGTTAAAAATGTAAATACATTTACATTTCATTATAGTAAATTAAATTTGAATATGATTTAATGTACTTACAGATTAGAAATGTTACATATTATGCTATTACTTCCTATTGTGCTTGATGGTGCCATTTATTGATATGCTTACTTTCCGGAGATGTTAATTACTATGCAAATTATGTGACATTGTACATTTTAACAGGTTTTCTATGATACTGCATGTAATGGATGCCCATTGGAGTTGCGGTTCTTTTCAAAACTTGCACTTGTTGTTGTGTCCAGTCCATTTAGCAAATAGGAAAATACTATTATTTTTATTTGAAAAACAAAACTGAATACTTTAAAAAGGTAACTGCCTGAAGAAACAAGAGTACATGTCCTCTATTCCTCCTAGCTGGAAGGTGCAGTGAAACTGCTGACCTAAAGCAAGCTCTGTCCCTATCTTATTGTCCTATAATGGGGGATGCAACCCTATGATCCTCGGTGGTATCATCTTAACTCTAAACTTTAACATCTTAACTTTAAAACATTTGTGTAAGTGGCCTCCCATTCACATTCCAAAATCAGGTACATTAAACTATAGTAAAGTCTCCACAGATGAGAACATATACATGGACCCATTACACCTCATCTCCAATACCTTGAAGGAGAAATTCACAATACTAATTGAGCAACCTGCATAATCTATAGTAGCAACGTTTCTAACTTCTCACAATCCTGTTTACGGATCATAAATTTAACTGGACCCTAAACTTCCTAAGCCATCTATAAAAGCTTATTTGCAAAACTTGCAGCCTAAATTCACTAGCCAACCATGACAGGGAAACCTAATCTTTAAAACAGTCTTTCTGGACCTTCTCATAGAAAACTGTTTTATATAATAAATAAGAAACACTGTGTTAAAGGGACTCAGCTGGCTTCTCCAGGCCAGTATACCAGGAACACAGGATCAGGAACATGTGTCAGTCCCTTCATAGTAGGACCTAGCAGTAACCCAGCAGGAAAAAGCAGTCTTGGCAAATAATACAAATGTTCTCTCTAAAATGACAGATACACTGTGCTTATGTACCATATAACAGAGCTACTTTAAATAACCGACTTCACGTGGCAGTTACTGACTACGTCACTGCATTCTGTCAGTTAACTCCTCGTGAACTGGTTATAATTTCAATAAGTAGCATCAGTGGCGGAGCTAGAGAATGGAGGGCCCAAGTGTAAAAAAATAAAGGTTGGGCCCCCTCGGGGGGATGTAAAAAATGTTTTGCGCTGGCCCCACTAGGATGAAGTCACTTAGTGCTCTTGCCTGTGCAAAGCTCCTCTGACTGCAGCATAGCTCCAGGGAGCACGCACTCCACACTTTCCTGTAACATCCTCTACGGATATATATGTACACATATAAATACACATTAAGATATATATAAACATCTCCCTCAGCAGTCACCCCTTTTAGCTTCCATCCCTACATAGCACCCAGTTCTTGTCAGCAGCCATTCTCTCTCAGGATCCATCCCCGCACAGCAACCAACCCCTTTGAGCAACCACTTCACATGGCAACCATTTCTATCTCCATTGATTCTCTCTCACAGAATCCATCCCCTGTACTTTGCTGACACTTTGCAGCTGTTGCTCTCTTACCTTCTTCCCTGATATGCTGAACTGCTCCATACTGCCACCTGTGGGAGCTTCAGTAGAAATGCTCTTTTTTAAACAGGCACACACAAATGTCAAGCTGGAGGGGTGTGTGTGGTCAAGGAGGCACAGGGGGTCCCAGTGGGCCATTGGAGGGTTGCGCTGGGGTAGGAGGCCTCAGATGGGCCTCTAAACGCCCCTCAAAAAAAAAGCATAATTTTTTTTTAAATATTACACAGCACTGTGCCCCCCAGAGGAGGACCCTGGTGCACTGCACCACCTGCACCACTGGTAGATCCACCCTTGTATAGCATACAGGACCTAGCAGGAACCCAGCAGGAAAAAGCAGGCTTGGCAAAATAATAAAAATGTTCAGATATTCTGTACTTATGTACCTTAAAACAGAGCTACTCTAAATAACCGACTTCACATGACAGTTACTGACTACATCACTGCATTTTAACTGTCAGTTAACTCCTTGTGAACAGGTTATAACTGAATAAGAAGCATCAGTGGTGGAGCCTAGGTGGGCCCAGGTGCAAAAAAAAAAAAAAAAAAATTGTGCTGGGCCCCACCAGGATTAAATCATTCAGTGCTCTTGCCTGTGCGAAGCTCCTATGCCTGCAGCATAGCTCCAGGGAGCACGCACTCCACACTTTCCTGCAACATCCTCTACGGATACAGAGTCTAAACACATAGAAATGTCTTAACAACATACTTATACAATACTATATAGCATCACACAGTCTGAAATTCACAAAATTATTATATGAGCTAGAACCCCATAAAATAAATACTACAAACCATGGAAAATTACGTGTTTCTAAAAAGTTATCCAAATACATTCAATAATATTCACATTTTTGAAAGTACACATTACAATGTATATCTTTATAGATCTCTTATGCATTCCACCTCACTTTTATTTTAGTTAACATTATATACATTAGGAGAACACTTGTATTATCGTGGCTATTTTATCTTAGATTATGGCTGCAGTGTCAGCAATAAAAAGCAATACATCTGTTCACTTACAGTGAAAACAGAGATAAGTATCTTGCGTCTGGTCTTTACATCGCTATACATTGTATTAGCCATGTTTTCTAAAGTGAACAATTGTTAGGTCATTCAGACTTATCTGAGCTGTATTAATATGCAAACAAGTTTCTCAAAAATATGAATTAGTTGCTTTTCATGTGTTTTGGCTACAGTGTACATACTGTTTTGATGCTCTTTAACAAACTTCCTATTGGAGTGACAATTTCCCATTTGAACTTTATTTGTCTGGTACAATTACGGTTTAATAAAATTGCAAAATGTACTATTACTAGGGTCCGTTAGACTGAAAATGCCTTTGTTGTAAATTAATTTGTGAAGATGCAACAACATGTTTAAAAAATCATTAAAAATATCTATCTAATAATTTTATACATATTTACTAATCTCATATATTTATAATTTGTATTTATTACACTTTCTGGTAGTGACTTACATTATAATTTGGTTTAAGTTGTACATACATATAGGTCATAAATTAGCCTCATCCCACCTATAAATTCAAAAGGTCTCGTTGTGATGAAAGAAATGGATTGCCTGGGCTTTTTCTGGCATATTTTTAAAAAAAATCAGTGAATGATGAAAAGTGTCTTTTATATCAAAAGCTATTAATAGTAAGAGCGCAGGTGTTACAAAGCAATGCATTAGTAAGGTCATATTTTTGTCTTTGAATAATAGATCAGTGATGTGACAGCTGAAGATTGGAAATATGCTTTACTTTGTTCTTGTAAGAAATCATGAAAAGTATGACAAATAATTAACACGCAATAAAAAGTAAGGGAAATCCATTTGTATCATATGTGACGTTTATTTTTTTTTATGTTTAATAGATAACATTGCATATATTATTACTAAGAGCTGAGATTTTCTTTTAAGTAAAGGTAGGTCCTAGAATCCATTTTTTTCCTGAAAATTCTGTTTTATATCAACAAGTCTATAAATAATTCAAATTTAACGACCTTTGGGAAAAATATTTTGTGAACTTCATTGTATATATTTACATATTTACATACTTTTTAAAAGTTGGTGGTATTTTAGAAAGAGCTTATTTTTGCATCGTACTCAATACTTCCAAATATTACATGTCTGCTGAAGTCACTGAACAAACTAGTATTATAAACACGCCTGTTAGCAACAATTCTGAACTCTTCTGAATCATCATCAGGAGTTGTGCTATGTTCTTGTATGAGTAATTTAATAAGCTGTCTGTTCAACTAAGTTGCTTGCCTCAATGTCAAGGTCTGTGTTTGGAATGCTTGATGTTTACTCTTGCAAACTCCAATGTCCAAGTGTTGAACATAGTGGGTGAAGCAAGGAACCCTATATACCTCGCACTCTACGTATTTTAAAGTACCATATTTATCGGTGTATAACACGCTCAGGCGTATAACAAGCACCTCATTTTAAGAAGGTTATTTCAGGGAAAAAAGCTTAAATTTCAAATAAAGAACTTTGAAGCAAAATAAGGGTAGATCAGAACTTTTTTTTATTAATATTATTAACACTTATAAGGTAAATAACGTAAAATGACAGTAAAAGCAACTGTTTTAACAAAGAAACTTGGATATTATATGTTTTTACAAAAGTTTACTCAAAAATCGCTGCTATTTGGGAAACCAAGAAACTCCCCTCCATCCTCATCCTCCTTCCTCAACCCCCCTATCCTCAAGCCCCTCCTCAACCCCCCTCCTCAACCTCAACCCTCCTCCTCAACCTCCCTCCTCATCCTCCCTCCTCATCATCAAGCCCCCCATCCTCAACCCCATCCTCATCCCCCCTCCTCAACCTCAACCCCCCTCCTCAACCTCCCTCCTCATCCGGCACCCGTTATATGCTAATGACGTCACATGCGCGCCGGGTCAAGAAGGAGCGGAGGCCGGAGCAGAAGCAGGTAAGTGAGGGGAAAGGGAGAGGGGGAGGTATTTAGGGGGGTTTAGGTTGAGGAGGGGGGTTTAGAATGAGGAGGGGGGTCCTTAACATTATATGTGAGACACAGGGGGGTCCTTAACATTATATCGGCGTATAACACGCACTCTTCATTTGCCCCCTATTTTCAGGGAGAAAAAGTGCGTGTTATACGTCGATAAATACAGTAATTTATTTAGCAAATATATTTGCTTTTTAAATTATTTATGCACTTTAACTGCTACCTAATTTTTGCAGTTTCTGGTTGGCTGAAATAGGTGTTGAACATATTTCAGCCAATCAGAATTGAGTATTGGATGTGCCCCAGCTCATTTTTGTCTGGGAAAATCAATCTGAGGGGGCACATCATTACGGACCACCATGGCACAAAGGGAATTAACTTTTAGGTACCATGGTGGTCCATGTTAATCTCTATGGTTATAGGGATTAATGTATAGATACAATGGGAGTCCATAAAGACCCTTAAAGACCTCATTGGCTTGGGGTTAACATTTATGTGCCACAAGGGTCTATATAGACCTCGATGATTATAGTTATATGTAGAAATTGGGGCTTAGCGGGGGAGGGAATCAGCGTATGGGTGAAAGGAATCCCTGGATTCCCTGAGCTTATAGGGAGTTATTGGCATAAGGGAATTGTGTAGGGTTAGTGTCATGTTGTGCAGCACTGCACATACACCTTTTCACTGATCAGGCTGCTGATATCACAGATAGTTACATCAGCTTCTCACGGAAATAAATTACAGGTCTGTTTGGCTGGAAATCTCATCAGCAGATAATAGAAGTCTTAAAACTAAAATTAATTAAGCAAATATTTTTATCAAATATCTAAGTAAATTAAGATAAATAATAAAATATGCTACTTTATTTTGCTTTAAAAATCGCCTGAAACAAAAGCATGAATAATAACTGAAAAAAGTGCCATAAAATCCCTTTATTAATAACACTCCCAGAAGTATTTATATAATAACTAGCGACTTGCCCATCAAAAAATGACTGTCAAAAAAATTTGAATGCTGTGAAAACTGTTTGCCACACAATATGATTCTCTTAAATTCTTAACCTTTTTTTTATTATGTCCAAAGAAATACAAAATTTTGAATAAAACTTTTTATTTTTTTAACTTTCAACTTGTATTTCACCAACAGGTATATAATATATTTTTTTCAATATTAACTCTTTTAATTGTCATACATGGAATAACAATATAACAATGTATAAAGTTTTCATGAATACATATTGTAAATCATAACGATTAAAAAGTTTGTAACATGCAACTTGTATTTTAAAAAATCTTGAACTTTTTTTTTTACCAATACGAACATTTTGAATTGATAGTTATCCAAGAATAACAGACGACTATGTAAATTTATGTAAAATAACTATTTTGAACAATGAGATGCTTTGTAACATTATTTTTTTTTTAAACACTTGTTCAACTAAATAGGCATTGAATCCAGAGGAAGGCAAACAATAAAAACCCCCATTGAAACTTGGCCAATTGTATCAAAGAGGGAAAAAAATTAATTCCTTCCTGACCCCACCTGAATCAATACTCTCTATTTAAATTATACAGTTCAATGTATTAACAAATGATGAAACTTGTAGTTACATAAATCCTTGACTATATACAATATACAATATACCAACTTTCCACAACTTTAAAAATACAGTGTTAACATGTGAAATAGTAACATAAAACAATAACATTTAACCTTCAAATTAAAGAAAATGCCACCTAATTGTTTTGTGGGTCCAATCATGTAAAAAGGTAACTTCTAACACAATCCAATCTGTATAACCACTGTTTACTGTTGTTTTAGTTTTTTTGTTAATTTTTTTGGTTCTTGTACTTTGTGCAAATGGCCGGAGCAGAGTTTCCTAGGTGAAAATAGTGCTCCCCTATTTAAAGAGTCCCAGAGAGCTAAAATGTTGTCCTGGAAGTAAAACCACTGTTCTCTATGTTTTTTTGCCATTGTATAGAGTTTTTTTATGAAATAGTGGTCCTCTAAAATAAGTCAGAGTAACATAAAAAGTTGTTGTTGAAATGAAACCACTGTCCTCTATATTTACAGCACCTCATAGTACACAATGTTTTTTTGTAAAAACAGATATATCTTCCAATAAATCACCCTGACTTGGGTTTTCTTCAACATGTACTTAAATTTCCTCTGGATTATTGCATCTTGAAAATGCAACATATAGTTGACCATGTGCAAACGCAGGTTCCTTCAAAAAAATACTTACAGACTTAAAAGTTTGTCCTTGGGATTAATTGATGGTCATGGCAAATGCCATGATAATGGGAAATTGTCTCCTTTGAAGGACAAAAGGCAAACCACTTGGAGCCAAATCAATTCTCGGTATAAGAACTGGTTTGCCTTTATGGGAACCACTCATAATTTCTGCATGTATAAAATGATCCTTCACAATTAATCTGGTCCCATTACAAAGTCCTTTTTTGGGATTAATAATTCTCAATTGCATGACAATTGCCCCTTTTTTAAGTTGCAAAACATGTGGTGGCATTCCAGAGGGCATTAAAGAATTAGTAAATTCCATACTAAAGTTTGCCATCAGCCAGAACAGAATCTGCACTGCAATAGTTTTTTGGGGGAACATTGATTAATTTTAATATTTAGTTGTATAAATTCATGGCATCTATATTTTTGGATGTCAATATGACTTTGCTTGCAATGTCTGAGTAATCCTCGTTATTGATAGTATTGAGGAAGATTTTTGAAATTAGTGGTTCTTTTGAAATCATTTCTGGTGGAATTTGTACATCATCATTTAAATTAATTATTTTTGGCTGTTTTCCTTCTCCAATCTGAATGAGCCAATTGATTTTGGCCTTCAGATCTCATATTTACTTCTAATTTAAGGAGTGTAAATATTTTCCACAGCTTACTTCTTTTTATACACATTTTGACAATGTCAGTCCGATTGCCATGTGGCACCACAGGTAATGTTTGCCTGAAATCTCCTCCTAACAACATCACCTTTCCACCAAATGGCAAATCATTAGCCATAACTTATTTTAATAATCGATCAATACATTGCAGGGCATGACATGACATCATAGTAGTCTCATCTATTATAATTAATTTACTCTTGTGCAATTTTTTGGCTTGTAATGAATGAATTAAAATATCCCACACTGATGTTTCCAGCATGGGAACTGGCAGTTTAAATCCACTATGCACAGTTCTACCACCTTCCAACAAAAGTGCGTCAATTCCAGTGGTTGCAAATGGCAGTGCTATTTAACCCTCTGCTCGAATGCAACTCATCAACAAATTATATAGATACATTTTTCCGGATCCACCAGGGCCATCCAGATAGAAATAACGCTCTTTGAGCAAGTCATCGTGTATTGCATTTGTAATGCCGTTAAATGCTTCTAATTGCAATGCATTTAAAGTTCCAATTTTTTCTTGTGTTTTTTAGTATTCAATGTCAGTGTCATACTCATCAAAGTTAGTTTCATTTATAATTACTGGATCAGGCAGATTAAAATTTGCACAATTTAATCCATGACAAAGAAAAATGTCCTGAACTTCCATTAATGCTTTCAATTGTGCAATGGTCTCATTGTAACGTTTCAAGAAATCTTCACACATACGTATTTTAAATGTTTCCCACAAAGTTAATGCATCTGGTACATTGCAAAAGATACAAATGAAAGCAAATTGTTCTCTCATTTGCTTTGGCATTTGACATAGTGCTGCTTCCTTGAGACATCTCTCCCATTCTGTATCATCTGCAAGAAAGTTTTGATGTCTTGCAGCTAACTGGAAAGTCTCATAAACTATGTCATTGACTGTGCGTAAATGTTCATAACTTTGTGCACCGGAAACATGTAAAAGGAGTAATCTTAAACTGAAACGTTCAATGTCTTGTGGACTGACGGTATATATTCTTGGGATAATTTTATAATTATGTTTCTTTTGTTGTCTCCATTTACCATTTACGAATACATAGTGATTTGGAATGTCAATCTATAAAAATTGTCTGGCCTTAATGTCCTGACAATTTTATTGAAACCAAGCAGTAAGTGTTCTTGCTCTATGTTCACTTTGTGCTAAAGCATTTCTTTTATTCCTGCAGTGAAGCAAACTAATTGACTTTGTGGCAAATGGACAGCTTATCGATACACAGCATGTGACCGATCATGCATCTCAAATTTGAGAAGACGCCACATTGCTTCTGAAGCACTTACATAGCGAGCATCTAAATAAGATGAAAGTTCGTCATGTAAAATGGGGTTGTTTATTTTCATATTGTGCACCTTGCACAACAACAGTTGCTGCATCATATCCTTTATATATATATTTATACACTTATTTGATGGATTTGATAGAAGTGCAAGCTTCCACATTGATATGTGCATTGTACTTCATCAGCAAATGTGGATTGTATGGAACCACATATCTATTATCGACCTTTTGGTCACGGATAATAGCTGTTTGTCCTTTTCTTCTTTTATACAAAGGGTATCCATCACAAGTAACATAAGTCTGCATTTGAAATGGTTTTGGAAACTTTTTTATGCATTTTTTATTTTCTATACATGGTGAATTTGGATTGCTCTCTCTACATGGACCATGTATCATTCTATGAGTTACAATCTCATAAAGTGTTGAATGTTTCTCGGGATGTAGCAGATCAGCAGTAATTACTGAATCCACTTTGTCTGTCGTAATCAATTTATCTTTTTCTTGCAAGATTAAAAGTATATGTGCATGTGGCAAGCCTCTTTTTTTTAAATTCAATGGTATAAACAAAAGCAACACATTTTCCAAATAAGTCTGCTTTAGTTATATCATGAATTAATGAATTGAGTTTTATTTTGAATACTCTTGCCACCAAATCTGGTCGGTCAGAAGTAGTTTGTCCAAGCAGTACATTTTCTTTGATCTCTGGCCATTGTGGATTACATGTAACTGTAATGAATAAATCTGGTTTGCCAAATTTAGTGACAATAGCCATGGCATCATTGTATCTTTTTCGCATATTGCGAGGAGATCCTTGGAAAGAGGATGGCAAAATCATTGCTAGTCCAGCAGGAATGTCTCTGTTTGCAGCCAATTCAGTGACATAATCCATCAATCCACAATATTGTTCTACTCGAAGCTTGTTTTGTTGAAATTTGACAAAATTTAGATTATTTGCTTTGACTTGTAGATATGAATCAATAATCCATTGTTGTGTGAGTTTACCCCACATAAAATAGGATTATAATGATCCTGGACAGCAGTTTGTGTCACTTTATATTCCAGCATGGAAATATTGTTTCTAACATAAACTTTACTATTTGGATAACTTTGCAACTGTAATTTTGGTTGCCATCCTGGCTCCCGATTAGAAAGAAAATGAGATATGTCATAGGATCCAAATTACTGCTTAAAATATTTATGTTTATAAAAGGTTGTTCTTCATTGCGTGGATATATTCTAATATCCCGCTCAAATGGTGGTTCCCCATCATCATTTTTAAATACCATGGCAACCTAATTTGCTGTTGGTAAATTATACTGTATGGCGATCTCTTTTGAGAACCATATTTACTCTTGGAATTGGCAATTGATGTATTTGCGCATGTGACAGTTGTACTTTTAACCTCAGCTAATGTTTTGTATGCTTTACTATATAGGTTGTTGGCCATAATGTTATCAAGCTGTTCAAAGACTATGGGTAAGCATTGTTTATTTTCAGGAAGCATCATTCGTTGTTCAACAGCTTCCATTGTATAAAGTACATATAACTGTGCAAATGTCCTTTGTTCTCCTGTTTCTGGGTGTAAATGTGAAGTCCGGTGGTATATTTGTCCTTGCACTTTAAAACAATAAGGACCATGTCCTGGAACATTTTAGACTAATGTTGCACTCATTGAAGCAAATGAAGCGGCACTGTTTTAAGACCGAATGTTTTTCTTAAAATTGGTGTGTAGGATCACTCATGATACTTTTTAAATAATCTGGAAATGTGTGTATTTCTGGAAGTCTTACCTTTCCTTTATTACAGCAACTAATAAACTCTCCATCAGTTGGTCGTTCTTTCAGAAAATGATAGACCCCACAAAACTGACAAACCACAATTATTAATCCACAATAATGAATGTCTACTGTTAGTGCTCTAAATAAAGAACTATCATGACCTTCCTCAATATAGATCTCAGTTGAACTTTCTGTATCTACAGTGGTATCATATCTATCAACATTGGTGTCAGGAGGCAAAATAGGTTAATTAGAGAATGTTTTACAGACATTTTTTTGTTTACTTTTTCTTTTCTTTGAATCTCCAGCAGACTCATTTTGTTGTTTTTTAGCCATTTTTCTTTTATGTAGAAGTCTCTGTCGATCTTCTTCTCTTAAACGTTGTAAAGTCTATGGGGTCTGTGCATCTCTCCATCTCTGCTTCCTTTCCCTTGCCATTCTTCTTTTATATTCTTTCTTATCTTCTGCATTGTCCGCCATTGTAATCTGGTATTGGAAATAGAGTTGTAAGAATTGCATTAGTTTTATTATACATATTTTTAAACCTGTCATATATTTCTAAAATATTTAATGGTAATCTGTCTCTATCTGTCTCTCTGTCTGTCTGTGTCTCTCTGTCTGTCTGTGTCTCTCTGGGTGTCTGTGTCTCTCTGGGTGTCTGTGTCTCTCTGGGTGTCTGTGTCTCTCTGCCTGTCTGTCTGTGTCCCTCTGCCTGTCTGTGTCTCTCTGGGTGTCTGTCTAGCTGTCTGTGTCTCTCTGGGTGTCTGTGTCTCTCTGGGTGTCTGTGTCTCTCTATCTCTGTCTGTGTGTCTCTCTCTCTCTGTCTGTGTCTCTCTCTGTCTGTGTGTGTGTCTCTCTCTGTCTGTCTCTCTGTCTGTCTGTCTCTCTGTCTGTCTCTCTGTCTGTCTCTCTGTCTCTGTGTGTCTGTCTCTCTGTCTGTCTCTTTGTCTGTCTCTCTGTCTGTCTCTCTGTCTGTCTCTCTGTCTGTCTCTCTGTCTGTCTCTCTGTCTGTCTCTCTGTCTGTGTGTGTCTCTCTCTATCATGAATGCAAAAACATAAACAGGTAATCATGTGTTCCTAAAGAAGAGCTACGCAAAAGAGCTATTAGCAAACTATAGATTGACATGACTAAACATCTGAAGTGTAATTCTCATTCATGTAAAGATAAATGTGTTTTCATAGTATTTTTTAATGAATGAAAACCTATGAATAATGTTGATGAAAAATCAGTTAGAGACCTATTAAATAGTGTTTTAACGAATCTGAATAGAGCTCTATATAACCACATAACATATTTTGGTTATGTAACTTTGTAGTTAGTTGACCAAAGGTCTTAAGGCAAGGTTCAGGTCATAGTCCTTTCTTTAGTGAAGAGTTGGGGTCTGGACCATCATGGTGCTTCTCTTAATCCACTTGTTTTTATACATCATCAATGTCATGATCAAGAGAAGAATCAGATTCTCCTTGAGTGAGGGGTATCGTCTCTATTAGGTATTGTTGAGTTACTGATTGGTCAACAACCTTATTCACCAATCCACGGATGCATGGTATCACACAGCATCCTAACAAAATGATCAGTGTTAGGACTGTGCCAACAGTGATCAATATCCCTCTGATGTAAGCTGCCCATTTACCAAAGGTCTCTTGGAGCCATTTAGACAGAGGATCATTAATACCAGAATTTTCTACTAGTTCATTTGACAGGGCAGTGAGGCCTTCCAGTGCTTTGGTCACAGATCCGTCTGGAGCTGTGTTGTTGGGTATGAAAGTGCAACAGGCAGTCCCAAACATTTTACATACCCCTCCTTCTTTCGCCAACAGCATGTCCAGAGCTATCCGGCTCGAAGGACCAAAAATGATAGGATCAGATTAGTGAGTAATCATGTATTCTGATGTGTACATAATATTATATCTAGGTACCAAGATATAATGAGAGAAAATAATGCACAGAAGTCAGAGTGCCATCAGAATAGTCTCTCAGTTTTATTTGGACGGCCTGTCCCTTATATAGCACACGTCACAGCTAATAGTCATAGTTGGAAATAGGGTTAAATACATATTTGCAAGCAAGTGTCTTTTTATGTTTAACTCAGCAAAACGATCCTTATCTAATTCCCGGCTTCCTATAGATACGTTGTCTCAGTGGTATCTGAAACAAAGACAGGATATAGGAAACAGATGTTTTAAAGAACATTAACGTAAACATTCTACAGATGACGCACTTAATGTTCTAGTGAGATACAAGATAAGAAACATGCTGACATACTTTTTATAATCATGATATTCTTAGCTAATTAATTTCTAAATGAAGAAATTAAAATACCTAACATTAGTTATCTTCTATCCAAAAGCAAGGTCTTCAGTAAGTAAGTAGTTGTGTTCCAAAATATGCTATGTGGTTATATGGAGCTCTAATTCATAGGGCAACTTGCAATGTAATAAGGGTGTTAATTCTGTTTTTATAAATAATGTCATCAAGAATGATACCTGTCAATTAGATGTGATATCAACTGAAATACTGCAGACGACACTCTGTGTATTCAGGGAGGTGCAGAGATGATGGTTCTGTAAAATGACATATATCAAGATTTTGTAAATATGCATTTTAATTTGCATACATAGCAAACATAAATCCTAATCATAAATATATGTTAAATGCATTTTAAAATGTTAAAAAGTGACCTAATATAATACATGAAATTAAATATTTAACTGCTTCTAAGGTCCTATCCCTGACAATGAGCAGCAACATCATGATGAATTAATGAATGAAAGAATACACATGAATAAAATAGCTAAGTAGATATGTATTCCTTTTTTTTCCTTCTAATTATTCAATATGTTGTAAAGGACATTACTTAAATTAATTAAGCAATATCTGCCATCCATGGGCTGTAAAAAATACTTATTCCTATATTTGTAAAGAATGTCATCACGAAATCATATACCTGTGAAGTAGATGTTCTATAATGTAAAATGCTGCAGAGGCGACTCCTGTGCTGAGGCAGGTGGAGACGTGAGAAATCTGTCAAAAGATGTAAAAATCATATTTTATATTTTGTTTGAATGAATGTATGAATCATTGAAAGTACTTGTTGTCCTTGTCATACATGCATGTAGTAAAATACATTTAAATATTTAAAAATTATATACTTGTGAAGGTGATCTGATTGCAGATGAAATGCTGCATATGCCCCTCTTTGTAGTTAGGTGGGCAGATGATCAAACTGTGAGGAAAAAAAAGGCCTTGTTAATGTTTGTATGATTTGAATTGGCATAGAAGCAAAATCTAAAGTAAATGTAATATAAAATGTAAGAAAGTTATGTACTGTAAATAATTAAGCGGTTTCAGGATCCTATTCCTTTGAGACAATGAGCAGCAACAGATAAATATGAAGACACTGTAAAATCTACCTAGTTTGTGATGCATTTTAGCACATTTAATTTTGAAATCTTTAAAATAAATGACTAATTAAATAATTAATAATGAACATTAATAATTAAGCATCAACACATGAAAACAATTGCATTAAGAATGAAAACTGAAAACATAAATATAACAGCAATGTAATAATGAAGCAGCAACACTGAAATTTAAGTTCAGTGCAAAATGTACATACCGTATTTGCCGGCGTATAAGACGACTGGGCGTATAAGACGACCCCCCAGCATTTCCACTCAAAATATAGAGTTTGTTATATACTCGCCGTATAAGACTACCCCCTCTTCCGCACACCTTTACAGTACATGTCATTGTCACAATTGTACGGCCGCAACGTGACCGCAGCGCCTCCGGACCGCCCCTGCATCTCCCTGCGACTAGTGCACAAGTCCGCATGTGCGAGCTCTGCATAGACTACTAATTAATCAGTTACTAAATATATTATAAAGAGTTAATCAATAATGTAATCATAAAGTAAAGGTAGTGACAATTGTATAGATTTTTTTAAATAATTAATAATTAATAAATGAATGTCTATTAAAAATTAATTAATCAATTAATAAACATATTTGAAATGGTTAATGATTAAAACCGTGCTAAAGTACAGGTATTGCAAAATGTAGTAATTTCATTTTTTTTATTATTAATATTTTTTTGTAATTAATAAATAATAAATTAATGAATATACTTTACCTATTTATAATAAATATCCAGCAATCAATTTCCTGAAGAGCTAACAATCTTTTGGGATTTTCCGGCAGTAGAAAATGTCCAGTCAGACTGTCATCACCTGACACCAGGTGAAAGTGTCAGCAGTGTGGCAAGTGTGCCCTATATATAGGCTGCATGCGAGAGCCATAACTGTTTGTTTAGTCGGGAAAGCCTCCATTTCAGATGCGTTATTGTGTTGATGGTGGTAAAATGGCGACGATATTGTATGTGGTAATTATGTATGTGTTAATTTTGCGTCTTTAGTAACAGTCCGTTGTAGTACCTCGGACGTGCCTTGTCAAACTGCTACGTGTACGGCTAAGTTTTGCACGCTTCACGGTCGTGTACCTCGTTTTCATTTTTTCGGCGCCCATTTTTTTCCTTGCTTAGGCAATTTTTGAGTGGCGAAAATTGTCTAAACCGAGTTAAATTTGCGTTCCAGCTCACTGACAGACGCCCGGGCTGTTTCCCCATGCTCTGTGTGATGTGTATTTTTTTCTGGTGTATTTAGTGTGTTTTTACTGGTTTTTGGATTGCGCATGTCGGCCGCTAAATTCGTATTTGTACGACTCGTATTATGGTTTTCCTGTGTTACGACTCGTATTTGGAGTCCTAATTGTTTTTTTTTCCTAAGTCCCGCTGTCGTCATGTTTGATGGGCTAAGTGCTGCGAGTTTTGTCCGGTGGTGTGTTAGGAGTAAGTGCTGAAGAGCCTTAGGAGTAAATAGCTGCGAGTCGAGTTAAGGTGTGTGTGGGAGTTTTGGATGGTGTTTTAAGGACACGAACGAACAACAAAAATTATTATTTTGGACAATTATATTCAGGATTATGAATGATAATATAACCTTGAGAAAAAAATATATTAGCAGTTTGTGATGTTTAATATGTTATGCAAGGATATACAGTATATATATATATATATATATATATATATATATATATTTCTCTTATTATTATTAGTATTATTATTATCATTATATTATTATAATAATTCCAATAAAAGTTATGGTTTAAATGTTGCACTGGGGACATCATTTACATTTTTGCATGCCAAATATTGCGCTGATTGAGTGAGCTGCCTACTTCTGAAAATGTGTGGTTTCCAAATGGCCCAATAATTTTACAATCCTCCCTCCTGACCACACCTTCTCCATCTTCCATTATCCCTTCAAAGTTCATTAGATAGAAAGTGCTTTCAAGCTCAAAACCCTCACAAAATCCTCATCAGAAAACATGGAGGTATATTATATAAAAATAAATTAATTATTTTCTCTAATAGTGGCTTTCTACTTATGGTTTACATACCAGATAATGTTGTTAGTTTTTCACATACATCACAAATGAAAGGTTTAATCCACAGTCCTTTCCTAATCCTCAGAATCATCGAATATTTTACTGCATTTGTCTTACCACTTTTAATTGTAGTTTTTTTTATTAATAATATGGCATTCCAAAAAATTAGTATTTCACAAACTAATGCAGTCATGGACCCCAAATAAATTTTCCTAAGTATTAACAAAATCTCAGTACCCCAAAATGGTTATACATTGTCCAAAATGCCACCCCAGGACACCTATATGGCAAGAACTCAAAACCAGCCCTCCACCCAAACCAAACTATGCCCTGTTGGGGTTAAAAACAAATATTGCTACCCTCTAAGTATTAAGATATATATATATATATATATATATACACACACTGTATATACTCGAGTATAAGCCGACCCGAGTATAAGCAAAGGCACCTATTTTACCACAAAATACTGGGAAAAATTAGTGACTCAGGTATAAGCCAAGGGTGGGAAATGTGCTGCCCCCTTTGTCCCTCTTGTGCCCTCTGTGTCCCCTTCTTGTGTGCCCTCTGTGCCCCTTTCTTGTCCCCCCTCTCTATCCCTTGTGTCTCTCCCCCTCTCCCTCCCCTGTGTCTCTTACCTTCCTCTCCCTCCCCTGTGTCTCTTCCCTTCCTCTCCCTCCCCTGTGTCTCTTCCCCTCCTCTCCCCCCTGTGTCTCTTTCCCCCTCTCCCTCCCCTGTGTCTCTTCCCCCTCTCCCTTCTCTGTGTCTCTTCCCCCCCCTCTCCCTCGTGTCTCTTTCCCTCCCTTATCAAAAAACAAAAAAACAAGTTATTGTCTGCGCAGAAGTGTAAAACATAAAGGTTATGTGCGCAAAGATTTAGCCTAGGTCTGGGTCTCATTATTAATTGGCCTACTAATATAAATAATCATTTATTGGCTGAGCAAAGGGTGTTAGTGGAATGTATCATTTTCTAGAGGATAGTAATGGAATATACCTTTTTCTGTATGTTGCAGTACTATAAAAATGTGTGATGTTTATGTATTTGTTGAACTCAACAGACATTGTGTATACTGCTTGTCAATAAATCAAACACTCAGAGACGTCTGTGTTTTTGTATCATTCCTTGTTTTTTTGGAGAATAGAGTGTTGCTTGTGGAAATGTTTTCTTCTACACCCTAAAGGACTACTATGGTTCCATTTTTTATTTAAATAATGCTTTACATTAAAACATAGACTACAAATATTTCACTTTTATTTGAAATTATTCTTTATTGTTGGTTTTCATTTTCTTTGCGGAGCTGCTTTTTTTCAGGAGATTCTGTCATTGTAGATTAAAAACATGTCCTATAGTCTCATTAAAATAAAACCACCATGGCATTTTAACGTCCTCTTTTACATTGCATCTATTTAAAGTATCATCCATCTAAACAAATAGATCAGCTGAAGCCAAATGGTAAATCCCATTGCAGCAGAATTGCATTATATTTTTTACATTTTACAAATAGTTTGCCAATTATCAAGTTCTTCAAAAGAGTATTACACTTGCTCTATTACCCCAACCGGAAGTTGGTTTCATCCTAAAAAAAATAAAAGAATAAAAATGTGACTATACATTATTTATACATATTATCCTTTTTTCTCTACAGGAAATCATTCCTGAGAAATACAGCAGTGCTTTGCTGCTAATTGTTTTGTGGCTTGATAAAAGGTGGGGAAGGGGATCAAACTGAATGACAACATTGGTGGTTTTGTTTTGTCCAGCACAGAGACAAACAGAATGTGATTCTAATTAGCATATCAAAACAGCTAATTCAGGAGATGCTAATTTGCATAAATATAACACACACATAATATTGGATTTCTGAGGAATGACACAGTATAAATCTGGCTAATATAGTATGTAGTCAGTTTGTATGCTCTTTGATAAGTAACTAAAAACGCAACTTGATTTGGGGGATTTTTACATTTTGGGGCTATAGGTTTTAATTCTAAAAAACATCATAAGCTAATCAAGTTTAGATTGTAATATTTTTTAATGGATGATTATAACTCCATGTGTGTTTTTATTTAACCTTCATTCAGCTAAATATGTGATTTAATCTATGTATATGTTATATGTAAGAATTTTAAGCATAATATTACAGTGATCCTTTAAATATTATGTATTAAAAAGGAGGATATAATGATCATTATGCCTTATTTATAAAAGCCCTAACACATGATAAATACTACATAATTGTATAACTAATATAATAATAATTGTATAAATAATGGATGATTATAACTTCATATGTGATTTTATTTAACCTTCATTCAACTTATTATGTATTTTAATCTATGAATATGTTATATGTAAGTATTTTAAGTATAGGATTACAGTGATCCTTTAAATATAGTGTATTAAAAAGGAGGATATAATGATCATTATCCCTTATTTATAAAAACACTAACACATTATAAATACTACATAATTGTATAAAGAATATAGTGCACAAGTTTACAGACAATAAAAAATATGAAAATGATAAAGCAAAAGCATTTCTACCATATTAATGTATTTTAAGAATATTTGCCAGTTTAAGTATTGCAGTACAAGTATTTGCTATGTGAAAACCTGGCTCTGTTGATAAATTGCCTGCCAGAAACGGTTATTGTACTATGTACTTAGGATTCATTATTAAGTGAGAAAATATATTTTCCTTTTCTTTTTGTAGAACAGCCATTTAATACTAATATTTTTTTTATGTTCTGGTATACGTTTAAATGGATATTTGAGAGCCAGATGAATAAATCCTGCAATCCAGACACACTAGGTAAAGAAATATATTTTCCAAATCCAATTTAAAAGATTAATATCAATGGATGGTCATTGGTCACTGACACTCCAAAGTATGCCTGAGAAAATGCATGGCTAGCTGCATGAATTGAGCTGAAAAATTCAGCTGCCTATAAATAGCATATCCTATTCAATGACAGACAGAGCTAATGAACAGAACATTTTGAATATAATTGATTTTAAATGATTGTGTATTAAAAAAATACACATGTCCTTCCATCTCTTCTGACCTACAGAAGTCTATAACACTTAGATTAGGCATTCTTTTGGAACATACAAGAATATATTAATTTATGGCAATACATATGCTGTGATTGGCAATACATATGCTGTAGCTGAGTGACTAGAGAAGACTGGGAACAGAATATAATAGGTTACAGGTTTTCATGTCATTGATATTTAATAACTACTTTCATTACAGGGCTAAGCAGTGGTGTATTTAAGTCTAAGACAAGGTCCAGGCCTTGGACAACATGTTTTGAGGTGAATACATTATTTTATCATTACATTGAATGAATCCAAGATTAAATGGAGTTAAAGGGCCACTTAATTAAGCACAATTTGTACCACATCACTGTAAAGCTCTCCTAAAAGGACGTTTAAATACTTTTTGAATTTCTGAAATACGTGCATTTTTTCACTAAGAAATAAAATAAAATAAATTCTGGGTTTATATGTGTGAAAGACTGCTCACAGTCCTTTCCAGGTCTGAGACAATTTATTGCTCCATGCACTGATGCCAACAAACAAAAGTTTAACCCTTACCATATGTATCTGTGCAGGCATGGTACTCACCTAAAACAGGAAAGTTAGGAGTTAACTGGTCAGTGCAAAGTACCTGAGTCCAGGTATATGCAAGTGAGCTGGATTATAAATGCATCTGATAAAGGGGAGTTAATAGTGTATGATTACATTTATTTGCATGCACTATGTGTTTTTAAGCTTTGCATTAAAAAAAAAGAAACTGTTGCAGGTGATGTTTACACCCCCAGGATTGAATTAAGCTAGGCTCCTGAGAGGGTTAATTTTTAAATGTTTATTTTGGTATTTTTTCATAGAAACAATTTGTTTTCATACACTACTAATTCTCCTCTATCAGATGCATTCATAATCCAGCTCACTTGCATATTCCTTTAATGCAACAGCCAGTGAGCAGAATAGACTGTATGTAAACAAACGTTTAAAAGGTAAGATTATTTTGCTGTTATTAGGGTAATTAAAAAATATATATAATTTTAACATACAAACTTGCGCTCTTTCACACCATTAAGAACAATTACAGTGTAGTCCATTGGTCCTTTAAAGACTCCACTTTCAAGTGAATAAGCCACTTAAAACATAACTGTTATTGACAATTCAATTCTAAATGAAATCAAAATAAAAGGAGGTACTCTGTTTAATGAGCAAACATAATATATCAGACTTTATTGCTAATTGTCAATCCTTAATTCCTACTTGTTTGCTAACTTATAATAGCTGTATTCATAATGTGAATTTAAATATAAAGACAAACACTTCATAGACAGGTTGCATTGTTTGAAATACCTTCTGTAGATAAATATTGGTTCTAAATGTGCTTAGAGCTCCATATTGACGAGTCTGACCATGTAGGCCCTCACAATTCAGATGAGAGAGTAAAGCTTCTGTTTTATTTGGAGCGTAAAAATGAGTGATGAGAGGGGACACACCTACTGGGTGCATTTTAAAGATAATACCAATTAATGTTAGATATAGCTGCAAAGGTCCATAATGTGCTTGGGGATCTGAAGTGAAGCATGAAATTCAAGGGGGAAGCAGCTACTTTATCATGAGTATTTTATCCCATTATATTCTGTATATTATAACTTGATCAAAGTACTTTGAGGTTTGCAGTATGTTCATCTGTCTGTCAGTGTCACCTGGCTAGAACAAATAGTGTGAATGAAATTAGTATAATGGATAATTTGGTTTTATGTGCACTGCTTTGAATTGTCTTCTGCATTCAATTTTTTTCAGTAGGGCACTACTGATATTATAAATAATAAGATGATTTAAAAAAAAAATCATCTTATTATTGATAATATCATTAGTGCCCTACTGACATTTTTTTTTCCCCCTTTGTATTAGATTTGTTTCTTATGTTGGTGTTGGGAAAGGAAATGAAGAGAGAAGGGAGGGGAAAGGAAAGAAAAAATAGAGGATTTATAAATGAGTTTGAAAATGTTCTCAATGAACAAACTTTGTATGATACATAATCTTGCCTATTTGTAAGAATCAATCTTTTGTATATATGTCTGTATTTGTTTCTGTATTTTTATGTGGATCTTTTCTTTCTTTGTATGTTTAAAGTAAAATAAAAGATTTATTTAAAAAAAAAAAAATAATAATAAGATTTCTGTTTATAAAAATACTTTATATGTCCATCATCTACCTTTCTTTTCACATTATCAAAATGTTAAGGAAAAGCTGTTTAAACATAAGTGATTCATGAGCTTGTTCATACACAGAGCTCATTCTGAACAACAAAAATGGTCTTGGCACAGAGTGCCAACAAATTATGAAACAATACACAAGAGAACAATGTAATGCTTTATTTTTAAGTAGAGTAAGAAAAACAGTGCACAGTTTACTAAGACAAAAAAGCTTTGATAAGGTTGTAGACTTAACTTTATGTTTCATTCTCCACTGACAGTTTACCTTAACAGTTAGAGAGACAATATTTTACCCAAGTATCGGGGAGAAATGGCATCCTGGGACATGAAAAGCTGAGAAACCAAAGATTCTCACAGTAAAGGAAAACTAGTGGTGGCGGTGCAAGTGCTTGGTGAGTCCCTCATAGTGAGTTTATAGCCTCTTAACAGTGTTTGTGTTTGAATTAGTACACATACCCCTCTATTTTATTAGTTGCCTTTGCCAGTTTCACATAAATACAAAATGTATTTCTAGGAGTTCTGAGTGCAGCCAGTGAAAAGGCAAGAGCAAGTTTTCTATAATTTTGAACATCATTGGTAATAATCCACATTAGTGATGTCCCGAACAGTTAGCCGGAGTACTATTCGCAGCGATTTTCGCATGTTCGCGTTCGCAACGAAAGGCGAACACATGCGCTTTTCGGTCCGCCCCCTATTCTTTATCATTGAGGAAACTTTGACACTGCACCTTACAGTCAGCAGACACATTCCAGCCAATCAGCAGCATACACTCCCTTCCAGGGCCTTCCATCTGAAGGACAGCCTCCATTTTAGAATCATTCTGAAGCTACATTCGTTGAGAGAGGACATATATTCTACCTGCTGCTGATTTAATAGGGAAATAGATAGCCAGGCTGTGTATTTAGCTTTCACTACTCACCTGAAGGACTCATTTGATATCTGCTGCAAGGGCAGCAACCCAAAAAGCCCTTTTTAGGGCTAGAACATCATTTATTTTATTTTATTATTTTTTTCTGTGTAATCTAATTGCATATGCCTGCCTGCTAGCGTGTGTGTGAGGCCTATTGCATCTACTCTGCCAACTTTTGCCAGTGCACAGTGACACTCATATCTGGTGCAACCGTAGTGTACAGTGACATAAAGTAACCCTTTTTTGACTGTAATCGATTGAATATCAGTTGCCTGCCTACAGGCATGTGTGTGAGGCCTATTGCATCTACTCTGCCAACTTTTGCCAGTGCACAGTGATACGTCATATCTGGTGAAACCGTAGTGTACAGTGACATAAAACAACCCTTTTTTTTCAGTAATCGATTGAATATCAGTTGCCTGCCTACAGGCGTGTGTGTGAGGCCTATTGCATCTACTCTGCCAACTTTTGCCAGTGCACAGTGACACTCATATCTGGTGCAACCGTAGTGTACAGTGACATAAAACAACCCTTTTTTGACTGTAATCGATTGAATATCAGTTGCCTGCCTACAGGCGTGTGTGTGAGGCCTATTGCATCTACTCTGCCAACTTTTGCCAGTGCACAGTGACACTCATATCTGGTGCAATTGTAGTGTACAGTGTCATAAAATAACACTTTTTTGACTGTAATAGATTGAATTGCAATTGCCTGCCTACAGGCGTGTGGGTGAAGCCTATTGCATCTACTCTGTTAACTTTTGCCAGTGCACAGTGACACTCATATCTGGTGGCACCTTAGATTGCATGCGCAGTGCCCCAAATTTGAAGTAGGAGGTCCGACCAAGCATCTTTTTCCATCTTCCTGTTCCAAAAATCCATGCCATATACACATCCCCTGATAGGTGACGTAACAGGTATTAAACTGATAGGAATGAATAGTACAACTTAATACACCACTCCTATCTGGTGGCACCTTAGATTGCATGCTCAGTGCCCCAAATTCGAAGTGGGAGGACCGACCAAGCATCTTTTTCCATCTCCCTGTTCCAAAAATCCATGCCATATACACGTCCCCTAATAGTGGACGTAACAGGGATTAAACTGATAGGAATAGTACTACTTAACAGTACACACCTTATAATAACGCAGACAGAGGCAACGCAAAGAGAGGAGTCTGAAGAAGAGGAGTCAGAGGAGGAAGGTGGCTTTGAGGAGGTGGAAGGCCAAAAAAGCAGGTGTCCCAGGGGGCTTGTTGTCACCTTTCAGGGACCCTTGGTGGCTGGGTGGAGGATGAGACCTTCAATGACATCAGTGAGGACAAGGAACGGGACATGGCTAGCTTGGTATCCAACCTTGTGCAAATGGGGAGTTTGCGGTTGTGCAAAGGGACTGTTTGCGGTTGTTTGCGGTGCATTAAACGGGGAGATTGGTCTGTTACTGTGAAGCGGGTGTAACCCTTACACTACCTGATCGATACATGGCTTAAAACCAGACTCTGCATCAACTATGTAATTTTCCGTGGGAGTTTTGCCATGGATCCCCCTCCGGCATGCCACAGTCCAGGTGTTAGTCCCCTTGAAACAACTTTCCCATCACTATTGTGGCCAGAAAGAGTCCCTGTGGATTTTGAAATTCGCCTGCCCATTGAAGTCTATGGTGGTTCGCCGATGTTCGTCCGTTCGCGAACATTTTATGAAATTCGCGCCCGCGGTTCGCGAACCGAAAATTTGATGTTCACGACATCACTAATCCACATACCTAGGCATGATCTGTAAGGAGCTGCCCAGATCCAGAACAATGTTCTCACAGGTACAAGAATTCTGAAAACTAATATATGAAAAATTGTCAGATTTATTTAGAACACTGTAAAATGTAAACAAAATAGTCTATCCAAAAGTGAAAGAAAAAACTATTTTCTTGCAATGCAGGGTCCAGGAATGCATTAGTTGCAATTTAATATTTGGATTAAACTTTATAACTATAGCAGCTTAGATAGAGCATCAGGCTACAATTTAATGGTTCCAGCTTTCAAAACCATTTGATTACTCTAAATTTGGTTTTTAATATTTTTTTTATTGAATAGGTATAAACTGTATAACAGAACTGTGGGCTCTGCAGTGCACGCAGTCACTCAGCCCCACTAAACTCATAGGGCCTCATTCTATTAGCGGCCGCAGCCGTTGCGGGGCCGCAAGGACCAGCCGCAAGCTATTCGGCTATTCTATTCCCTTACGGCCGGGGACTCCGGCAGGCTTGCGGACGGTGCCTTGCTATCTCTTGCGGCCGCTCGCGCCAGAGGAAAGCCTTTGATCTAAAACGGCCGCAAGAGTTTCGGCCGTAAGAAATTCCTATTTGCAATTCAATTGCTCCGGGAAACCTCTCTGCAAGGCTAAAAACGAGCCGCTGCTTACTTGCAGGAAAGAGGTCCCGCTAGCACCAATTAAGCACATAAAATAGCTCAAATAAAGCCATCCTGCACTTTGAGAAGACTATAAAGGGATTTTAGGTGTTAGAAAAAATAGCACATAATTATCCTATACTCAAATCCGTAAAATATTTTATTTTTAATATCCGTAAAATATCCATGTAAAAAGTCCAGAGTGCTTGGAGCACTTCAGACCCGCCCACGCCGCAGCCGGCAAATAAACAGTTAATTTGAACTCGGGTTTGGGCTGATGTGCAAGCTTGAGAGTGGGTTCCTTTTAATCCTCATGTCCCCCAATATGATCCCTAGCATTTACAGAGCTGTACAGTGCAGGCATGAAATTATTTTTCAGTTTTTAGATTTCTGAGCTTACGGCCGGTTTCAAGATATGCGGCCGGCCGTAAGAGGAGATCCTTGCGGGGCCGTATAATAGAATCGCGAGCAAACAGAACCCCCGCAAGGAATCGCAGCCTTACGGCCGATTTATGGCCGCTAATAGAATGAGGCCCATACAGAGTATCATACTTTCCATCACAGGATAAATCACACAAAGCTGATAAGATACACAGAGAGAGCACTGAATGCTGGATTCTTCACTTTGTCTCTCCTATTGCCTGTCTTAAAATACTTGAATTGGCCGTTTGGCCAAGGTTCCCTGCCCCTTATATCTGCTGCTTATTGTAGAGGGCTTTATTTGCTATACCAGAAGTAACTACAAATATCTATATCTCAGTGAATGAACGTTTTTAAAAATGGGCACAGTTTCTCCATATGATTGTTATTTTTTATCTGGTGGTGCACAGCAGTTTTGGTGAGTTCCATGTCCCTTTAATGATGAATGACCTTACAGTGCATATTAAAAAAAGCTGGATGACAGTCATGATTTACTAATGATATATGTATTGGCTGAATTTATTGTTAGAAGGTTGAACTTCTCAGATTGGTCATTTAGTCATGTCCGACTCTCCCTGACCCTATGGACCAAAGCACGTTAGGTACATCTGTTAGTAACTGCCTCTCTGAGCTACATCCAGTTCGTGTTCATTGTTTCAGTGACCTTGTCTATCCATCTCCATCTGTCATCCCTTTCTTCTCGTGCCTTCAATATTTCCCAGCATCAGAGTCTTCTCCAGGGAATCCTATCTTCTCATAATATGGTCAAAATATTTGAGCTTCAGCCTCATGATCAAACCTTCCAGTGAACAGTTTGTCTTGATTTCCTGAAGTACTGATATATTGGATCTTCTTGCAGTCCAAGGGACTATACTGTAAGTAGTTTTTGCCAACAACACAATTCAAAGGAGTCAATTCTATGGCACTCTATGTGTTAGCTCTCACATCCGTAGGTTAGGGGAAATTAAAATCTGTCACTGCCTCCACTTCTTCCCCATCTATTTGCCAGGAACTGAGATTGCTGTTTGCCATGATATTCTTCTTTTTAATGTTGAGCAGCAGGACAGCTTTTGCACGCTCTTCTTTTAACCTCAGCAATAGGTCATTTAGTTCCTCCTCACTTTCAGCCATAATCCAGGTATCTAAGGTTGTTGATTTTCTTCTAACACTATTTATTCTGGCTTTGGATTCATCCAGCCCGGCCTTAAACTTGATCTACTCTGCATAAATAAGGAGACAACCTTGTTGCACACCCCTTCGATCTTGAACCATTCGGTTGTCTCGTTGTCGGTTCTGACTGTGGTTTCTTGGTTCACATACAGATTCTTCAGGAGTAGCAATGATCTGGTACTCCCATCTCTTTAAGAACATACCACATTTTGTTGTGATCCACACAGTCAGAGCCTTTAGAATAGTCTATGAAGCAGAAGTAAATGTCTTTCTGGAACTGTCTTGCTTTCTCTATTATCCATCAGACATTGTCAAATTGATCTCTTGTGCCTCTTTTTCTGCAGAATTCGGCATGCACATCTGATTTTAGGATCTTAAGCATTACTTTGCTGGCATGTGAAATTAGTATAATTGTTTGATTATTGGAGCACTCTTTGGCACTGTCTTTTTTGGGGATTGGGATGTAGACTGACCTTTTCCAGTCTATTGGCCACTGTTGAGTTTTCTAAATTTGCTGGCATAAGACAAGCAACACTTTCACAACTTGTAGAATTTTGAATAATTAAATTTGTATTCCATCAACGCCTGCAGCCTTGTTATCAGC
Organism: Discoglossus pictus; assembly: GCA_027410445.1. Classification (NCBI taxonomy): domain Eukaryota; kingdom Metazoa; phylum Chordata; class Amphibia; order Anura; family Alytidae; genus Discoglossus; species Discoglossus pictus. The sequence continues at coordinate 61,808,176 of CM050163.1, read as the reverse complement.
AAGGCATCCTAGGGCCCATCTCACTTCTCTCTCCAAGATGTCCGTCTCCAGCTAATTGGACAAACTATTGAGGTCACTGCTGTTAAGATCCTTTCTGTATAGATTGTCAGTGTATTCCTGCCACCTCTTCTTTATCTGATCTTCTTCTGTTAAGTCCTTACTATGTTGATCTTTTATCACGCCTACTTTGGCATGAAAGGTGCCTTTGAGATTCCCAATTTTCTTGAAGAGATCTCTTGACTTTCCCATTCTTTTATCTTATTATGTTTCTTTGCATTGCTCATTATAGAACATCTCCTTATCTCTTCTTGCTATCTTCTGGAATTCTGCATTCAATTGGACAAATCTTTTCTTATCTCCACTACCTTTCTCTTGCCTTCTTTCCTGGGCTACTGTCAAAGCCTCATCAGATAACTAGTTTCCCTTCTTAGATTTCTTTCTTTTACGGATATTCTTTGTTGCTGTTTCCTGGATAATATTGAAATTTCAGTCCAAAGTTCTTCAGACATTCTATCTTCCATGTCTAGTACCTTAAATATATTATTTACTTCCACTGCATATTCACAAGAGATATTATTTATTTTGTATCTACTTGGTCTGATGTTTTTCTTCAGTTTAATTCTAAACTTTGCAATACGAAGCTCATGGTCTGAGCCGCAGTCAGCTCCAGGTCTTGTTTTTGCTGATTGTATAGATTTCAGACTAGATAGTTCATAATGCTAAATACAGTATGACACGATGGAAAGAAGTGCAGAATTTTATATAGTTCACTATTTTGTGAAATATTTAGCTATTTTAATGTATATTCCCCTTACTAAAAATGAGATATTACTGCTGAAAAATACATGCAGGTCATTAAATAAGAAAATCAGTTTTTTTTTCATGGAAAATCACAAAAATTGTAATTTGACACATTTCTTTGTTTAGTAGAGAATCTTCCTAAAAAATGCATGATGTAAGAGCTAACTTTTAATTTAATTTAATAACATACTGGATAGAAAAGACAGAAATGTCTTCTCCCACAGGCAAGTGAATAATGACTGTTAACTCTCTTACAAAAATATCGAATAAGCTCTGATCACCCGGCATTTTAGTTAGGTTTAAACATGTTTTTTCCTGTGATAGCAATTGTCTCTGTAGAAAACTAACAGTGATCTGCTTCTCAACACCTTTAACGCTTTGGGAATCTCTGAATATATATATAATGTAAAAAATTATCATTTAAAATATTCAAACATTTCTGGATTTTTAGAATTGTTAAAAATTAAGAATTTGTGAAATTTTTGCATTTATATTGAAAATATGACTTATCATGCAAAAAAATGTCTATTATTAAAGGATAGTGATCATATGAAGCCATTAATTATCCCATAGTTGATTGGCTCGATTTTAAATCATAATGATAACAGAAATCACCCAAATGGCCCTGATCAAAAGTTTACATACCCTTGAATTTTTGGCCTTGTTACAGACACACAAGGTGACACACACGGGTTAAAATGGCAATTAAAGGTTAATTTTCCACAACTGTGGCTTTTTAAATTGCAATTAGTGTCTGTGTATAAATAGTCAATGAATTGTTAGCTCTAATGTGGATGCACTGAGCAGGCTAGATATTGAGCCATGGGGAGCAGAAAAGAACTGTCAAAAGACCTTCATAACAAGGTAATGGAACTTCATAAAGATAGAAAATTATATAAAAAGATATCCAAAACCTTGAAAATGCAAGTCAGTACTGTTCAATCACTCGTTAAGATTTCAGCCACAACTGCCAGAAGAATTGTGCGGAATACAAAGAAAAACCCACAGGTAACCTCAGGAGAAATACAAGCTGATCTGGAAAACAATGTTGTGGTTGTTTCAAGGAGCACAATACGACAAAATTAGCTGCACGGTTAAGTTGCCAGAAAGAACCATTTACTGCGCCAATGCCACAAAAAAAGCCAGGTTACAATATACCCGACAACACCTTGACGCTTCTGCCACACTGTAATTTGGAGTGACGGGACCAAAATAGAGCTTTATGGTCACAACAATAAGCGCTATGTTTGGTGAGGGGTCAACAAGGCCAATAGTGAAAATCATACCCTCCCCACTGTGAAGCATGGTGGTGGCTCACTGATGTTTGGGGGGGGAGGTGAGCTCTTATGGCATGGGGAATTTTGTGAACATTTATGGCAAGATAAATGCAGCATGTTATCAGAAAATTCAGGCAGATAATTTGCATTTCTCTGCACGAAGGCTGCGCATGGGACTTTCCAGCATGACAATGACCCTAAGCACAAGGCCAAGTTAACCCTCCAGTGGTTACAGCAGAAAAAGGTGAAGGTTGTGGAGTGGCCATCACAGTCTCCTAACCTTAATATCATCAAGCCACTCTGGGGAGATCTCAAACGTGCGGCTCATGCAAGACGAGCAAAGACTTTGCATGACCTGTGAATGGGCAGCTATACCACCTACAAGAATTAGGGGTCTCATAGACAACTATTACAAAAAGACTGCACGCTGTCATTGATGCTAAAGGGGGCAATAAACAGTATTAAGAACTAAGGGTATGCAAACTTTTGATCAGGGACATTTGGGTTATATCTGTTATCATTATGATTTAATAAGGAGCCAAACAACTATGCGATAATAAATGGCTTCATATGATCACTATCCTTCAATAAAAAAACTTCTTTTTTTTTTTTTTTGCATGATCAGTCATATTTTTAAAAGAAATGCCAAAATATCACAATTTCTACCAGGGTGTGCAAACTTTTGAGCACAACTATATAAGGGTGCATAAAATATGGCTCCGTAAACATCTATGTTAAATTGTCTTTTCATCAGGAAAATAATATGTGCCATTAGCACACAAGGATAAACATTGCATACTTTTACTTTATTTAAAAAAAAATGTTATACTTTTTTTTCATAATTAGCTCCTTGTATAGAAAACCTAAAGCTTGCAGACTTTGCTTTTGTCTCAGGGCATATTAGATCTCCTGAGCTCTACTTTGTGGACTGGGTCTTCAGGGTGTGTGTTTTTTTCTACTCTACAGTGGAAAGAGGATGTGGAGGATTTGTGGTTTCATCTGTGTATTTACCTTTTATCATTTGACACCTCCCACCTTCCCTAGACATGCTCAGAACCAGGCAGTAACTTAAGTTGTTAATTACCCACTACCCCAGGGAACCCTTTGGATTCTCCCTTCCTACATGCTATGTCCCTGGGAATCCCCTGGGATTCCTCATTCAGTCCCTATGAGCCAGGGGATACACCATCTAAAGTATAACCATGAAAGTGCCTATGGACCCCCATGGCACCTAATATTAACCATCATACCACGAGGGTCCTTATTGGACCCCCATGGCATGGCACCTATCATTAACCCCCATGGCACCTATCATTAACCCCTATACCAATAAGACCTATTGTATAACTGACTATAACCATGGGGACCCCATGGACCCCTGTGGTACCTAACATTAACCCTATACCATTTTAATCATCATCACTGGAGGATGTCCAAGGAAAAGAAATATATATTTTTGCCCTTATAGGTGTAGACATGTTTTCATTTTTGTAGTGTTCTTTTGTACTATGTAGTGTTAGGTGTTAGATTTCTTGGTGGTCTAATAGAGTATTGAGGATCCCAATGCACACTGGTTAAAATGAGGTGCCACGAGTACCCATGGTTCTTGTAAGTTGCCATGGGGGTCCATGAGGAGGCCCATGGTTATAGTTAAATATACTATGTGGTCTGTTGAGACCGTGTAGTATAGGGATTAATGATAGATGCCACAGGATCTATTAAGGACTCCTGTGGTATGGGGGTTAATGTTAGGTGTCATTGGAGTCCATAGGGACCCCACATGTTTATAGTTTAGATGAGGTATCCCCTGGCTCATAAGGGGGATTCCCATTGGTGCTACTGAGCACTACTGAAAGGACGTGAAAGATTTCAAGTGCAATAACATGAAATAGTCAAGCAAGTTAGACTAATCAATTTTATCGCAGTTACTTTTTAATAGTCTTGATGACAATGAGAGAGGTGGGTAATACAGCATTAATAAGATAAACTTTGTTTTTTAATTATATTTATTGGCTAAAGCTTTGATTTGCTACTGTTGGCATGTATATTTTTATGTTATGTGTGATTTAAAAATAGGTTAACACGAAATGTGTTTTCACTGGCCCTTTAACTCTGTGGTATCAGTTTATAGAAAGGCATTGTCTGCAAGATTAAAATAAAAGAGTTTGCTAAAACATTATTTAAGCCTAAAAACTTTGCAATGTTTAAAATATATTCCTTTAAATGCACATTATAAATATTGGGAGAAAAATTGTTCTATCTTAGTACATCCAAAATCTCTGCCAGGTGGAAGCCGTGTATACATACACTGCTAATGATCCTATTGATTCAAAGAGCTCATTCTGGATGACAACTGTACTATTTAAAGTTTTTCATTCTAATTGTCTTCACAAAAGAGGGAGAGTGACTTTGACTATTCACTGATGCTCACCTAATTCCTGAACTTCAAATGTGAGGCAAATCCCTCCTGGCGACTCTGAGTAGGTGACACCGTTCTGTCTGCCACAATCTTTTAGTGAGAAGAACTGTAAAATTGACATGATTCAGACAAAAAAAAATATTGACCTTCTTAATAAGAATTGTAAGTGAATATAATATGAGATTGATTTGTTCATATATATTTATGCCATTCTGTGCAGGATTCATTATAAACTGTATTTTACTTTCTTTGTTCTGAAGGAAATATTAAAATTAATAATATACAATGCAATGATAATTAGGAACTGCCATTTATTTTCTTTTTCCCCTGCATTATAATTGGAAATAGTTCAATATGCCATGCAGGGATGTTATAGAAATTCACAATTCTTAAATAATACTCCTAGCAAAAATATATTTCCTTAAATAAGAGATAAGTATAGACGGTTTTTCTTAGTAAAACACAAAAATGCTTTGTTATGGTCAAAAATTTAAAATAGAATATGTGGAATACAAATACAGAGAAAAAATAAGATAAGCTCCAGAGCAAGACATCACAAAAGAGCCAGTGCCAGATTTACATCTGAGATGCACCCACGCAAATACATCTCTAGTGTCCACCAGCCACACACACATATGAAATGTAAAGCATTGTGTTAAAAAACCACTGTGGTGATTTTTTTTTCTTTATCGTCTTTTGTTTAACTAAATATGATAATGAGCATATGACCCTAGACACCTGCCTTTTCTGCCTAACGCATTTTCTACACAGTATATCAACTTGTCCAGTGCAAACTTTTAAATGGTGACTGTACCATATGTCAATTTGCCTTTGACAAAGATGCTTTCAGCAGTGAAATCAATCAGTTCGTCAGGAAATCAAGACAACCCGTTCACTAGAAGGTTTGATCATGAGGCTGAAGGTCAAATATTTTGGTCATATGATGAGACAGCAGGATTCCCTAGAGAAAACTCTGATGCTGGGAAAGATTGAAGTCACAAGAAGAAGGGGACGGCAGAGGAGCAGATGGATAGATGAGGTCACTGAAGCAATGAACATGAACTTGATGGAGCTCAGAGGGGCAGTGACTGAGAAATTGGATGTGACTGAATGACTAAACAACAACAACAACAAATAGTTCTGTGACGCCAACCCAAGACATGCTTTTGATTGTTATTAGAGGCCATAGAGCAAAGTTTTGGGGCATCTATCGAGTAGAGCCTTCCAGTTATAAGGATCCATGAGGATCACAGGCTTTCCTCTCTGCTTCTATCAGTTGATTGTTTTGTGATTACAATGGAGTTAAGATTTTAGATGTTTAATTAAATATAAACTGTTTGGCTTTTGAAGCAGTATATTGAGCCCTCGGATTTCCCTTTGACTAATTTGACCACTGTCCTTTTAATGCAGCATTGTTTCTCCATTAGCACTAATAAAGTATTTCCAATTTTCACATTTTCTAATTAATGAGGCAATTCTGGCTTTGTGTTGCTTTTAAAATAATTATTAGAATAGTGTTGCTTTTAAAATAGTGTTGCTTTTAAAATAATTATTAGAATAATTATGTTTTCTAGCTATTTATATATATATATATATATATATATATATATATATATATATATATATATATATATAGTAGTTTATTATATAACCTAAATAACATATTTCTTATAAAAAAAATAAAATCATTTTATGTGGATGTTATTTCTATATGTATAAGTACAAATAACATTAATACAATTATACAATTTGAATACAAAACTGCTTTATATCTTAAATTGCCATGCAAAAATATGAAATCATGTTTCTATTCATATGTCTGTCTGCTTGTTTAAAATGTTTTATTTAGTATAAACAAATCCTGAGTTTACACATGCCGCTCCTTTCCTAGGAGATTGTATCCTGCAAGATGTGCTAAATCCTTACCTCATCTCCTTCCAGCAGTCGATCGTCTCTATTGCACCTGTTGTTTGTTCTCGCAGAGCTCTTCGTGTGGCTTAGTTAATAGGCTCTGAAACAAGCAGGACAGCAACACCTGAAACAGAGCACTAACAAGGGCCTACTGGGCTTATTTACCAAATGCCACAACAATAAAACCTGGGCAGAAACGCCAGCCAGATTAAGGAAAATTCTGTTGGTTTCCAGTGGATATTTTTTTCTTTATATGCTCAGTCAAGTTTTCTTTTCCATAGTTGTTGGTTGTTTTGATGCTTCTGGTACAGTTCAGCACACTGATGAATGTAAATTAAATAATATAGCCAATCCCTGTAACCGATTTTATGTCACCTTATTGTACCACTCTTGATACAATTTTTGCTTTTGCCAAATCTGAACAAACACAATTTATCAGCATGTATGTTTTCCCAAAAGGGTGGGAAACCGATTAGATTTCTAATTGTTATTGTATTAGATTTCTAATTGTTGTTGTTTTGTCGTCCAGTCGCGTCCAACTCTCTGTGACCTCAAGGACTATAACACACCAGGCACATCTTTATGTCCGTGGTCATGCTGAGCCACTTGGTATTCATGGCACAGAAGGGGTTTGCCAGCCCCTCCTCCAGTGGACCACAGAATGCAGCCTCCTAGTATTTGTAGGTGGTCTCCCATCCAAGTACTCACCAGGTCCAACCCTGCATGACCTCTTGGTTCCCTGACTGGAATGGAACTCAGGTCACAACAAATCCTTACCACTGGACCATCAGGGAACCCCTCATTCAAAAGCACTGGCAATTACAATGGCAACATTGACAGTGAAGCAACTAAATACCTGTCTCCAGTTGTTTGCTTTAATGCAAATATGGCAATGTTATCTGCCTGCCACATGTTGGTGAGTTACCTGCTGACCACTGCACGTGCTACTCTTTAATTATGTAGAACCTGCTATCTGCCTAAACCCTACCCTAAATCCTAACCTAACCCTAATCCTAAACCCTAAACCTAACCCTAATCATAAACCCTAACTCAAACCCTAACCTTAAACTCTAACCCTAACCCTAAAAACAACGTCTGTGGTGTGGCACAGGAGTGAGTGGCATCCAGATAACAGGAATTATCCCCAGTCCCTTTCCCTTAGTCTAGAAGCAGATACATAGAAATAAAAATGGCAGCTCCCACTACAGTATACTTGATTAGAATTGTTAATATATTAAAGGCTACATGTATTCTTTATTTTTTTTTTCATTCATTTACTAATTATCAAATGTAGTCCTTTAAAAGAGCATAATGTAAATATGGAGTTACAGTATTATTTAAAGGACCATTGTGGTCAGTTTTATTCCTTTTGATCTTTCATTTTTTTATCTACAATGATTTTTATAAGCTTTTATTTTCATATTAACTGTTTTATTCACTTTATGCTTACAGATTGTTTATTTTTTCATTACTAAAATGTTTGTTAGACTGAATGTAACATGTATGATGAATGATGCACTGCATGAAATGAAATGTTATTTGAACACAATAACTTGAAAGTGAAATCCAAATGTATAATTTTCAGTTATTAACCTTGCTTTGGTTCATTCTACTAATATGATTAATAATATGCAACGTATATATAAATAGATATAAATCTAAGGTTTGTATATGATGCCTTCCTTAGACATTCAGGTTATGTTAATTATATGATAACAAGATTTAATTGCTGCTGGGTACTGAGCGGTCTCAGCAGTCTATTGTTTCTGAGATATTATTGTTCTCAGCATCATCACATAACAAGTGAGAATATAAGATTATCATCTCTGCATACTTGGTCACGCTACTTAATTTATAATTAACATATTTTTTGTGACCTGCTATGAAAAGCTGTCAATACAGTGAAGCAAATAGTTAATTACTTTTAGTGAAGAAAACAAATGGTGTGTGACCTATTTAGCATTGTAAACCAATTGTTAAAATAAATCTATTATACTGGTATTTTTTCCACGAATAGAGGTTATATTTTGGATGAATCTTTCGATTTAGGATATGGCAATATTTATAATATAATTAGGGAGATATCAGCTACACCTCACTGACGAGGCCCACAGAGGGCGAGAGGTATGTCTGGGGTTTGCTGTTTCTCCTGTTCAGGGTAGAACTGCCTGGTATTTCGGGGCTGGATCACTCTAGTGAGTGGGTTCTAGACTGATATACTACAGGATATTACTCCCTGTGAAGGGCACAAGTGGCTAAAAGAGGTTTCTCTCAGAGTGGGTTATCATGTCCATAGAACTAACCTATTAAGGTTCGTTTGTTCTCTGATTGAGCACCTCTATTTTGGTATTTTATTTATAATAGTTACATTTGCAAATCACATATAATAGTTGTCAAACTGCGAGTTGTCGTCACGCTTTGCGGCCCCTGACATGCCCCACTGATGCTCGCGATGAGCGCCACATCAGCCCAGCGGCCCTCCCTGCTCCATACTCCCTGATCCGGACGCGCACACGGGCCGACGGACTCGCGCGCGTTAGCGCTCGCCCGCAGCATTAAGGTTAGGGAGGAGTGGGGGGAGAGACACGGGAGGGAGAGGAGTGGGGGAGAGACACGGGAGAGAGGAGTGGGGAAGAGACACGGGAGAGAGGAGTGGTGAAGAGACACGGGAGTGAGGAGTGGGGAAGAGACACGGGAGAGAGAGGAGTGAGGGAGAGAGGAGTGGGGGAGAGACAAGGGAGAGGAGTGGGGGAGAGAGACGGGAGGGAGAGGAGTGGGGGAGAGATATGAGAGGAGGTGGAAGAGAGACACATGGGGAGGAGAGACACAGGGGAGGGAGACCGGGGTGAAGAGACAGAGGGCGTAGAGGATGAGACACAGGGGTGAGAGAGGGGGTAAAAGAGACACAGGGGAGGGAGACGGGGTGAAGAGACACAGGGGGGAGAGAGACACAGGGAAGGGAGAGGGGGAAGAGACACAGGGAAGGGAAGGGGGAAGAGACACAGGAAAGGGAAGGGGGAAGAGACACAGGGAAGGGAAGGGGGAAGAGACACAGGGGAGGGAGAGGGGGTAAAGACACACAGGGGAGAGGAAGTAGAGGGGGGGCTCACAATGAGTGCCAAAGGCGCTCATTGCGAGGCCTGTGATAAGCGCTGAAGGCGCTCATTGCAAAGCCAGTAAAGTAGAGGGGGGAGAGGCCCGCAATATGTGACAAACACCATTGCCAGGTTTCAAGTTTTATTGCCGTCATTTTTTACGGGCAAGTCGCTAGTTGTTAAATAAAACTTGATACGATAAAGCGGTAGATCATCCCTGTCAACTTGGAAGAAGTAATTTGTGATATGAGATGATGTCAATAGTGATGTCAACAGGGATGTCATATCATATGTAATGTTGACATCACAAATTCCTTTATAGCTTGAAGGAGGCATTGAAGCTACGTACAACCTGAACTTCCAACTTTCTTGTGTTCTGATGCTCTTGATTAAAAGTTTAACTAAATTTTTGACTTGATTTTGAAGAGTTTGCTAGAGAAACAAGTGTGAATGGGTTTAGGAAGTGTGTAAACTGATACCTTAACTATCATTTAACACAGATATATCTGTATTCACAGATATAAAGTTAAATTAGATAACCAAGGAATACTTATCTCTCTCTGCTTGTGGTCAACAGGTTGTAAGATCCTCTCCAGTCTAGCTCATACAGTAGGACAGTTTGATCTTGACAGGAGGGAATTTTATTCTCCAATTGGAGGTGCACAGTTGCAGTGAAAAAGAATAGGGGGGAATCACAATTAAATATGTTACAAATTCTTGCTCCCGACATCGTTAAACTAAAAATTATTTTTGGCAATTTTTGGTTTGGGTCTTAGTGAAGTTGTAACTAGCCTTTCACAAACATGTAGTCGTCATGTACTCAGCCCTACTATATTTTAGATTTCCTTACTTCACCTATCATTCATTTCTGCATTTCTAAATTCTTAACTCACCTATCCTTCATGTGAGGTGAACACACATATACATAGTCAATATACAATTCATCCCTGTAAGTGTTTTTCATATTGTGAAAGAGCCCAAGATTGTATGTTAAAGTAATCTTTTTTTTTATTATACTAACAGCAGCTAAAAAATCTAAAGTTTTTAAGTCTATGTCCTGCCTACTGGCTGTTGCATGAATAATAACAGATTGGCAAGTGCATGTGCTCGTGCTGTGTGATTCTCTATGGTGAAGGCTATGATTGATAAGACAACCTTCTCCTGGGTTCAGGTTACACTACACTGACCAGTTAATCCTAAGCTGTCCTGTTTTAGATAAGTCCAGCATTCCATGCCTGCACATATAGATTTATTAGGGGCATTTTTTATCACTTCACAAAGCACCATTGGTCAAATTAAAAGGCAGAAACTTGCATTTACTGCTGTAAGAAAAAATATAAACTCATTGCAAGATTTGTTTCCTTTAAACTGTGTGCGAATTTTTGAGAAAAACATTACCATTAAGTTGAATGGGGGACACACCCCTGCAACCTAATTGGATGCAGTAAGGGAGTTAATATTTAGATGCCACAGGGTCCACTAATGCAGTAATGCAGCAGCTTGTTGACACTCTGTTATGCATGTAAACACAGATGTTATTTTATTGGATTTCTCAGTGAAAAATGTATGTATTTCACAAGCTTTGAGAAGATCTTTACTGTGACGTGGTCCAATTTATGTTGAAATAAGTGCCCCTTTAAGTAAAATAAATGACATACTGATGAATTGTTTGAATTTTTTAAATACATTAATTTTTTACTGAGAAATCAAATAAATTAAGTCTGTGTTTACATATGTCACTGACTGCCCTCTGAAAGACCTTCATCTACAGCTCGGTGAGCAAAAGAGAACAAAAGTCTAACCCTTAACAAATTAATCTGTGCAGAGCATGGAATGGTGAAATCACCTAAGCAGGTCCGTTATGGGTTAACTTTTCACTACAGTCCTGAGTGCAGGAAAAAAACTGCTGTTAATCACTGTCTTCACCTCACTGCTCGGCTATCTGTTTTTATTCATGTAACTGCCAATAGACAGGATACATTTTATTATGTAAACAGGCTTAAAGATAAGATTTAGATTGTGTAGCTGTTATTAGTGTAATTAAAAACAAGAAACATTTAACATACTATTTTGTGTTCTTCCACACTATGAAGAGCACTTATAGTGAGGAAAATGATTATTATATGATCTCCCATGAATAAAAAAACTGAGGTAATAGGTAGTTTCTGCATCACACTGAGCATGCTTAGTAAAGGTTGGAGGATTATGCTTTACCATGCACTGACACTGGGTGGGGCCAATGGGGCAGTTGCAAGTATATAACAATAGAGCTCTTACCTTTGTGTAGACAGTATGGGTGGAGCTAATGATGTAATGGGGCAGGGCCAGTAAAATCAGCCCATCATGCTAGGAGATAAACAGAAAAATGCTATTTTTTATTTATTTTAAACTGTATACAGTTTTTAATAGTCTATGCCCAGCCAACAAACATTTGAGTTTTACTTTATAAATGCAGTATAGTGGTACCTTAACAGTTCACATTACCAAAACTGCAATAATGTATATACATCTATGGGTATATACCAAAATATATGGACAAAGTAGTCATGTTTCTATTATATCTGTCAGATATTTATACAGAACGTACTGCACATTGAATAATACTCAAACACCATATAGCATATCCCATTAGTGATAGTGAAATATTGTAATCTTTATCTGAAATTTCATTCAGCATTACGCTTTTCATTTTGCATAGCATACAGCAGACCATTTGTCTCATCACCTGCTATACCCCTTTCACTCTTGCAGTCATCACATTAGCAACATACTGTTAGTTATATATTAATTCAGTGATGCCCCTCATTGTTATCGACCCTTGAATAAAATTCTGTAATTAGATATTGGTATTAAAGGCAAGGGTGCAGCACAGACCTGTTCAGCCAAGGAGCCAGGTAGCCCCATAGTACATGAACAGGGGCACTCTGATTTCAGCCTTAACTGGACTCCCATATTTTAAGTTAGCATAGCTAATCATGTTTATTATCAATTGTTCATCTCTCGCATTCAGGACTTTTCTAGTGCTGCCCTTATTCTCTGGAACTCCTTGCCTCGCTCCACCAGATTATCCTCTTGCCTCAAAACATTCAAAACCTCTCTAAAAATACATATCTTTAAAGAAGATCATCACCTTCTACACTAACACACTCTAACCTCTCTCTCTCCTTTCAACATACATTACCTTTAGGTTGAAAGTCTGCGCGTTTTAATCCCACAACATGCTTTGGGGAAGCACTATGGACACTATGGATTTGAGGCTCAAAGACAGGGCCCTCCTTGCTATGTTTAATTTGTATGTATCTTAGTCTTAGTCTTGAACTTATCTTATGTACAGCGCTACGGAATATGTCCGTGCTTTGTAAATAAACAATAATAATAATTGTTGATTCATCATTCTACAGTGTGCCATGTTCGTAATTAATGTATGTAGAATGAAAGAAGAGTATGACGAGAAAGTGTGGCACTTGGAGCGAGATGGAGCAGGTTATGTAAGAGTGCTTGAAGAGAGATAGGTGTATATATATATTACTCAGTAACTTATCAATAATTTTAAATAGAATAAAGGAGGCTAGATGGGAGGGAATTTCCTGAGGGATTTTAGTATTATCCTTCCCACTTATTTAGACATTGTACCAGTCTACTAGATATGTGACCATTTAGTCTTTGAGTATTCATAGTTACACAATCTTATCATGTAGATTCAATAACATTTTGGTTTCAAGTCAGCTTGTGGGACTATATGCCTTAAAAAGGTATCTGCCCAGTATGATCTGTGTGGGATCATAGGCCTGTCCCCCTATATAAGCATTTTTTAAGTGGCCTTTTCACTTTCTAGTGGTGGTATTTAAAATCACTTGATTGTGGTTTTTCATTCTATTCGATAATTAGGGGGCTTGGGATACCCATGATCCCTTATAAATAAATGTTGCCCCTTGTGACCAGGTATATTTTAATATTGCAGTTTTGTTCTATAAATTACAGTAAATATTCATATGCAATTTATTGTTATCAAGTAAGTGTTAACTTTTATACATACCTTTTTAAGCAGAGTGTGTGTTGGTGTAGTGCAGGGGTCTGCAACCTGTAAGACAAAAAGAGCCACTTGGACCCGTTTCCGAAGAAAAAAAAAACTGGGAGCCGCAAAACCATTGCGACATTAAAAACAAATATAACACTGCACATATTGTTTCTTGCCTTAATGCTATATATACAGGATCGTGCAGTCAGCTGTCAATCTGGAAAAAAAAAAGGACTTTCACTTAACAATGTAAAATATATTTTTGCAAATTAATAGCTAATTAAAATATTTAATTTACCTGGTTAATGGGAATTTTGCTCCTGAACCTTCATTTTCACACAGGCTTGCAAGCTGTCATCTGTGAGGCGTGATCGATGTTTGTTTTTAATATAGTTCATGTTGGAGAAAACCTGCTCACATACATATGTGGAACCGAAGATCGACAGGACTCCAAATGCATACTTTTTCATGTTTATTTAAGTGTTGGGGATAGCATTCCATATTTCGAATACAAGTTTGTCCTGTTTGGGAAGGTTTTCAATATCACTCCATATATGATTCTGACGGGCAACATCCTCAAGAGTTTCGACCAAGCATTTGAACTTGGATACCCATATATCTTTGTCGGCTATATCGGCCAGTTCCATTTCATGATCAGGTTGACTTACGCCTGCAAATGCAGTCATATTCAATAGGGATGGATCGATCTCCAGGGGAGTGACAGGGAAGGATCATGTGTTTTTTTCCTCTCTGAATTCACAGAATCGTTTCCCAAATGAGCTTTGCATTGCGGTGATTGCAGACTTGAAATATTCCAAATTTATTGTATCATGGCTTTGTTTGAACTCTCTCAAAGTGGGAAAGTGAGACAGTGTACCTCTCTGGAAATCTTTGACAAATACTGTCAACTTGCGTTCGAATGCCAAAACCTCCTCCAGCATATGCAGGGCTGGGCCTCCTTTCCCCTGAAGGGTTGTATTTAGCATGTTTAAATGGGCTGTCATGTCTACCATAAAATTTAATTTTTCCAGCCACTCTGGCTGTTCCAGCTCAGCAAAGGTGAGCTCTTTGCTGGCCAGGAAGGTTTTTACTTCTTCCAAACATGTGACAAAGCTTTTTAACACCTCGCCTCTGGACAGCCATCGGACCTTGTTGTGGAGCAGGAGGTCAGAATATGTGCTTTCCACCTCATCCAATAGCAAACGAAACTGGCGGTGGTTTAAACCCTTTGCCATTATCTTATTAACAATCTGGTGTTTATTTTTTTAGCACTTAAAAAGTCCAGGACAGCCTTACAGATATCCTCACCCCTTGTTTGGTCTTTTAGTGGTATCAGCTCAATCAGTTCTTCATGTGGCCCTAAAGAGTTCACATATCGGCAGAACAGCGCTATTTGTTCAATATCACCTTTATCTTTTGACTCATCACAGGCGATGGAGTACGCCACAGCTGAATTAATGTCTTGAATTTGCTGTTTGCTAATGTTTTCTGCCATTTTTAGGGTTCTGTTTTTAACAGTCTTCGCAGAGAGAGGCATGTCTTTTATTTTCTGCACAATTTCATTCTTGTTTTTGAAGTCCATGTATAGATGTTCTGAAATCTTAATGAATGCTTCTTTTATATACTCTCCATCTGTGAACGGCTTCCCGTGCTTGACCATTTCCTGAGCGGCTACAAAACTAGCATATGTTGTGGAATTGTGGTAAACCAGTCTTGTCAGTAGTGAATGCAAATGATTCTGTCCATGTATCATTAAATACTCTGTTTTCTTCAGAAATTTTTCTTTTCTTGCCTTTATCCATGTCTGGCCTACCGGGGATCCAAAACAGATATATTAGAAATCAGAGGGCTACATATCAAAATTTGCTATGCCTAATAATCAATGCCCCAAAATGCCATAGAAAATTAATCAGGGCCTGATGTAAATAATAATTAATAATGAGGGCTCAATGTCATCCTCGTCATTATAAAAATATTTTTTTTGACACTTTTTTTTGTTTTACCCCTCAGAATTACAACTCCTCATAAAAATAAACGTTAAATTAACAAGTTTCCTTGTTAATTTAAGTGACTAGAGTACATGCCCCTCACAATGTAGTAGTGGCCACCATACATGCCCCGTACAATGTAGTAGTGACCATCATACATGCAGTGTGTGGGCCAAGCTCCCCCTCTGAGGCATCACTGCACTTCCATGCCCCCTTCAATGCAGTATGTGGGCTGGGCTCCCCACCGCGAGGCATCACTTCACTTACCTCACACTAGCGGACGTCAATTCCCTTCTTGCAGTCGTAGACCTGCATGCGCTCTGCTGCCCTCCGATCTAACAGCGGGCGAGAAGGTGACGTTGGGATGGTGTGTGACTAACGTACGCACCGCACCCATGCGGCGTTACAGCCAGTACAGCGCCCGCCACAGTGGGGAGTGTCGGGGCGTACAATGCGTTTCCTCTCCTCGCTAGTATCCGCCCGGGAGCCGCAGCAAAGGTGTAAAAGAGCCACATGCAGCTCCGGAGCCGCGGGTTGCCGACCCCCGGTGTAGTGGTTTCGTAAAATGTTTTCATTGGTATGTCCTCGCTTCTAAATACATGTCTTCCACTGTTTTTTTTCCACTTGACTAATGTATTTATTAATAATCACATGATATATTGATATATATATATATATATATATATATATATTAAATAAATAGTACATGTACTTGTGCTCACATTTACTTGTCTAAAACACACTAAAAAAAGAATAGTTTCCTGCTCAGAATACTGAGAAATAACGTTACTACACTGCTCTCTGGGACATGCATGTGCCAAAAAAGGCTTCACTCTTGTAATCCAATATCGTTTTAAATATGTCTTACTTATGCCTGCTGTATTACACAGCTTTGAGCAAAGCTCAGGATGGATTATACACAAGCTATCAATCCTATCCACGTACAGCTGTTTCAAGGTTACTGCCTCTCATCAGCGTGGGACTGGTTCCTAGCTTGTGTAGTAGATTTTATGAGGTGGTCGTTTACCACAACAATCATTTAATTTATGGTGGGCAAAAGGGCGATAGAAGCCCTCCACCGTAAAGTAGTACAGTACATAAACAGTACATTTGTGTTCACATTTGAACGTCTAAAACAAGTCTAAAAACTTGTTTCCTGCTCAGAATTCCAAGAAATACAGTTACTACACTTCATTCTGGGAACCTGGGATGGGATATGCAAATGTGCCTGCAAAGGCTTTCGCTTTTGTAATCCAATACCATTTTAATCATGGCTTTCTTTTACACATTAATTAAAAAAGAATCAAGTAGAATTTCAGGGGAATAAAACCTATGCAATTAATTTCTTATTAAACGGAATGCTTACCGCTGCACCACCCACCTCTTCTTGTAAAAGAGTGTCAATCTGTAATAGTATGTGTAACAGTTACAGACCCAACCTTATTATTTATTCAGATTATTGTATTGTGGGGGAGCTTCAAATTACTAAGTGACAAAATCTAAGTGAATTCTTGATCAATTTAAAAAATGTAAACATTGTCCATATGACTACTTTTGTGGTCCTGTATCTTCAAAACATAAATCACAGAGACCTTGTCTGCAGATGTGTTATGCAGTGAAAAATCAAATAATTAGTGGTACGATACTATATACTGTTCAAAACTCAAAAAAAGAAAAAAACCTCCAGGGATCATACAAGGGTGAATCACATATTATAATTGTCTAACTGCGGTTCGTCGTCACGCTTCAGACGAATCGCAGTTTGACAATGATAAACTGCTGCGCATTGCGCAGAGCGCGGCGCGAGCCGCGCATGCGCAGAGCGCGGCGCAAGCCGCAAGAGTGGGGAAGAGTGGGGAAGAGGGGGGGTAGAGGCACAGAGGGAGAGTGGGGAAGAGGGGAGGGAGAGTGGGGAAGAGGGGGGGAGAGGCACAGAGGGAGAGTGGGGAAGAGGGAGAGTGGGGAAGAGGGGGGGGAGAGGCACGGCACAGAGGGAGAGTGGGGAAGAGACACAGAGGGAGGGGGGAGAGACACAGAGGGATAGGTGGGAAAGAGACACAGGGGAGGTAGAGGAGGGGGAAAAGACACACGGGAGGGAGAACAGGGGGAAGATACACATGGGAGGGAAATGGGGGGGGGGGGAAGAGGGGAACAGACACAGGGGGAAGGGGGAAAGAGACACAGGCCAGGGGGGAACAGGCACAGAGGGAGAGGGGGGAAGAGGCACAGAGGGAGAGGGGGGAAGAGACACAGGGGGAAGAGATACAGAGGGTGAGGGAGGAAGAGACACAGAGGGAAGGGGGGGAAGAGGTACAGAGAGAGGGGGAAAGAGGCACAGAGGGGGGGAACAGAGGAAGGGGTGAAGAGACACAGTGGCGAGACACACAGAGAGAGGCGGGGGAAGAGGCACAGAGGGAGAGGGTGGAAGACACAGAGTGGGGAGAGACACAGAGGGTGAGGGGGAAGAGACAGGGAGGAAGAGGCACAGAAAGAGGAGGGGGAAGAGACACAGGGGAGTGAGAGGAGGGTGAAGAGACACAGGGGAGAGAGTGCAGGGGGGAAGATACACAAGGGAGGGAAATGGAGACACGAGGAAGGCCGTAACAGACACAGGGGGAGGGGGAAAGAGACACAGGCCAGGGGGGAACAGACACAGGGGAGGGTTGGGGGAGACACAGGGCGGGGGAAGAGATGCATGGGAGGGAGAAGGGGGAAAGAGACACAGGGGAGGGGTTTAGAGACACGGGAGGGAGAGGGAGGTAAAAACACATGGGGGCAGGAGATACAAAGGAGGTAGACGAGGTGGAAGGAGACACAAGGGAGGGAGAGGAGGGGGGAAATAAGACACGAGGGAGGAAGTAGACAGAGGGAGAGACTCGCAATGAGCTCCAAAGGGGCTCATTGCAAGGCCTGTGACGAGCGCCAAAGGCGCTCATCACAAGGCCAGTAAAGTAGAGGGGGAGAGGCTTACATTGTGTGGCAAACAGCATTGCCAGGCTTTAGTTTTTATTGCCGTCATTTTTGACGGGCAAGTCGCTAGTAGTCATATAATGGTGAGAATAGAAGAAAAATAACCTTGCATGCTTTAAAATAAAACAAATTTATTTATTCACCCGTGCCACTGGGGGAAACTTTCTAATTGTTGTGCGGTTGAACATTAATTAATTTAACCAATGCTGTCATTAGTAGAATGAAAAACATCACATACACCAAAAAAATAAATAATGTTATTGTAACCTGAACTATTGCCCAGACTAATTCTGAAATATATACTGTATATGGGACAAACTCAAACACTCACAGTAATTGCACCATATGCCCCCCCAATGGAGCGATATCTGACTTAGAAAATCCTGTTGATTATGATTTTTGCAAATATGAACCACTTATGCTTTTGATTAATATACGCTAATGTTAACCCCCTTCTGGATCACTACCTTGTTGTGGTAGTCAGGCTTGTGTACCTTAATGAAGCTGTGAGCTATACCATGTAGGGTTACCCAAGATTGGCACGTCATAGCAGAGAGGACAGACAAATCCACTGGAGAAGGAACTGGCAACCCATTACATAGAGCCCTATTCAATTGGCCAAATCGCATTTGGTATGAGGCCCTTAGATTGTAAGATCTTGCTAGAGCAGGGCCCTTAACACCTTCAGTATGTAAGTGTTGTCCCATTTCTTATGTAATCACTGTATCCGCTGTACTTAGGGCTATTGGATATGTTGGCACTGTATAAAGCATAATCATAATAATAACAATTTTCTGGCTAATAATCTGCTTTGCTGCCGTTTGCACGTGCATTTTTCATGTTAGTATAAAGGGGAACTAAAAAATAGGTTTTCTTAATTTGCATTAATGGCCACTCCTGTACCTCCATCCAACTATCTCATTGTCCTGAGCACTAATGAAAACAAGGAAGTGAAATATTTCAATTGCAATAACATTGGTTAGGCTGTCTGGGCAAGGCTTGTTATCACAGTTGAAATCTCATTAATGAGGTAAACCGTGTTTTTAAATATTTTTTTAGGTTAAAACTTTAATTTACTGCTGTGTTCACATGTATGTATTGAGTTCATTAATGATTTAACATAAAAAGCTCTTACCTTTGCCATTTAATAATAAGAAAGATTGAACCTTTCCCGCATCATCCCCGCCAGGAGTGGTGTGCAGCAGCCACTAGGTGGTACGCAGAGACTTTGTTTTAATTGTTGTTAGGGTCAGGGTTAGATTTAGGGTTAGTGCACCACTACTTTACTATGTAAAGCTTATCATCTACCACTAAACTCAAACCCCTAGTCTGTCCTTCACTCTAACAACAAATTGAACAAAGTCTCAGCACGCCACAGTTGTGCCAACTGGTGGCAGCTGTATGACACGGCTGGCATGAACGAAACAGGAAAGATCTGTTTGATGTTTTTAGAAAGTAAAACAAAAACAAAGAAGAAAGAAAGTACAAGAAACACTTTCATTTAACTATTTCATTATATTGTGCTGCAGCCACCATATTTGTTTCTGTTTATATGCTTCTGTAACTGTGTGTGTATGTGTTTGTGTGGAGGGTAAGGGGTGGAATAAAGTAATTGAAAAGTTGCAGCCTTTACTACCTATGTTTTCTAGAGGCCCAGGTCTAATAACATGTCATAGTTAATACATTAAGGCTGTGTCTATTTATAATGTTTTCTCTCTTAAAATATACAATTTGAATGACTCTACATTGCACCTTTAAAGGACCACTGTGTTCTCCTTTTTAAACTTTTTGGTAAAAATCATTGATAGTGAGGAAAATGTTTTAGTAATCAGAAGAAAGACAAGTATTTATTAAAATGTTATATGCAGTTATGCTGAATTGATTCTTTCTGCTACTTTTTTATGGAAACATCTTTGTAAACAAATGAGCTTTCCATTAGTCCTGTTGAAAGTACTGGCAGTTGTAGCGGCCACCTTCACATTCTGCAAAAATTAACATGTGAATAGGCCACACATACATTTTATATAATTTCCTGTGGATAAAGATATCATTTTTTTTCTATATGATTACTGTTTTGATTAATAACAATATTAAGTGATGGTTTATCCAATGATAAATCTTTTATCTGAAATTATATTTACATTTGTGAGCCAAATATGTCTGGCTATAAAACCCCCTAGATGGCTCTAGAGCCTAATGCAATAATTGCTGGTTAAATTGTCATCACAATTAATTTAAATAATGTAGGGTCAACTTTAAGGTCAAAACTAAGTATTTTTCACTTGATTTTGCCCTTGAAATGTTTTATTTGAGGACATGATGGTTGTATTAAGATATATTAGGTCATGAGTTTGACCCTGAGGTAGGAACTGATCTTTACAGCAATGTTACGCTAATTCAGTTTACCATGAAGATGATAAATCAGTATAATAACCAGGGCATATCTGAAACAAAATTAGGATTAAAAATGTTTATATATCTGTTATGACCTTCGTAAAAAGTGAAATTTAATTGCATTTTTAATTTTAATACTTCTGGCATGAAAAAGCATGTGAGTTCCCAACTCAGATCAGTCTTCATACAAGAAATAATAAAATAAGGCAATCTTTTTTTTAATCCATGCATGGAAATAAAACCTCATATACGAAATGGTGAAAATATTTTATATATATATATTTTAAAAAATGTCAAAATGTCTAAAAATTTTGCAAAAATCACTAAGACAATGGTTAAGGGAAGGTAAAAGCATATATACTCAATTGGTATCAATACTTATAATAAATAATGATTTATGTGAGTATACAGTATATATATATATATATATATATATATATATATATATATATATATATATAAATATATATATATATATATATATATATATATATATATATTTATTTATATCCCCCTCTGGATCGCTACCTTGTAGTGGTGATGGGGCTTGTGTACCTTGATGAAGCTGTGAGCTATACCATGTAGTGTCACTCACTAAAGATGGGCAGTTCATAGCAGAGAGGTCAGACAAATATTCATTCACTGGAGAAGGAACTGGCAAATGACTCCAGTATCTTTGACAAAAAAAACAAACCTTATGGATGAGCAGAGCAGGATGTTACTGACGTGCTGCGGTCCATAGGGTCAGGGAGAGTTAGACGGAACTGATCCACTGATACTGTGTATATATATATATATATAATGTATATATATAAATGTACTTTTTACGGTGGAGGGCTTCTATCACTCTTAGCCCACCATATGTGAAACAATTGCTGTATGGAACTACTCTCTACAACGATCACCACACAAACCAGGCTCTCACACCATACTGAGGATCGGCAGTAACCGTGAAACAGTACTGTATGTGGTTAAGTGACCTGGTTTGTGAAAAATCCATCCGTTGCTATGTCTAAAACCGTAAAATACAGTACGCATATGCTTAAACGGAGCCATGTTTAAAATGGTTTGGATTGACAGAGTGATGGTGCATTATGGGACCTCATTTGCATGTCCCGCCCAGTTTTCCCAGACTGCAGTGCATATAATGTATTTCTGAGAAATTTGAGCAGGAAATACATTTTCATCAACTTATTTTTAGACATTCAAATAGAATCACTAAAGTACTATTCCTTATTTGTACTACTGTACTTTTTACTGTGGAGGGCTTCTATCACTCTTAGCCCACCATATGTGAAACAATATATATATAGTACAATTGTCCTTTCATTTAATTTGTGGTGGGCAAAAGAGTGATAGAAGTCCTCCACCATACAGTAGTACAGTAAATAAATAGTACAATTGTGTTCACATTTGAATGTCTAAAACAAGTTATAAAACCTGCTTCCAGCTCAGAATTCCATGAAATACAGTTTTTACACTGCATTCTGGGAACCTGGGCAGGGACATGCAAATGTGCCCACAAAGGTTTCACTCTTTAATCCAATACCATTTCAAACATGGCTCATTTTAGTCATATACCTGCTGTATTACACAGCTTTAAGCAAAGCCCAGGATGGTTTATTCACAAAGAACAGTTTTAAAACATTTCAGGATTTTTTTTTGGCAATAAATGTTTATTTATTCCACGTAGAGACTAATTTTGCCACAAAATCAGGATCTCCTTCTGTAAACCAGCAGAGGTAGTGCCTGGTTTCTCCATGTAGTTTCTCAGAAGGGGCACCTGACTTTGTTGCATAAGCAGTTTGAAGAGGGATTAAATGAACATTATTTCAATGTTTTGCAGCATTCCATTTCATGAATTAAGAGGTTGTGATATATTTAAACCAGCTCCATCTAATGGTTGGAGGCCGCACTACAGCGGCGGACCTGTCCCGACACCTTAACAGGATAGATCCCAGTCCCTGTAGATGCAAGACAGCAGTTTGTGACTTCAGTGGACCTTTGAATCAAATGCTTTTAGTTAGATAGACTAGATATACGTTGGTTCTTGTCTTCACAATTAAAGTATTTTTGGAAAAGTCAACACTTTAACTCTTACAGTGATGAAGACCATGCTCAGTCATTATAAATATGCATAACAATGAAGTTCTTACACCCAACAGTCTCTGTGACATTGATATTACTAACCGGGGACTTCCTCCTTATCACTCCCACAGCTATAGCTAATTATTCACCCTGGAAAGTGGCAGAGAAGAAGTATTTTTTCAGTTAAAGTATGCTTAAATACCCAAATTGCAAGCTCAGTTATCTAACATGAACTCATCATATTTAATTTAAAAAAAATCTATTATATTATTGTTATTTTTACTTTTTTCCATTTTCACAGTAAGTGGAATATTAAAATCCCAATATCACTTTAAAACACACATTTTCTTAAAAGGCCATGGTATTCCTATATATAAAGAATATTTTTTTCATCAACTACAATTAATAATAGGCTAAATATTTTCAGAATGTAAAAAAAAAAAAAACAGTCTATTTTTTTACCTTATATATACACAATTATGCAGCTTTAAAAACATTTGGTTTCTGCTAATCACCTTCCTGAAGTTTGAGGAATTCTTCTGGAATTTTTGCACTGCTGCCGCTCCTGCGTTGGTCTGCAGATCTGTCCGCCGTGACTTTTGTTTTCAGGCTTTAGGGTTAAAGTTTGGGGGTAGGGTTGGGGTTTATGTTTAGGGTTAGGGTTTGGGGGTAGGGTTTGGGGTGAGGATTTGGGTTTACAGTTAGGATTAGTGTTTAGGGTTAGAGTTTAGGTTTAGGGTTAGAGTTTGTTGGGTAGTGTTGGGGTTAGGGTTAGAGTTTGGAGGTAGGGTTTAGGGTTAGAGTTTGGGGGTAGGGTTTGGGGTTAGAGTTTGGGGTTAGAGTTTGGGGTTAGAGTTTGGACGTAGGGTTTGGGGGTAGGATTTGGGGTTAGGGCTAGAGTTTGGGGGGTAGGGTTTGGGGATAGGGTTAGAGTTTGGGGGTAGGGTTTGGCATTAAATCACATCCCATGTGGCTTAACAATGACTTAAAGATCATGATAAGAAAAAAGAAACATGCATTTAAATTATACAAGAAGGAGGGAACAGCGGCAGCTTTATTTGGCTATAAAGAAATCAACAAGGCTTGCAAAAGGGCTATTAGATTGGCTAAAATAGAAAATGAGAAGTCAGTTGCAAAGAAAAGTAAGACTAACCCTAAAATATTTTTTTAATTTTTTAATGGGAAGAAGGCGAGGAAGGAATTGATAGGACCATTACAATGTGACAGGCTGTCTGATAATTAGTGACCAGGAAAAGGCAGATGATCTAAATAGGTTCTTTTCTTCGGTATACACAAGGGAGGTACCAGTGGTTGGGACACGGCAACAAAATGGGGCTACACTACCATCCCTAAACAATTGGTTAACGCAGGTAGAAATCCAAAAGAGATTGGAGAAAATACATGTTAATAATATACCCAGGTCCTGATGGAAAACATCCAAGGGTACTGAGGGACTTGGGTTCTGTAATAGCCAAACCATTATATCTAATCTTTCTAGACTCACTCACCACAGGGTGATCAGAGGTGATACCTATATTTAAGAAGGGAGGAAGAGCAAATCCGGGGAATTATAGACCAATGAGCCTCACATCTGTAGTTGGGAAGCTTTTAGAAGGGTTAATAAGGGATAATATACATGAATATGTCTATTTGAACAAGATCATAGGTAGCAGTCAACACAGATTTATGAAGTATAGGTCATGTCAGACCAATCTAATTAGTTTCTATGAGGAGGTTAGTAGGAACTTGGATCAGGGCAACTCAGTGGATGTAGTCTTTTTGGATTTTGCAAAGGCTTTTGATACAGTGCCACATGGGAGACTTTTGAGCAAAGTAAGGGATACAGTAATTGCAGTAAATATCTGCTCAAGCTGGATAAAAGACAGGAAGCAAAGGGTTGTTGTAAATGGAACATACTCCGATTGGACTAATGTGGTAAGTGGGGTTCCTCAAAGTTCAGTATTAGGTCCTCTCCTTTTTAACATATTTATTAATGACGTAGAAGTAGGACTCGAAAGAGATTTGCATAAATTAGAGAAATGGGCGACTAAATGGCAGATGAGATTTAATAGAAATAAATGTAAGGTTATGCATTTGGGAAGGAAAAATAGCCATTTAATGTATAATCTTAATGGAGCAAATCTAGGGGTATCAGATATTGAAAGGGATTTGGGAGTGCTTGTGGACAACCACCTAGGTAGCAGTGCTCAATGCCAAGCAGCAGCTGCAAAGGCAAGTAAAAAATTAGCATGTATTAAGAAGGGTATAGAAGCAAGGGAAGCAGATATAATTCTGCCACTATACAAATCCCTAGTACGCCCTCATTAGGAATATGGAGTACAATTTTGGTCACCACTTCATTAAAAGGACATTTCAGAGCTGGAAAAAGTACGGCAACAAAACTAATAAGGGGAATGGAGGGACTAAGTTATAAAGAAAGACTATCCAAATTAAACTTATTTTCCCTAGAAAAAAGGTGTCTAAGAGGGGATATGATTACCTTATATAAATATATCCAGGGTCAATATAAGGCTTTGTCAAGTGAACTTTTTGTACCAAGAGATTTTCAACTGACAAGAGGACATCCTTTGAGGTTAGAGGAAAAAAGATTTCACCTTAAAGAAAGAAAAGGGTTCTTCACATTTAGGGTGGTTAAACTGTGGAATTCTCTTCCAAAGGAGGTGGTGACAGCGAATTCGATAGATGACGTTAAAAAGGGGTTAGATATATTTTTAAATAAAGAGGGCATTCAAGGTTATCCTAGATAACTAGCGAAAGAATATTAATCCAGGGAGAAATTTGATCGCCAGTTTCTGGGGTCAGGAAGGAATTTTGCTTTTTTTTTCCCCTTATGAGACAATTGTCAAAGTTTCAATGTTTTTTTTTTTCTGTTTGCCTTCCTCTGGATCAAATATCAATTAATAACAAATAGTCCACATATAAAAAAGATCAAAAGAGATCTAAAAAGGTTGAACTTGATGGACTAACAGTCTTTATTCAACCTCAAATACTATACTATTAATAATTAATTAACTAATTAATTAATAACTAATTCGCATAGTGCAGATCTGAGGAGATCTTAAAAGGTTGAACTTGATGGACTGAAAGTCTTTTTTCAACCTTAATTACTATGTGACTATGTAACTATGTTAGGGTTAGAGTTTGGGGGTAGGGTTTGGGCCTATGTTTAGAGTATGGGATTAGGGTTTGAGTTTAGGGTTAGGGGTTAGGATTTGATTAGTGGCAGATACAACCTAGTAAAATAGTGTTGCATGCAGGGGCCAGGAGGTGGCTCCCCAGTGGCGGGCAGATAACAAGAAAGATCCACAAGGATTCACCATACTGAGAAATGAACAGCCTGAGAAAGGAAAATGGAACACTGCAATAAAAAATAATAGCATATAAAAGGTTTAGGTTTATAGGTTTAGGGTTAGAGTTTTGGGATAGGGTTTGGGCCTAAGGTTAGAGTTTGGGATTAGGGTTTGAGTTTAGGGTTAGGCGTTAGGATTTGATTAGTGGCAGATAAAACATAGTAAAATAGTGTTGCATGCAGGGGCCAGCAGGTGGCTCCCCAGTGGCGGGCAGATAACAAGAAAGATCCACAAGGATTCACCCTACTGAGAAATTAACAGCCTGAGAAAGGAAAATGGAACACTGCAGTAAAAAATAATAGCATGTAAAAGGTTTAGGTTTAGAGGTTTAGGGTTACAGTTTGGGGATAGGGTTTGGGGTAAGGATTTAGGTTTAGAGTTAGAGTTTGGGGGTAGGGTTTGGGGTTAGAGTTTGGGGGTATGGTTTGCGGTTAGGGTAAGAGTTTGGGGGTAGGGTTTAGGGTTAGAGTTTGGGGATAGCATTTGGGGTTAGGGCTAGATTTTGGGTGTACGGTTTGGGGGTAGGGTGTGGGGCTAGGGTTAGAGTTTGGGGGTAGGGTTTGGGGTTAGAGTTTGGGGGTAGGGTTTGGGGTTAGAGTTTGTGATTATTGTTTGAGTTTAGGGGTTAGGGTTAAAGTTTGGGGGTAGGGCTTGGGGTTATGGTTTGGGGTTAGGGTTAGAGTTTGGGGGTATGGTTAGGATTTGATTAGTGGCAGATAAAACATAGTAAAATAGTGTTGCACACAGGGGCCAGCAGGTGGCTTACCAGTGGTGGGCAGTTAGCAAGAAAGATCCACAAGGATTCACCATACTGAGAAAGTAACAGACTGAGAACGGAAAATGGAACACTGCAGTAAAAAATAATTGCATGTAAAAGTTTAAAAAAAATGCTTTATAAAATAATGCTGCCCCTGCTTAGTTAGTTATTTAAATGTCATATAGAAAGCATTTGATTCAAAAGTTGCGCTTGTTTCTTCTTACCTAAATGCTAGATTTATTTTAACAGCATGTAAATATTTGTTTACAGTATTTACCTCCACGAGGTAGCTGGTAAATAAACAAGCTTTGCTTTCCATGTTACCTGCAGTAACCACGGCAACTGCCAATCCACAACATTTCTGTAATATAGTCAAAAAAATAAAATAAAAAAAAGCCATTTCCCAGGTGTGTTTGTGTCAGTCTGAGCACGTCAGTTTAGTGAGGAGGTGACCTCCTGGGTCCTTGTGTGATCGTCACTTTCCTTAATGCATGGCTGTCTTTCTGTATAAGAGTGATAACGAGCATACGGATAATCCTGACAGGCCTCGGTTTATCCGTCTGCCACTTCTGGCCCCTGCGAGCATAGACAGGAGGTATTCACACAGGCTCTCTCTGCCTTGTCTGACTGGCACAAGCCTTCTTAATGTAGTTTAATGGCTTTACAAAGAAGCACACTACACTAACCGGCTGTGGTCAGACCATGACTTAGCTCATCATGAACTTGGAAGGTCTTGAAATGATAGCTGTACTCATCGTCATTGTCCTATTTGTAAAACTATTGGAACAATTTGGGCTGATTGAAGCCGGTTTAGAAGGTAAGATACTAATTTATTTACTTACTTGAAAAACTGTTGCTTTATTGGCACTTCACATTTAATACTGATCTTGATCTTATTTTTATTTAACTAATAGGAGTATATCAAAAATACCCCCACTGATCTTGATCTTATCAAATACAGATTTTATTTATAATACAAGCTATTTTTGTTATAGTGAAAAAAAATCAACTTTTGCAGCATTTTATAAATAGCCTCTAAATCATATTACTGAATCACTTAAATGACAACTATAATCAAATGCAGTCTCTGATATTGGAAGAACTGTCTATTTAATGCATTATTTTGATTTATGGTAGTAGAAATGTTACTTGTTCCACCTTTACTGCTATTTTACTGTATTTAAAAGCATTATATTCATATACTTATTTGAAATGCTGGTTTAACAGGTGATTGTGCTGTAAATCAAATATTTTTTTACATGTATTTAAATAAAGAGCAAGATTTCTGTGTATACTAGAGGATTAGCCGAGTAAAATTTCATATATTTGATGATTTTTTTAATATGCCAGGGGCTTATTGCAATCTAATCTCTGATTCACTTTAATGAAAGGCAAGAAAGCTTTTTATCTGTTTCAAATAGGAAGCTTCCCTATGATCACCTTACATTGTGTCAGCTGTGTGGGTTCATTACGGCTGAACACTACCCCTGGAAATGATTTAATCACCGGAAAAAATCAATTCCATATAGAAATGTCTATAGAAAATGAAATAAAACCTGCTGAACTTTGTGCATTGTGTTTTCTTGGAAATCTGATTTTGAACAACATTTTTTCTTATTTTGCATGGTTTTTAAAATTTTGTTTCATAATATTACAGTTATTTTTAAACCATAAACTAATTTGTAGACAACATAAACATGCAATTTATCAGAATCATTTGATGTTTCTCAAATATTTTATAGCAAATATTGGCAATCACTGTGCAAGTTTAATTAAAGACATAAGAATATATTTCAAGTACAGCTTTGTGCTAATGAATAATAGAGTGGCAATGAAGGGGTTACAGATTATACTGGTGTCCTATAGCCTTATTAAATTCACTACTTCACTGGCTTTGGGTGTTTTTCTTTTTTATAAATGTTTATATGTATTCTATTGATTTAAGAATTCATTAGTGCCAATAAGTAATATTTGCAGAATATGTAGCAATAGTAAGAGTGATTTTAAGTGTGTATACATTTACAAATTGGGCAATTGTATCGGGCCCCTAGTCTGCAGTGTTCATACATCTGCAAACATTTTTTTATCCTATTTCTCTAAAGTCTATTAATCTGACCCACATTGATGTCTATGGGGATTTGTTGATGAGAAAATTGGGGATAGGCTTTTCACCTGCTATTGAATCTAGTGCTTTGTAAGCAGCATATTAAGTGTATTAATTAATATATTTTATAATGTATTTTTCAGCAAAACAGCTGGCTCAGTGTATTAAAGCAAAAGCACATGGTTTAAGATGTTCTAAACTCAATTAATGCTACCCAATGAGCAGCTGTTAGCTCCACCCACTCCTAATTCTTATTTTTATTAGTCACACAGACATAACAGTATGTTTTTCCTAATGATCGGCTGAGATTTCAGCTGAAGATCGGAACTTTAATTCACTACAAAGGGGATCTGGCAGTGGGTGGAGGGTGCACTCGAACCTAGATTCCTTAGGGTGATTTTACAGTCTTTTAAAAGTTTGATTTTGATCTACTACATTGATTGCTCCGTTTTTTTAGATGCTTTATTGATTTTATGGCTGGAAATAGAGTCTGTTTCAAGATATACCATAAAGGTCCTATATTTTTCATATTTTAAAGCTACAAGTATTACCAAGTACATTATCAGTTGATGCTATGTAAAAGATATTTTCTTGTAGTAAACATATATTGAAGTTTATAAATTTGTCTGTCAGTCTACTTTTTTGAGATCCTCCCCCCATGCTTTGCTTCTTATCTATGGTTATGGATGCAAATGCTCATACATGTCCGTTGAAATGCAGGACATTTTACTCAGCCTCTAGACATTTGTGAGAATCGATTTGAGTATGTACAACCCAAAAGGATAATTATCAATAAAAAGACTAAATAAATGATAAGACATAAAGCAGGGTAAGGGGTTCAGAGCAATCATGTCAATGCAAGCTTCTTATAAGAAAATTCTGTTTTTTTTTTTTTTTATTATCATTTCACTTATAAAGCACTTTTTACTACCTATAATTTTATGTTATATCATATTTTCTGGAAAAAAATCAATATTCTAGACAAAGGCAATAGAAAAAAGTTTAATAAATACATACATGTACTCTCAACGTTTCTAAAAAAGTATGTCTTAACCATCACAAAAGTTTTTTTTTTTTTTCAGAAAAACAAATAATGATTTGAAGTTTAGGAAATTAAGCAGAGGGAAAATTGAACCAGCATAAAAATGTCTAGAAAAAAATTGGCACTTGCTGCTCTCCTAATCAGGAAAAAACCTTTGCAAGTAATCACAAAATCAATTAGCTTTGCTTACTTAGCAGGTTGTAAATTTAAAAAGGATTGTAATCATTCAGAACAGTGTGAACTTCCCAATGCTTTCTTGCTCTCATTGCAGCAGTTACTTTAATGTACTGTAAGTTTTCTAATCTATATATGATTAATTTCATACAAAAACAAGCATTTATAACTAATTTGGAAAAATAGCTAGTAGTAGAACAATTGATTGCAGTGTAAATGATCCTTGGTTTAAGTTCAGTTCCTGTTTGTGTTGTCTGCTGCCCATTACTGCGCCAAGCAGTGCCACCATGCACCTCAGACTTTGTTGATATTGTTTTTAGGGTTACTGTTTAAGGCTAGGGCAAGGGTAGTGGAAGATAACCAGTTCTATATAGTAAAAGAATGGAACGTGCAGGTGGCACTCCTTAAGGTATGAACCATGTTGCAGCACAATCATCACCACAAACCACTTTTTACTATGAAACCCAGTCATGATACCATAAAACAGAGGCCTCTGATTATTTTCTTATTATCACATTTTATTTAGACAAACGTGGGTCAGTGACAGAAAACATCCAAAAATGTCTGCAACTGACATGACTGAACACAAATATAAACAAAACATAGCTTTTTATAGAAATAACATACAGAGAATGGTACATTCAATATCACCCTTCTAAAAAAAAAAAAAAAGTGGTATAACCCACCTTCAGCCAATAAACGATTATTTATATAAAGTGATCCAATAAAATATAAAACATTTGGTTAGCACGCATCAAGCATGCCTGGTATGTCACACTAGATGCGCAAAACACTTTCAAGTTGTAATCTCTTGCGCATTGGTCAAGTAATTTTTTACAAATATCCTTAGTTTTTTGCATTATGGACTACTGAAATACATATTATTTAGACTAAAATATTTGTTGACTGTCTCCAGAACAAATTTTTATTATGGGAAGAAGAACTTGTTTGCAGTTATAGAATAGAAAACAATGAATTTAAGTAAAAGACATAATTAACAGATTTTTCTATCTCACAGCCTGCAATGGAATAAGTACTGTTTCAGAGCTAAAGTTCACAAGTGCTACAAAAGTGATGAATGAGATATGACAAGGATGGCCGTTTACCACAGGAATTTTTATAACAAAAAGGTTCTGCAACACATAGATTTATGATGCAGGAGACTTGTTTATTTTAGGGCTCATAAACAAGGGTCCAGAAGTAGTAATAAACTTTAAGAAAAAAAAAAAAAAAAAATCTACATAAACATACTGACTAAACATTCAGGAACAGCCTGACTATACCCGGGCAGCTTCTCTGATCCGGAGAAATATGATTAAAAAAGAAAACAATTAATCCAGACATGCTACTTCCAGCGGGTGTTCTTGTGGATCGGATACAAACGTCTCTGATATGTGGGATAGTGCCACCTTGTGGCCAGGATACAAACAGTCTCTTATAAGTGGTATATTGCCACCTTGTGGCCAGGGCACCAAATAGTCTCTGATTTAGCAGAAGTCTTTTCCACGTCTTTAAATAAGGAACAGCGGATGAAGCACATATCCCATCTCCCATATGCTTCACCCCAGGGACCCTTTGATATTTCAATATTAACATACTGCAAATTAACAGGTCAAGTACTCTGCCTCTTGCCTGGTGTAGTCTGGTACCTTCATTCAGTGCCTCTGACAGCTTTAATCGAAACAAGATAGGTTTGGTGGCTCTAGATGTAATTGGGTATAATGACTTTGTACTTAGGGTGCCACTAAGGGTCAAAAATACATATTGAATAATAAAAGAAGAGAGTGCACACCTATGAATCACAATGGTGTAAGAGACCCAGTTGATTAAAACTTAGCTTTTAATAATTTACTTTAAAAAGTTGCTACAAAATTTAAAAAATGGACGCTGCAATTAAAACAGGAGGTGGGAAAAGGATAAGAGGATATAATATGTATGGACTTTAAAAATAGGCTTATTACTTCTTAAGAAGTTATCTATAAGGTGCTGAGAATATAAGGTGCTATGTAAGTGCTATAATAAGGTGCTATAATAAAGTGCTAAAAGTGCTTTGCAAAACAAGTTGGGTTTTGCCCTATTAAATAAATGAGTTTTTAACTTGTGCTGACTTGAATTCAGTCTTAATCAATTGACAAAGTGCTAAATTGGGCTATATAGCAGGAGTATTGCCTATTACTTAGGTCCAGTATATCCCCTATATAATTCCTAGAGTTCCCCTATTTGTTAAACTCCTGTTAGGAGTGACTGGATTGTTAAGGAGCCTTGGCTTGATATTCTTTAGGTTATTAAATATATCGCTGTGTCCCTAACAATTGGTATGTATCGCTGTGTCCCTGACAATTAGTTTGACTCCTAAAGCATGAAGATCGCGGTTAGGACGCCTCGCGATGACGTCACTAACACGCGTCTCACGTTGCAGCGTCTCTCCCGACGCACGTTTCTCAATTTCCTCAGGGGTTACCGCCATGACGCTGAGACATCCCTTTTTATAGTCTCTGTTGTCATGGGAACCAATTTTGATTAAAACCAACGTAAATTGAATATTTAAAATATCTTAAACGGTCTCAGAACGTGGAAAGCTGCTAACTCACATATTATAATGCTGTGCTTATTTTTAAAGCTATGCATGTTTAAAAGCCCACTATATTTGTTAACATTGCACTATATCTCTCCATTTGAGTTTGATTTGTTTTAAGAGTATTAGGATATACTTATATATTTGTATAGCTACTAATTCAGAGATGATAGACTATATCCTTAGTCTTTACTTGTATTTATTAGAAGATCTTATAAGATCTCAACAATAAATAAGATTATATTTATTACTTTAGGGTCACAATATATTTGTGCAAATTAACATATTCCCATCTAGCTTTTCATTATATTGTAATAAATTATTACTCCTGGATAAAGTCTAGTATTGGGTTTATATGTTGTTTGAGTAATATCTTAAAAGATATAGTATAGTATGTATATTAGTACCAGCAAGTAAATGAAGAGAATCATATTATTATAAACTTGTTAACATAGTAAGCAATTTCCTTATATGATATTTTTGAGTTAGTATCAGCTTCCATACCTAGAGAATATTGGATTTTGTTTTATTATTTACATATATATATTTTATATATATATTCGGGAAAAAGTAAAGCCTTCATTTAGGCCATCAGGTTTTCTGGTTTTTAGTAAATAGATCCATCTTTAGTAACTCTTTATCTATGTCACCTTTTCTGATGGTTTGTTCAATGTGATCTATGGCCATAAAAGAAAGTACTTTCACATCCCCTTTATGTTTGGTGTTTACATGTATAGCCACTGGTGTATCGTATTCTCTGTTGATACTATAGATGTGTTCCAAAATTCTTCTTTGAAATTCTCTATAGGTTTTACCTATGTATCTCATTCCACATTTGCAAGATATCAAATAAATTACTCTCTCTGTTTTGCATGTCATAAGATACTTCACTTGGTATATCTGTGTTGTATCTTTTGAGGTGAAGGTTTTGGCTGGTTTTATATATTGACAAGCCTTACAGGATTGACATTTAAAGCAGCCTTTTATCTTTTCTAGCCATGTAGTCCTCTTCGGAATTTCTAGGTGGCTTTTAGATAATATATCTTTTAAGTTAGTAGATCTTCTGTGTGTTATCTGAGCGTGTTCCCCTATAAAGGGTCTTAGATCTTTGTCATTCCTCAATATCTCCCAGTGTTTGTTGAAAATCTTTTTGACATCGAACCATTTGTCATTATAGGTTCCAATACATCTAATGATGTTATCTTCTTTAGGGGATTTATCCATAAGTAGAGATTCTCTGTTAATGTTCTTAGCTCTACCATAAGCCTTCTTTTGTTTTTTTTTTATTATATCCCCGTTCTTGGAATCTATTTTGTAGGTCCATGGCCTCTATTTCAAACTGTTGTTCTTCTGAGCAGTTTCTTTTAATTCTCAGATATTGTCCCACTGGGATTCCTGAGATCAAGGACTTGGGGTGATTTTTTTTAAATTTTGTAGCAACTTTTTAAAGTAAATTATTAAAAGCTAAGTTTTAATCAACTGGGTCTCTTACACCATTGAGATTCATAGGTGTGCACTATAAAAGGGTCCCTTCTCTCTTCTTTTATTATTCAATCTGACAGCTTTACACTTGCCTAGATCTTGTCTTTTTAGGCAACTCTGCCTGGGAATCCTCAATATTCCATTCACTTACTTGGTGCCTTTGTAGTTTCACCTCCTGAGTCTGTAATCGCTCTTTCTGTCAGCTCTGTTCGTCCAGCGACTGCAAACAGCACACACTCCTTTCTGTTGTCCAAACCTTGCAGCCCCAGTAAACAAGGTGATCTCCGTCAGGTTTACTTTCAAAGTTTAAAATGTAGATCCACACAGAACCAGCCAGCAAGCTCCTCTCTGTGGCTTGCACTGGCTGCTTAGCAGCTGCACACAACCTGGGCCAGAGCCTAATCAGCCACGCCCTCCCCATGTGTGCTTTCTAGGCTTTAAAGTGAAGCTGCACCTGGACCAATTAGGAGTTCTTCAGGAGTTTAACTCCGTCACTCTTGTCAAGAAGTCTTTACACTACTTTACTTGGCACCATCCTCTAGGGGGCAAACGGTCACACACCCTCCCCCTCAGATCAACAACATGGTGCTGAGCGACATGACCACATGTCATAGAAGGCACTGTAGTTCCAGGTCGGCACACTGCCATCTCTCGTGCAGTAACCCCTGCGTCCTGTAGAGCCACTCACCACTCACAACTCTTTGCCATGCAAAACATTCGTCCTCTGTGTCGTCTGCATTGAGGTATGAGGCTGCGATTGAGTGGCCACTTGTAAATCCATCTTCTCTCTATCCTCACATTCTACTACACAGCAGCTCACAAGGTCTGTCACTACCGCCTGGAACACCATGGCACGCATCTCATCCTGAACGATGAAGAAGTCCCTTGTTTTGTTTGGACCGTAAGCTTTCAAGAAGCAAGGCTTGAGATACTCCTCAAATCGATTTCCAGTGATTTCTTTCAAGGTGTCACATTCCATATTTCCTATGAATTCTATTATTCCATTGGTGTATTATTTCAAAGTTTATAAACTGTTTAATACTTTGTCAAGGGTAAAACCAAAAACAATCAATTATTTTTATAGAGTCATAATTTCTTAGTTTGAATAATGAAATGTAAAAACTGTGTACTCATTCTGTTATCTATTCTATTTGACATTGAGCACGTCATTGTACGTCACATATTATAATTGTCAAACTGAGATTTGTCTTCACGTTTGCGAGCCGAGCTGAGCAGTTGAGACATTGAAATCTTCCGAGCTTGCAGGACTTAGACAAAGAGCGATGAAGGCGCTCATTGCCCTGCGAGCCTCGTAAAGTGAGGAGAGCAGTTGAGGCATTGAAGACTTAGGCTGAAATGAGCACTAAAGGCGCTCCTGCAAG
The DNA here is from genome assembly GCA_027410445.1 of Discoglossus pictus. NCBI lineage: Eukaryota > Metazoa > Chordata > Amphibia > Anura > Alytidae > Discoglossus > Discoglossus pictus. Next base: position 61,772,328 of record CM050163.1, on the reverse strand, counting down.
CCTCGCAAAGCGAGCAGAGCAGTTGAGGAACGCAGGACTTACTTAGGCTGCAAGCAGTTGTGGAATGTGGGACTTAGATAAAAAAAAATCTGACCTTGGAATCGCGGGGGCAAAAAAATTCGACCTCGTAAAAATACCTTGCAGAAATCAAAAAAGATGTAAAAATACAAAAAAATAAATTAGATGACATCAGCACAGGGGGAGAGCCAGGAATCGTGGGAGTGAGGTTGCAAGCGATTTTGAGCCTTATTTGCCGTGTTTCGTCACTCGAAAATCGGCTAAGCAGGGGAAAAAACAATGGCGGACGAAAAACGTAAAACTATCTGAAACTGCATGAAAACGAGGCTGAGCAAAGCAGGACTTAGAAAATACACGACGGCAAAGACAGTAACACTTAGACGAACAATGTCACGCTGGACTTTGAAAATAAAACAAATAACAGTCAGCGCGTGCAACACAAACATTCAACAAACACACAGGGAAGGGACAGGGTGGAGATACTGGGAAAAGACACATGGCATTACCAAGCGCAGAACTTGCAGGTTAATGAACCCTGCAATGAGCGGCCCATACAGTAGGCGGGAGGAAAGGTTTGCAATGAGCGCCGAAAATGCTCAGAGAAGCAAAAGCATCACATTGTGTGGCAAACAGCATTGCCTTGCTTACAATTTTATTGCCGGGCAAGTTGCTAGTAAGTTTATACAAACAGATTGTGTTCATGTACCTTAACCTTGACAATTCTATATTTTGAATTGAAGTTGTTGTTAGGAAATATTTTTGATATTTTTAATACAAGAACCTAATAGAAATGGGGCCATCTTGGATTTAGTCACCACAAGTAACATTGATATAATATTAAATGTTAAAATAGGGGAACCCTTGGTGAACAGTGATCACAACACAGTTTCATTCTGAGATTGTTTTTTGTTTTCAGAGTTGTAAGGGGCCAACAAAAACTCTAAATTTTAAAAGGGCTAAGGGTAGCAATACAACGTATAGACTGCGATAAAGAACTTACAGGGGGAAAATACTGAAAATAAATGGACAACATTCAAATCCTTACTAAATGTACATACAGATTGGCATCTACCATGTGGAAATAAAATACATAGGAGTAAATCACATTCCATGTGGCTTAACAATGACTTAAAGATCATGATGAGGAAAAAGAAACATGCATTTAAATTATACAAGAAGGAGGGAACAGAGCCAGCTTCATGTGACTATAAGGAAATCAACAAGGCTTGCAAAATGGCTATTAGACTGGCTAAAATAGAAAATAATAAGTCAGTTGCAATGGAAAGTAAGACTAACCCTAAAATATTTCTTAAATATATTAATGGGAAGAAGGCAAGGAAGGAAGCTATAGGAACATTATAATGTGACACAGGCCATCTGATAATTAGTGACCAGGAAAAGGCAGATGAGCTAAATAGGTTCTTTTCGTCGGTATACACAAGGGAGGTACCAGTGCTTGGGACACCGCAACATATTGGGGCTACACTACCATCACTAAATAATTGGTTAACACAGGAAGAAATCCAAAAGAGATTGGAGAAAATAAATGTTAAGCTGGGTTCTGTAATAGCCAAACCATTATATCGAATCTTTCAAGACTCACTCACTACAGGGTTTCTACCGGATGACTGGAGAAAAGCAGAGGTGATACCTATATTTAAGAAGGGATCTAGAGCAAATCCGGGGAATTATAGACCGGCGAGCCTCACGTCTGTAGTTGGGAAGCTTTTAGAAGGGTTAATAAGGGACAGAATACAAGAATATGTCTATTTGAACAAGATCATAGGTAGCAGTCAACACGGATTTATGAAGGATAGGCCGTGTCAGACCAATCTAATTAGTTTTTTGAGGAGGTTAGTAGGAACTTGGATCAGGGCAACTCAGTGGATGTAGTCTTTTTAGGTTTTTAAAAGGCATTTGATACAGTGCCACATGGAAGACTAGTGAGTAACTAAGGGATACAGGAATTGCAGTAAATATCTGCTCATGGATTGAGAGCTGGCTAAATGATCGGAAGCAAAGGGTTGTTGTAAATGGAACATACTCCGACTGGACTAATGTGGTAAGTAGGGTTCCTCAAGGTTCAGTATTAGGTCCTCTCCTTTTTAACATATTTATTAATGATGTAGAAGTAGGATTGGAAAGTAGTGTCTACATTTTTGCTGATGACCCTAAATTGTGCAAGGTAATTCAATCCAATAATGATGTACTGTCCCTCCAAAGGGATTTGCATAAACTATAGAAATGGGAGGGTAAGTGGCAGATGAGATTTAATACAAATAAATGTAAGGTTATGCATTTGGGAAGGAAACATAGCCATGCAATTTATAATCTTAATGGAGCAAATCTAGGGGCATCTGATATTGAAAGGGATTTGGGAGTACTTGGGGACAACCACCTAGGTAGCAGTGCTCAATGCCAAGCAGCAGCTGCAAAGGCAAGTTAAATATTAGCATGTATTAAGAAGGGTAAGGGAAGCAGGTATAGTTCTGTCACCGTACAAATCCCTAGCACGCCCTCATTAGGAATGTGGAGCACAATTTTGGGCACCACTTCATAAAAAGGACATTTCAAAGCTGGAAAAAGTACGGAAACAAAACTAATAGGGGGAATGGAGGGGGCTAAGTTATAAAGAAAGACTATCCAAATTAAACTTATTTTCCCTTCGAAAAAGGTGTCTACGAGGGGATATGATTACCTTATTTAAATACATCCAGGTTCAATATAAGGCTTTGTCAAGTGAACTTTTTGTACCAAGAGATTTTCAACTGACAAGAGGATATCCCTTGAGGTTAGAGGAAAAAAGATTTCAACTTAAAGAAAGAAATGGGTTCTTCACAGTTAGGCTAGTTAAACTGTGGAATTCTCTACCAAAGGAGGTGGTGACAGCCAGCGAATTCGATAGATAACTTTAAAAAAGGGTTAGATATATTTTTGAATAAAGAGGGCATTCAAGGTTATCCTAGACAACTAGCGAAGGAATATTGATCCAGGGAGAAATTCAATCGCCAGTCTCTGGGGTCAGGAAGGAATTTTGCTTTTTTTTTTCCCTTAGAAAAAAAAAACAATGGAAACTATGGCAATTGTCTTATGTTTGCCTTCCTCTGGAAAAATTATTACCAAATAGTCCACATATTAAAAGGATCAGAAGAGATCTAAAAAGGTTGAACTTGATGGACTAACAGTGTTTAATCAACCTCAAATACTATGTAACTATTTGTGCTAAACATGTGATATTATTTAATAATATGATCAGCCCAAATAAGCTTAAAGGGCAACTTAATTCAGCACAATTTGGACCACATCACTGTAAAGATCTCCTAAAAGCATGCTGAAATACTTGCATTTTTCACTAGTGAAATAAAATTAAATAAAATCTGTGTTCACATGTGTAATAGTCTGCTCATATGCTGTGGCATTACTGCAGCCAGTCAAGTTGCAAGGTTGTGTTTCCCATTCAAGTCAATGGTAATACTGCCCACATTTACAGTTGAAGAGAACAGACCTTGTTATTATTGTAACATAAAATTAGGGTTTCTGCTCATTAGCCTCTCTGGATTTGAACAATATAGACTAGTGCCCTGCTGGTTCTGGTGTTTTCGATGTAGAGATTAAAAGAAAAAAGCAAAACCTTAAGAAATCTATCTCTGCAGACATGGGATGCTGAATTCCCCTAAACTGGTCAGCTATGGGTTAACTGGTCTGTGCAGTGTAAACTGAGTCCAACCTTTTGTGCTTCACAGTGGGGATCAAGTTTGTACCCATGTAGCTTTCTGATCTAAGGCCAAAAAGGTAAATTCTAGTCTTACAGTCCAGATAATGTTTTTCCACATGTCTGCTGATTTCCACATCTCTTTTTGGAAGAAGATTTGATATGGTATTGTTTTCAACAATTACTTTCCTCCCAACACTCTCTTTCATAAAGCCCCAAAAAGTTATAGATGTCCCATTCCGGGTTTGTTTCATCTCTGATCTGGATCTTTCCAGCTCCTTCAAAGTTACCATTGGCCTCTTGGTTGCTTCTCTGGTGAATGCCCTCCATACCTTGTCACTGATTTATCGTGGTGGGCCTTCTCTAGGCAAAGCTGAAGTTGTGTAGTAATTTTTTTTATATTAATGGATTTAACAATTCTCTGGGGGATGTTCAAAGTATGGGCTATTTTTTTTTTTATATATAACCCAACCCTGAGTGTTGGTTCTCAAGAACTTTTGTCCTAGACTTATTTGGCAGCTCCTTGTTATTGTGATGATGCTGTTTATTTAGATATGCTTTCTAACAAATTATGAGACCTTCTGGAAACCGGTGTATTTATTCTGAGATCGTGTGACACTTTAATTTCACATAGGTGTACTCCATTTAATGAATTATAGGACTTCTGAAGGCAACTAGTTGCACCACACCAGATCTTATTTAGGGGCTTCACAGCAAAGGGGGATAATACATATGTAATGAAGATTTGTTTTGTAAATATTTTGGAAAAATATGCATGTAAAGTGTGTGTGTGTGTATATATATATATATATATATATATATATATATATATATATATATATATATATATATATATTCCTTTTTACATTTATGTCAGACTTTTTTTTTCTATGCACATTGCACTGCCCTCCTCTTTTTTTTTTTTATTTTGCATTCTTGTTTGTGTTGTTATATTAGGATAGTCCCCTTCTGGATTGCTACCTTGTTGTGGTGAAGAGACTTGTGTACTTCAATGAAGCTGTGAGCTATACCATGTAGGGTCTTTCAAGATGGGCAGGTTATAGCAGAGAGGTCACACAAATCATGTTCCACTGGAGAAGGAACTGGCAGACCACTCCAGCAACTTTGCCAAGATAACTTTATGGGCAAGCATGACCAGAGACATAATGAATGTATCTGGCGTGCTGCGGTCCATAGGGTCACAGGGAATTAGACACAACTGAATGACTAAACAACAACAAATTTGGATAGTGCCTACCAATGCTGTTTTTTGATCATTCCAAAAGCAGTTCATACAAGAATTCAAATAATTTTTTTTTCCCTTGCAGCACGAATTTTGCATGGAAAGAAAACCTTTTCTAAAACTTACTCTTATAAATCCATGATAGAAATTGTGTTTATTTTTTCACACATTTATTTAATAGTGACAGACGCAACACAGTTAATTGCTAAACATATTGTCACATCAAGAAATGTGATGAGCAGTTTGCATACACAGATTGGAAATGTGGTGTCAAAACATGTCCCACTCATCTACATGTTGCACAAAGCACCAAATAAAATGCACAGGGAATTGGAAGTGCGCAGATGGTCCAGGTGATCAGTAAAACTCACACATGCATGGCACACGTTCTCCTTAAACCTTCTGTCAGCTGCAGCCATTTGCCAGTATAGTTATGTTGCTATGGCAGGTAGGAAGCAATGACAACGGTTCCTATGTCCAGAGCATAACATAGAAAATGTAAGAACTAGGTAAGACGTCTGCAAGCTTGTAGCTAGAAAACAAAGAAGGAGCTACAGCCAAACCCAGGCCAGATTACAGCAATGGCAAGATTGGATTTCCATTTGCAGTGCCATTAAATAACTACATAATGCAGCCTCGGAGTTATTATACTTTATAAGTAATTATGCTACTATGTTGGCTTAAGCAGAGCAACTTCTTGAGATGGGAGAAGAATTTGAATACACAGGAAGCATCTGTCTTCACAATAGAAATGTGCAATTTCATTTGTCCTTGTTCTAGGCGGGGCAGGGGTTTAAGCAAATTTCCATATGCAATTGCATTTAGAAATTGCAAAATGTAAAGATGTGTTTTTTTGTTTTTTTTTTCCTTTGGAAACATTTTTCCCATTATCATGCTTACTTATTCAAACAACAATACATAAAAACATTTAATCTCAGTAGTCCTTTAAGAAGACAAAATAATGTCGAGAGATCCATGGCTAGAAATAGGCAATACTGATGAGCATGGATTATTGTATGGTACCCACTCAGGGTGCAGTGTCTCTAGTTGTAGCTAAATGTTAACATAATAGTTATGGACCAAGAACGTTGGTCACGTTTGTGACTTTGTCACACTTTGCGAAGCGAGCGGCCGACCATGCAGGACCGGCTGCAATGAGCGCCAAAGGCGCTCATTGCAGGTCTCACGATGAGTGCCACAGGACTTATGACTCTTACGACTTTGGACCAAAACCTGTACATGCACTGTCCGACTCGCAAAAATCGGACTTCAACAGCCAAACCACGGAACTCGAAAGACATGAAAACAACAACAAATATGCCTCAAATTAACTTACACACACCCACAGCACAGTGGGACCGCCAGGGAGCCTGTGAGTGAGGTTGTAAGTTAATTTGAGCCATATTTACCTTTTTTCCACGATCAAAAATCACCTAAACGACAAGAAAACTGAAAAAACTAGGCCAACGGATGTAAAACTAGCCCAAAGGATGTAAAAAGGAGCCCTAGGCAGTAACACTCAAGAGCGATGCCTATAAAGTACACAGGGGGTGAGGCTTGCAAAGGATTCCAAAGGCGCTCATTGCGATAGCCTTGCATTGTGTGACAAACAGCATTGCCAGGCTTACAATTTTACTCTCATAATTTTTGACTGGCAATTTCCTATTGTTAACATAACTGGGAGAAATTTCCTGTAGCATATCAGTACACCAATAAGAACAGAATTCAACACTGTGGGCCATTAATCTCTTGGCATTGTGAGCAAGGAGTCCACATTTTGGTAACACTATAACCCTTAGAGAGAACTAACTGAATATTTACATAAAACGTCAAATAAAAAGTTGAAAGGAACACGCTGTTGTGGACTGACAACATTAAATAACTTGCTCTATGGGATAGTGTCTACTCAGGGAGCAGTCTCTCATGTTCTAGCTCATTTGTGCCATTCCAGAGTATCTTTCTTGTATCATGTCAGCTGCCTCTACTCACAAACTAGCTCCAAAATCCAAAGTGGGTACGATGATATAGGTCACTTTATTTAGTGTTGTTTGTTCTCAGATTTGCTTACAATCACTCTGTTTTGGGTTTATGCACTTTTGAGTGTCTCCCTCCAATACATTGACCTCCTGCCTAGGTAGAGATATGTCATATTACCCCAAAAGGCCTGACATTTCAGGGATAAACCATCCTTGGTGTCAGACTGATAAGCAGCAGTTGCACAAGTTGGCGAGTCGGCATTAGCAGTTTCCTTTGCCAGTTATGCTCTCCGTTTTGACATTAGGGTTCCAGAAGCACAGTAGTAAGTACCCAGACTTAGTTGCACCTAAAATAAAAAGACTGGTGCTTAAAAAGGCACACAATATTGACTGTAACATGTATTATTAATAGCGCTATTCTTATAAGTTTGACCGATCTGCTTACTTGCTGGATCTTGATTGCAATGTTCTCTCTTCGCCCAAGGTCACTACATGAAAAAAAAAAAAAAACACAAAGAAAACTAAACACATAGTGTTATTTGCATATATATTTCATATTTTTGACATGAAAGCAGAGAAACTCCTATGTTGAATATAGCCTAATACTGGCTATCTAATTTGGCAAAGTTACAGGACAACTTTATATCCCTATTAGATCTAGGTATACACAGTAGGTTTTTAAGCTGTGTTGTTCATTAAGAATTTAATATAGGATAGTATTCCCGTTTAATTGTCATGGTATAGTTTAAATGGTGTCAAGCACTAGGAATCTTTTGACTTTATCTATATAAAGCAGTACTTTTGCTTAATACAGTTGTGCTCAAACGTTTGCATACCCTGGCAGAAATTGTGACATTTTGGCATTTATTTGGAAAATATGACTGATCATACAAAAAATAATTGATTTTATTGCAGGATAGCGATCATATGAAGCTATTTATTAATACATAGTTGTTTGGCTCCTTTTTAAATCATAATGGCAACAGAAATCGCCCAAATGACCCTGATCAAAAGTTTACATACCCTTCATTGTATGGCCTTGTTACAGACACACAAGGTGACACACACAGGTTAAAATGGCAATTAAAGGTTAATTTCCCACACATGTGGCTTTTTAAATTGCAATTAGTGTCTGTGTATAAATAGTCAATGAGCTTGTTAGCTCTCACATGGAAGCACCAAGCAGGCTAGATACTGACCCATCTGGGACAGAAAAGAACTGTCAAAAGACCTACGTAACAAAGTAATGGAACTTCATAAAGATGGAAAAGGATATAAAAAGATATCCAAAGCCTTGAAAATGCCAGTCAGTACTGTTCAATCACTTGTAAAGAAGTGGAATATTCTGAGATCTCTTGATACCAAGCCAAGGTCAGGTAGACTGAGAAAGATTTCAGTCACAACTGCCATAAGAATTGTTCGCAATACAAAGAAAACCCCCCAGTTAACCTCAGGAGAAATACAGGCTGCTCTGGTGTTTCAAGGAGCACAATACGACAATATTTGAACAAAAATGAGCTGCATGGTCGAGTTGCCAGAAAGAAGCTTTTACCGCACCAATGCCACAAAAAAAGCCAGTTACAATGCCTGCCAACACCTTGACATGCCCCACAGCTTCTGGCACACTGTAATTTGGAGTGACTAGATAAAAATAAAGCTTTATGGTAAAAACCATAAGCGCTATAGTGAAAAGAATACCATCCCCACTGTGAAGTATGGTGGTGGCACACATAATTTTTTTTTTGGGGGTGTGAGCCATAAAGGCATGGGGAATCTTGTGAGAATTGATGGCAAGATGAATGCAGCATGTTATCAGAAAATACTGGCAGACAATTTGCATTCTTCTGCACGAAGGCTGCGCATAGGGCGCTCTTGGACTTTCCAGCATGACAATGACCCTTAGCACAAGGCCAAGTTGACCCTCCCGTGGTTACAGCAGAAAAAGGTGAAGGTTGTGGAGTGGCCATCCGTCTCCTGACCTTAATATCATCGAGACACTCTGGAGAGATCTCCAACGTGTGGTTCATGCAAGATGACCAAAGACTTTGCATGTCCTGGAGGCATTTTGCCAAGATGAATGGGCAGCTATACCACCTGCAAGAATTAGGGGCCTCATAGACTACTATTACAAAAGACTGCATGCTGTCATTGATGATCAAGTATTAAAGAACTAAGACTATGCAAACTCTGCAACAGAGTGATTTAATTTGTGTTGCCATTCTGTTATAACCTACAGTTAATTATGAATCCCATAAGAAATAAAAGAAATGTGTTTTGCCTGATCTTTAAAAATGGTACATATATTACTAGTGCATAAGTATGTATGAGCTCAAGAAAACCTCTGAGCTTTCTCTACCTGGTATGACCTCTTCAGCTCTTAAATCCACCCAAAAAATATAGTGCAAAATAACAAATGGGTTCACCCTTCCCAAAACCGGATAAACTAAAATGATAGCTTTATTACTCCTCCTTTTAAATACAGCAGAGCAAGCAGTGTTTTTTTTTTTTTTTTTTAAACAGGTAAACCAATTTTACCTCTAAGCAAAAAGACTATGGGTCACAATTACCATCTAAAAGGCAGACCACACAATGCTTGGAGCCACAGGGCAGACTAACATACACATATGCTCTTTTGAAGAAATTAACTTGATAATGGACACAATTTTACACCGTTCATGTTTACTATTATATACAGTTTTTCTTTAATGATGGAGTGGGAGGAACAGTGGGTATTAATAAGTTCTGTATTAATTTCTGTTAAAAACAGCCTATCCAAATAGCCCCCTGAAAATGGAACTCAATGCCAGTTTAAGGGATTCAGGGAGTTCAGGGATTTAATCATGCCTCATTTACTCATCAGGCTTTCCTGAACCTTATTTAAGCCAAGATATAGGTAGATAAAATCGGCAGACTAGATGGGCTTTTTCAGTTCTTATGTGCCGTCAAATAAGTTTTTATGTACAAACATTGCTCCGTACAGATCAGCATAGGGTACTCCTGTCACCCTCAAAATGGAGTGAAATTAATTCTAATAATTGTTAGTTGTAAATTCATATCGGTGTTAGTTTGCGTCTTTGATTGTGAAAAGGTAAAATATGCAAGTTACATAACAGTTTGAACTTCTCTTGGTGTGCTGTTTAATGTAAGATTATCTACAATATGGAGACTAAGCTGGTATGGCAGTCTCATCGATCCCATGCTCAAAGACAATATAGTTTGACAATTAATGAAATGTACTTATTTGATTTATGTAAATAATAACAAGTACCTATATGGTTATTATTGATTCCAGGTGATTTCCTTAGTTTTCTCGATGAAGAGTAAAAAAAAAAAAGTAAAATATGTACATCATGGACAGGCCAGAGGGGTCAGTTAGGATTAGATCTGATATATAGTAGGGTGAAGAGTTGTTGAGGGCTGTGTAGGTCAGTGTCAATATTTTAAACTTGATTCTAGCACTTATAGAAAGTTACCGAAGGGGTGACCAAATGGGATAGCAAATGAAAAATGACTGGTGAGGTATAATTTACATTGTATTCAAGGGAGGATAGTCTAGTAATGGGAAGGCTGTTTAGTAGTGAGTTGCAGCAGATGATATTGAGATTTTTGAGAAGTACATTCAGCACAGTAATTTCAAGGCAATGGACTTGGGGTGTAGGTGTAATAGAGCACTTATCAATTGTAATGTGATGTCTGGAGCGGGAGGTGTGGTAGAAGGTGAGATTATTAAGTGCTCAGTCTTTGACATGTTTGTTTGTAGGTTGTGGGGGCCATCCAGAAGGAGATATTGGATGAATAGGTGGTGACACGTTAGTAAAGGAGGGAGATAACTTTGTACCCAAAGGGAATCTGCAGACAGAATAAATACATGGGTACACATTGTAACACACATTTTGCCTTTTTCTGATGCCCCATGCTAACAAGCTGAGTGATTATAGTTTTTTAGCCTCATAGTAAAACACTGTTGATCAGCACTATGTCCTCCACATTGTTATTTGGCTTTATGGTAGTGCTTCCTGAGAACAATAATACAATGCAGTTGTAAGCAAATCTACCTTAGCATATGCCTTCTGGGCAGATCCACTTTCACCCACTGGACACCTAACGGGTGGAGAATAGCAGTTCTGATATAAATAACAATGCTACATTCAAATATAAGTATTAAAAAAACAACTTCAATTTATTTTCTTCAAATACTAATTTTATTTCTAATCAGTTGTGATATAAACATATGATTCATTATTATTTGACCACTATAGTGGTCCTGTAAGAAGTATCACGCATAAAGGTTAAACAAATGTTTAACCTTTTGTAGCACTCCCTTTGTAGCACTCCCTTTGTATGCAGACAAAACAAACCCTGTGTAACATCCTTCATGTTGGCAAATATTTGACTTGATCTTTAATTTAATGTATACACTTGCATATATATGTCTATTGATGATTTATATTCTAAATAACGATTCACAAAATGCCTGGTGACAGGATTGCCTCTTACATTTTAAATAAAGTTAAAGTTGAACCATTAATTCAAAGACCTTTTTGTTTGAGAGGTAGAGGCTTGCCATCTTTTGTCCCGTTGTGCCTCATTTGAGGTGTGAGAGTTTAGTGCCTACTATACACTGGCCTCCCTGAGTTGACCATATCCCACAATACACTAGCCTCCCTGAGTTGACCATATCCCACAATACTCTAGCCTCCCTGAGTTGACCATATCCCACAATACACTAGCTTCCCTGAGTTGACCATATCCCACAATACACTAGCTTCCCTGAGTTGACCATATCCCACAATACACTAGCCTCCCTGAGTTGACCATATCCCACAATACACTAGCCTCCCTGAGTTGACCATATCCCACAATACTCTAGCCTCCCTGAGTTGACCATATCCCACAACACACTAGCCTCCCTGAGTTGACCATATCCCACAATACTCTAGCCTCCCTGAGTTGACCATATCCCACAATACTCTAGCCTCCCTGAGTTGACCATATCCCACAATACACTAGCTTCCCTGAGTTGACCATATCCCACAATACACTAGCTTCCCTGAGTTGACCATATCCCACAATACACTAGCCTCCCTGAGTTGACCATATCCCACAATACACTAGCCTCCCTGAGTTGACCATATCCCACAATACACTAGCCTCCCTGAGTTGACCATATCCCACAATACACTAGCCTCCCTGAGTTGACCATATCCCACAATACACTAGCCTCCCTGAGTTGACCATATCCCACAATACACTAGCCTCCCTGAGTTGACCATATCCCACAATGCACTAGCCTCCCTGAGTTGACCATATCCCACAATGCACTAGCCTCCCTGAGTTGACCATATCCCACAATACACTAGCCTCCCTGAGTTGACCATATCCCACAATACACTAGCCTCCCTGAGTTGACCATATCCCACAATACACTAGCCTCCCTGAGTTGACCATATCCCACAATACACTAGCCTCCCTGAGTTGACCATATCCCACAATACACTAGCCTCCCTGAGTTGACCATATCCCACAATACACTAGCCTCCTTCCGTTGACCATATCCTTAGGTGACTGGATTTGTACTGTTCTACCTCAGTTAGGCACATTTTTACCCGCAGAGATTGATATATAATATAGTATTGTGTATGTGAATGGAATGAGTAATGGATGGGAATGAAGACAGAGGTGGTGGTTGGGAAGAAGTGTTTGTGATGTGAAATGGGTAAACATTTACATGGGAATAGAGTGCATTTTACATATGTCATGAGCTCTGGAACTTTTAATGGCTGCAGTGCATGGGATTTTTAAGACCAATTGTCCATGTCTTTCTATGGATGAAATACCAAGGAGGTAAAGCAATATTTAATTTAATTTAACCTTTTTTTCAATTTTGTTTACTTTTCATAACCTGAACATACTAATAGTGCTAGAATGTGGAGCAGCATTTATCTTATAATTTGCATAACCTACAGTACGTGTGTGATTTTGTTAGAATATGCCTGCATCTGCCTATAAATAAGATGTTTGTCAATGTGTGATAATAGATTAGTTCAGAAAGGTATCACTTTATACTACAATACTCTAATTATTCATTCAAATTAGTTCATAAATACTAATATCATGTTCATGACAAAGTACAAAAATAACCACAAGGTTGTGTTGTTCACGATTAACTGTTAAAGGATTATTCTACTGTAGTCCACTTCTCCAAAGCTGCAAATTTGTTAGTGATTTTGTTGCATTATATTGCAGATATAATCTGCTGTTCTGTGTATCTATTCGTTTTAAATTCTATTTGCGAAATAAAATGCTATTTGTGATTTAAGAAATTCCTGTGCAAGCTACCATTAGTACACCATAGAAAGGGGTAGTGGGTGGTCGTTCTCTGAGTTACATAGGTTATTGCTTTATCTATCTCTTATTCACAATTCTTTAAATACAAAACTATTAAATGATCAGCTTGGTCAAGTTTTTCGTTCTATATTATTTTTGAATAACAGAGCATGATAACTTTTTTGGAAAGTCACAAAATAAACACTTTTCTTTACAGTAAGTTGATGTTTTGTTTTCTTGCCTACTGCAAGTCTACTACTTGACCCATGCATGATCCATTTAGGCTAGGGTGATAAATAAAAGACACGACGACTGAAATTGGGAGAACAACGGGCCACAGCTTTATTATAACAATTGTAAACAACAACACTTAACTTTGTTTATTTACATTAACTATTTTAACCTTTTACCGGGAAAGGAGCCCGGCCACGGACAGTGACCTCACGCTTTGAGCCCTGCCCAAAGCCCCAATGCTTATCTTAAGCACGCCCTGTGAGGTAGGGGCAACGCCCACTTAGGCCAGTGGGCCGGGCAACTCACCTCCCGCCAAGCCCTAAATTATCAAAATACAACATTTTTTGCCACTTCTCCAAAATTCCTTAAATACAAAACATCATCTTTTTTTTTTTTTTTTATTAAATATAATAATTACATCTTACATTTTTACAACCAAATAAACAGGGTGGGTGGCTGGGATTTCAGTCGGGAGACCGCGCTGCTGTGAAACAGCGCGAAAAGCGGACTACCGACACGCCCCCGACGCAGCTGATTGGCTGACAGGCCTCACAGGCTCCGCTGGGTCACGCGACGATACGTGCTGACCCAGGAAGCCTGTGCAGCCTCCGTGTCATACATTCTCAGGAGGGTGTCCTTGTAAAAATTACCCTTTAGTCCTGCTTAGACCACTGACCGTTCAGGCTTTAAATATTTAATACAATTATTCTTTACTTTACTGTAATAGGCTGCTTCATTCTGCTGTTCTCTCAGGAGGGAGTGTCCTTGTAAATTAATGTACATTTCATTAGTCCTAATACAAGCACTGGCAATTGTATCTGGCACATTTTGTTGGTGCAGACATTTCCTCTGCATTCAGGCTCTAAACAACTGTCTCAGGGTGTAGGTAGATTCCAGTTAAAGCCTGTATTTTTGTTATACTTTCTAAAAACAGATTATGCTTTATATAGTTTTTTTATTATTTCAAAATTGTGTTTAGTTATAATTTTCTAAAGAATGGCAATTTTTCTGTGAAATTAGGAAGATAAAAAATAAACACACATCTGTATAGTACAACATTGCATTGATAGTAATTGTGTTTATTCAGTTATTTTATCAAACCGTTCAATCTATTACTCTTAGTTGAATTGCCATCATATGTGTCTGCACATTTCAAGCATTAACCATTATTTGTGTGAAGTTTTCTTTGCAGAGGACTGAGGCAATGTCATTGATGTTTTGATTGGTATAATCCATTAATAGATCAATTGTAACAGAATTCTGTATCTCAACAGCTTTACAAATTGAACATTCTGCCTCCTAATACAATTAAGTATATTTCTCACCTTATGTTCCCTGTTGGACTTAAAATCCTTCAGATAAACATAGAAGACAGCAAGTAGAATTATTGACATTAAGATATTCTCAAAGCATTCAAATGAATTAAAATACCACAAAAGAAAATCCATGACTAGAGATATTATTATTGCAATATGCACAGGTTAGGAAACATTTTTGTGCTTTAGGTAGTTTTTTTGAGATGTGATTTATTAAATGTACTTATTTTTATTTTCACTGTATATTTTGGTTGAGACATTGGCTTGCCATACATTGAACAAGTTTGCCATAGATGTACAGTGCCTTGCAAAAGTATTCACCCCCTGCCATTTTACCTATTTTGTTACATTCCACCCTTAAATTCAATGTTTTGTTAATCTGAATTTTATGTGATGGATCAGTACACAATAGTCTAAGTTGGTGAAGTAAAATGAGAATTTTTTTTACATAAAACTATTTTTTTAGAAATAGAAAACAGAAATGTGGCATGTGCGTATGTATTCGCCCCCTTTGTTATATATCATGAAACCCACATAGATTAGAACATATGATCTAATGCATTTTGTAGAGTGCCATATTACTTGATTGTGAGCCACATCAGCAATTAATCATTGGCACTAATTTGCAGTTTAGGCTTAAGGTAATTTGCGAGCTAAAGTCAATAGAATACATCTAAACATTTAAAAAAGGAACAAAATAACGGGTTAGAGGCATTTGCAGGCGTCTGATAGAATAGGGATCAAATATTGGTGTGAAATAGTGGTTTCAATGTTACTGAAATTGTTAATGGACAAATGGACCATTTGAATTTCGTGAGGTTTTTTTGTAGAATTTTCTGTCTACTGGAATACATTGTTTTGCAGTGAAGCAAATCAAGTACAGTTCTAAACAATAAGAACTGTACTTAGTTTACTCCCTTCAGAGATATAGATAAGGCACAATTATATAATAGCAACAGAGCTACTGGCTCTTGCTACTCATTATTAGTACACTCTATTGGGGGTTTAATGGGGATTGTCTGTGTGAAGCCCTTCCTATGAATGTACTCCCTATGCTATATATTTCAGTTAAATGTGATAGTTACAACAATTTTAGTGTGGAATTTTTGCATGCTAAAATATAAAGTGAATTCCATGCAATCTAGGGCTAAGGTTTTATTTGCCAAAGGTTTCACCCCCTTGCAAAAGTATTCACCCCCTTGGCATTTTTCATGTTTTGTTGCCTCACAACCTGGAATGAACATGGATTGTTTGAGGATTTGCATCATTTCATTTAAAGAACATGCCCACAACTTTGAAGATGTTTTTTTTTTTTTTATTGTGAAGCAAATAAAAATAGGACAAAATACCAGAAAAAAAGTCAATGTGCATAACTATTCACCCGCCTAAAGTCAATACTTTGTAGCGCCACCTTTTTGCGGCAATAACAGCTCCAAGTCGCTCTGGATAAGTCTCTATGAGCTTGCCACAGCTTACCACTGGGATCTTTGCCCATTCCTCTTTGCAAAACTGCGCCAGCTACTTAACATTGGATGGTTTGAGCTTGTGAACAGCAATCTTTAAGTCTGATCACAGATTTTCTATTGGATTGAGGTCTGGGCTTTCACTAGGCCATTCCAACACATTTACATGTTTCCCCTTAAACCACTCAAGTGTGGCTTTAGCAGTGTGTTCCGGGTCATTGTCCTGCTGCAAGGTGAACCTTCATCCTAGCCGCAAATCACGCACAGAGTGGTACAGGTTTTGCTTAAGAATATCCCTGTATTTAGCACCATCCATCTTTCCATCAACTCTGCCCAGTTTCCCAGTCCCTGCTGCTGAAAAACATCCCCACGGCATGATGCTGCCACCACCATGTTTCACTGTGGGGATGGTGTTCTTTGGGTGATGTGATGTGTTGGGTTTGCGCCAGACATAGCTTTTTCTTTGATGGCCGAAAAGTAAAATTTTAGTCTCATCAGACCAGAACACCTTCCTCCATACATTTTGTGAGTCTCCTAGATGCCTTTTCGCAAACTCAAAAACGTGCCATTTTGTTTTTTGCTGAAAGTAATGGCTTTCTTCTGGCCACTCTGCCAAACTCTATGGAGCGTATTGTCGTCCTATGAACAGATACTCCAGTTTCTGCTGTGGAACTCTGCAGGCTCTCCAGGGTTACCTTAGGTCTCTGTGCTGCCTCTCTGATTTAAAGCCCTCCTTGCCCGGTCCGTAAATTTTGGTGGTCGGCCATCTCTTGGCAAGTTTGCTGTTGTGCCATGTTCTTTCCATTTGGTTATGATAGATTTGTTTGGGGAGTTCCTTGGTCTTCATGGCAGTGTTTGGTTAGTGGTGCCTCTTGCTTAGGTGTTGCAGCCTCTGGGACCTTTCAAAAAAGGTGTGTGTATATGTAATGACAGATCATGTGACACTTAGATTGCACACAGGTGGACATCATTTCACTAATTATGTGACTTCTGAAGGTAATTGGTTGCACCAGAGCTTTTTATGGGCTTCATAACAAAGGGAGTGAATACATATGCACATGCCAATTTTCTGTTTTCTATTTCTAAAACATAGTTTTATGTATCTATTTTTCTCATTTCACTTCACCAACTTAGACTATTGTGTTCTGATCCATCACATTAAATTCAAACTAATAAAACATTGAACTTAAGGCTGTAATGTAACAAAATAGGTTAAAAGTCATGGGAGGTGAATACTTTTGCAAGGCACTGTATTTGCTTATGCACATTCATTGTATTTTATTAAATATCTTTCATAATTGTTTATAATACTAGTTTTGATATCTTCAAATGTATCTCTAATTGTGCTTTTTAGGACAAAGAGAGATCTGGGAATGGGTGGCTCATGGACCATTAACGGTTTGCTATCCACAGTTTGGAAAACACTGGAGTAAAAGCTTGATTTACAAAAAACATGTTTGCATCTACCTTTAGAAATATGCATTGTCTATAAGTTTCATACCATGAAACAACTTCCTAAATAAATATACTAAACTGATACAATTTTAAATACATCCATATAAAATCTGTATGTGTACAGACTGGAATGCTTACAAGTGTATAACCAATATCCTACGTTTTCTCTGTCATATATAGAATGAAGAAAATATTAAATATAAATTCTGACCATAAATAATTTCAGTATGTTAAACAGACAAAAATATATGTCTTTATATCTATCTATATGCTCACAGAGATGAAAAGGAGGGCATACCAATTATAATATCTCAGAAAAGTCCAGAGTTACTCAAATCTAATGATCAAAACGTATATTATGCATAAATATGAAAAAAGGAGAAAAATTATAGCACTAAACTTTTTGATCATTGGAATGAAGTAGTTCTGATTATCTTCTTTTGCATATATATATATATATATATATATATATATATATATACCGTATATACTCGAGTATAAGCCGACCCGAGTATAAGCCGAGGCACCTATTTTACCACAAAATACTGGGTAAAATGAGTGACTCGAGTATAAGCCGAGGGTGGGAAATGTGCTGCCCCCTGTGTCTCTTTTGTGCCTTCTGTGTCCCCCTCTCTCTCCTGTGTCTCTTCTCCCCTCTCCCTTCCCTGTGTCTCTTCCCCCCTCTCCCTTCCCTGTGTCTCTTCCCCCTCCTCATTCTCAATCTCCCTCCTCAACCCCACTACTCATCCTCAACCTCCCTCATCATCATCCCTCCTCATCCTCAACCTCCCTCCTCAACCCCCCCCCCTTTCTCAACTCCTCATCCTCAACCTCCCTCCTCATCATCCCTCCTCATCCTCAACCTCCCTCCTCAACCCCCCCATTTTTCAACTCCTCATCCTCAACCTCCCTCCTCATCATCCCTCCTCATCCTCAACCTCCCTCCTCAACCCCCCCTTCTCAACTCCTCATCCTCAACCCCCTCCTCAACCTCAACCCCCTCCTCAGCCTCCCTCCTCAACCTCAACCCCCCATCCCCAACCCCCTCCTCAACCTCCCTCCTCAACCTCCCTCCTCAACCTCAACCCCCCATCCTCAACTCCCTCTTCAACCCCCCATCCTCAACCTCCCTCCTCAACCTCAACCTCCCTCCTCAACCCCCCTCCTCATCCTCCCTCCTCAACCTCCCTCCTAAATCCCGCTCCTCATCCTCAACCTCCCTCCTCAACCCCCCCCTTCTCAACTCCTCATCCTCAACCCCCTCCTCAACCTCAACCCCCTCCTCAGCCTCCCTCCTCAACCTCAACCCCCCTCCTCAACCTCCCTCCTCAACCTCAACCCCCTCCTCAACCTCCCTCCTCATCCTCAACCTCCCTCTTCAACCTCCCTCCTCAACCTCAACCCCCCATCCTCAACCCCCTCCTCAACCTCAACCCCCTCCTCAACCTCAACCCCCCTCCTCAACCTCCCTCCTCATCCTCCCTCCTCAACCCCCTTCCTCATCCTCAACCTCCCTCCTCAATCCCGCTCCTCATCCTCCCTCCTCATCCTCAACCTCCCTCCTCAACCCCCCTCCTCATCATCAACCTCCCTCCTCAACCCCCCTCCTCATCCTCCCTCCTCATCCTCAACCTCCCTCCTCATCCTCAGGCCCCCTCCTCATCCTCAACCCCCATCCTCAGCCCGGCTCATACTCAACCCCCTCCTCAACCTCAATCCTAAACCCCCCATCCTCAACCCCCTTCTCAACCTCCCTCCTCAACCTCAACCCCCCTCCTAAACCTCCCTCCTCATCTTAAACCCCCCTCATTCTAAACCCCCCTCCTCATTCTAACCCCACCCCTCCATTCTAGGCCTCCGCTCCTTCCGGGTCTTGATGTGGCGCGCATGTGACGTCACATGTGCGCCAGCCACTTCAAGACCCAGAAGGAGCGGAGACTGAAGCAGGTAATTGAGGGGAGGGGGGGGGGGGGGGTGTATTTAGAGGGGTAGTATGAGGGGGGTTAGAACGAGGGGGGGTTGAAGATGAGGAGGGGGGAGGGAAAGAGACACAAGGCGGGGTTAGAGAGACACAAGGGGGGGTTAGAGAGACCCAGGGGTGGGAGAGAGACACGGGGGGGGAGTGACTCGAGTATAAGCCGAGGGTGCCCTTTTTAGCCTTAAAAAAGGGCTGAATAACTCAGCTTATACTCGAGTATATAAATATATACATTTATTTTTTTCTTATTGGTATTTCATATATGCAGGACATGAGTTTTTTCTTCAAATACCTAGTACTTCAAATACCTTGTATAAAATAAGTTTGTGATGTCAGAATACAGCTAACATGAATAACAAGGGTATTGCAGTATACAGTGATACCTTTGTTATTGGGCAAACCTTTTTAATTTTAAAGTGTCAAGCTTTCAAGATTTTCAGTATTGTTTTTCAAGTCAAATTCCCATAGTGAAGTCATATTCACAAGTGGAGGAAGTAAAAAAAATAAAATGATAAAACAATAAATATCAGACACATTGGGATAGGAGCCGCAGGGCAGTCTGTGAGTTTTCAGTCTTGCCGGGTGCTTTGGGGAAAGCACTCTGCACACTCGATTTTGAGCTCAAAAGACAGGACTCTCCATTCTTTTCAATGTGTTACTATTGTTTTGCCTTGAACGTAACACATGTACAGCATTATGGAATATGTTACCGCGCTACTAATAACCAATAATAATGGCAGTGGCACTATAAAATGAAGTTATGTGAACGAGTGGTTATACAACAGAGAGATAAGAAAGAAACAGATATAGGCATGTTAAAAAGAATTACATCTCTCGAAAGCTTGTCACTCTCTAAATAAAAAAAAATGTCCAATAAAAACAAGGTATTACTGCAATATACTTCTTATTACTTTGTACTTCTGGACATTCACATCTAGTTTGGTCTTCAGAATACAGGAAAATAAACACAAGGATATTGTGCCATTTGCTTCACATGTGCTTCAGAGTATGAATTCCATAAAATATGCATGCCAGACGTTGATTGTATGCGAATAGGCTCTGACATTATTTGAGCATCCTCTAACTATATTAAAAAGAGACTATTTTTAGTAACAGTCAATGATAAACTGGAATTAAAATGCAGAAGCTCAGCTTGAAATGGAATTGAAATGAGCAGTCTTTTTCTTAATCAATCTGGCTAGCAATTTTAAGAAAGGAAAAATAATAGAGGAATAATCTGAATGTACATCTACTTTATATTGTTTTGAAACAAAAAGATGTATTGCCCTCCTTTTTTATATTACATTTTTTTCTATAAAAAACCCATTTATAACATGACTTACTACATGCTTATCCAAGTTTAGTTCTCATGGGCCACATTTTCCCATTATTTTGTTTTTGAGTACAAATGAATCAATGAGTGGCTGAATTATTTTAATGTAATTCCCTGATTTCATATAGGAAGATTAGTCCCTTAAAGGCATATTTAGGTTTCATGGATTATGAATGCTAGAGAAGAATCAGTCATACATGAAAACATTTTTTGCATGAAAAAATCCCAAACTAAACCTTAATATACTTTTGCAATCTTCTTCATTTCTCTGGGACTTGATTTTGAGAAGGAATGCCCCTTGAAAACCGTTGCTAAATTAGCATTAAATTCATAATGAGTTTTTTTTTTTAGTTTTTTGGACTTTACTGCCATTGACTTGAAGGTTAGTATAGAGGTTGAAAACTGTACCCAAATGCAGTGTTTCTGTTGGTAGGTACCAGGAGCTATGTAGGCACCTCTGGGGGTGTGGAAACCATTTTTTTTTTTTAAGTTAAAAACAGGGATGCATTTATATACCTTTTTAAAGAAAATATTGGACAAACATTGTTTACAGTATATTAAAAAATAATATTTTGGTAAACATATAGTTTTGGTACACAACAATTGATGTTACACAACAATCCGAAACTGAATTGAAATATATAACAAATATAGAGTTTCTGCATTAATTAGTGTACATTTCCAGAAAGTGTTTATCAATTTATTTTCTGTAAAACCTGTTTCATTCTTCATGTCTCAGAAGTGGTCTATGTGCAAGCTCTCTATTTGCAAAATGTGCTGGGATAAGGGGGAATACATGTGCGCAGCTCAAATAGCTTATCCTGTCCTCTCCCCCTGAAAGACAAGCTATTTATAGGGAAGAAGGTGGATGAGCAAACAATCTGTATAATGCTGAAAAACAGAAAGAAAATCTGCTGTCTACAGAACATGGGAAACTGAAACACTTCACCAAAACTGTATATTTATTAATATATTACAATGTTATATAACCATATCCTATATTATCTATTTAAATACATTTTTCATGATTGAACTTTTTCTTAGATGTTGTACTATGCAATTCATACAAATGCATTACAACATATTATAGCAGTGTCCATGTTAGGCTACTGTCAGAAATCACAAATAAGGGTAAGCTAAAAGTTCACAAAGGATTATGATTTGTTGTCCATGACCCAGGACAGTGTCACAACTCATCACATAGTGGACTTGCAAATGTGTGGCTGTGAGTTGTGACCAATGACAACAGAAGTCGTATCTAATAGGAAAGAGAGCAAGAGAGTTAAAACATAGGGTATTATTGGTTGTAATTTAAGTATTTTGGGTGTACAGCATATCCCATTTTATCAAATAAATAACAACAATAATTATCATCAGCAGTGCAAATATATCAAGTCTTTAACAAACATAGAGGAAAGGAAAGTACACCTTTAATTCTAATGATAATATTGACCCAGAGAGATATTCCTAAATAATATTGTAGGCAGGAAGGTTATTTAACCACATACCTTGAATATATAAAACATAACTTTTAGTAATATATAAAACACATACATTGAATATAAAATTAATATTAAAAATAAATATTACGGATGTCTCCCTAATAGATAGTTAAAGACATAAATATCACTGTGACCTCAATCTATATAGTTTTATAAGAAAAAACAATGTATATTATAGCACAACACTTGAAATTTATTGTATATCAATCTGTAAAGAGCTCTGCAAATATATGACGAAAGACTGAAACATTTGTTTTCAATAATTACAGGTAAATACCCATTTTTCGCTTTCATAACAGTGTGTATACAAATGGTGTAAGAATAATAATACAATATGAAAAAAACATCTTCGTTGTCTGGTGGGAACTATATAGGCGAGTAGGGAAGACAAGAATAATTACCTCTGTGGCCCTTAATTGACTAAATGGTAGCAGATTAAGATAGGAGGCCCACTATTTACCTCCATATCTGCCTCACCACGTATAGTCTATCCACTCTATTCTATGACTATGGCCACCACAAGCCCACTTACCCACCAGACAACGACCTATGCGGCAATAGTGGACATATCGTAGCACCAAAGACAAATTCTTCTGATTTTAATAACACATCTTATGCAGAGCAATAACACAGCAGGACCGGAACCGGAAGGAGAGAACCGGAAGTAGATCCGATGCGCACGTTTTGCGTCAGCTTCAACAAGGATCGCGATGATGACACTGGCGCTTCCTTATTTAAAGGTAAGTGATTATGTAAATGGAACTCTGGTGTGTCAATTGAAATTTCTTTCTTTTGCAGACATAACGCGGTGGACATCAACTCATAAAGGAAAGGAGGAACAAACATATGATTAATCATCATTATTCCATATGAGTAAAAATATAAAAGTGAAAACAAACGCGATCAAACCATCATTTTTATATTGTAATAAGCTTTAAAAAATTCTATGGTAAGCATGAATGCTATAATAGGAATAATATATGTTAAAGTAATCTTTGGTAACATGATCAATCACACTAGAATGTAATTAAAGGGACATATACTGTATATACTCGAGTATAAGCCGAGCTTTTCAGCCCTTTTTTAAGGCAAAAAAGGGCCCCCTCGGCTTATACTCGAGTCACTCCCCCCCCCCCGTGTCTCTCTATCCCCCCCGTGTGTCTCTCTATCCCCCCCGTGTCTCTTTCCCTTCCCCCTCCTCAACGTAACCCCCCTCTACCCCCCTCCTCCACCTAAACCAGCCTAAATACCTCCCCCCTCTCCCCTCACTTACCTGCTTGTGCTCCGGCCTCCGCTCCTCGACCCGGTGCCGGCGCGCATGTGGCGTCACATGTGCGCCGCGTCATTAGCACATATCGGGTGCACCTGTATATGTTAATGACACGGACACATGTGACGTCAAAATGCTCGCCGGGTCAAGGAGCAGATGCCGGAGCACAAGCAGGAAAGTGAGGGGGGAGGTGTTTAGGTGGAGGAGGGGGGTTGAGGGGGGTTAAGGTTGAGGAGGGGGGTTGAGGAGGGAGGTTGGGGTTGAGGGGGATTGACGGGGGAGGTTGAGGGGGGTTGAGGTTGAGGAGGTGGGTTGGGGTTGCGGTTGAGTAGGGTGGTTGAGGGGGGTTGAGGAGGGAGGTTGAGGATGGGGGGGTTGAGGATGAGGATGGGGGGTTGAGGAGGAAGGTTGAGGATGGGGGGTTGAGGAGGGAGGTTGAGGAGGGGGTTGGGGAGGTTGAGGATGAGGAGGGAGGATGAGGATGAGGAGGGAGGTTGAGGATGAGGAGGAGGGGTTGAGGATGGGGGGTTGAGGAGAGAGGATGAGGATGGGGGGTTGAGGAGGGAGGTTGAGGAGGGTGGCTGAGGGGGGGTTGATGTTGAGGATGAGGATGGGGGGTTGAGGAGGGAGGATGAGGTTGTGAGGATGAGGAGGGAGGTTGAGGATGAGGAGGGAGGTTGAGGTGGGTGATAAGGGAGGGGGGAAGAGACACAGAGAAGGGAGAGGGGAGGAGAGACAGGGAGAGAGAGGGGGACACAGGGTGCACAAGAGGGACAAAGGGGGCAGCACATTTCCCACCCTCGGCTTATACTCGAGTCACTCATTTTACCCAGTATTTTGTGGTAAAATGGGTGCCTCGGCTTATACTCGGGTCGGCTTATACTCGAGTATATACGGTACTTGATACTTCATTAAATAGAATAAGGAGATATCATCCCTATGGATACTAATTGTTCATATATGATGATTACATATTTATATCTTTAATGAAAATGAATCTATAGATAATATTTAAGATCTTAAAATTGAGACACAATTATAGAGATGTATCTATCACAGTAAAATATGCCTAAACGGGACATTTGCAAAGAAAGGTAATGTCTGGTTACTGTAGAAGAAAATCCATACTACCGAAGATAATACCATCTAATGAGGACTAATTTTTTGTTTGTAACAGAACGTAAATAATATCAATTGAACAGGGAGATTTATTGAAACAGCATATCTGTTTACTATAGGAATACACTAAAATTGTTGTTCTCATTTAATTCACCAGGAACTACAGTATTTAACAGCACTATCCATTTACTCTCAGCTCTAAGTCATTCTAATTCTAGATTCCCTTTTCTAATTCCTAAACTGATTTTTTTCTAAGATCCAACATTTTAAGGATAGGTTTGGAATCATGTTTTTCATGAAAGTGTCGGGCCACCGAGGTAAGCATTTTGCCTTTAGCTATGTCATTTATGCTATTACGTATGTTTCCAAGATGTTCTCCTAGTCGTTTCCTTAGCTCTCTACTAGTGAACCAAACATACCTTAAAGTACATGGACATTCAAGGCAATATATTACTGCAGACGTATAGGACTTTTAAATAGAAGATGTTACCAGTTGTAACGACTATTTTGTCTAATTTGTACATATATGGACATCATTTGCAATGTCCACATCCTACAGTGCCTTCAAATAATAATTTAGGTTTCTTCTTCCTACAGTAATGACTGAGAATAAGTTGATCAAAGATATTTTTTGGGGATCAGTTTTAAGAATGTTGATATGTTTATTAAGAATGTCTTCCACTTTTACCATATCTTCACTAAATGTGGTAATGAACCTTACATTTTCATTCTTGTTGGTTCTTATCTTAGGGGACAATAATTGTTCTCTGGGAGTATGTGCTCTTTGATAAGCCTTTTTGATCGAAGTATTACTATATCCTCTATTTTTAAGTCGAACACGTAGTTCATCAGCCCTCTTTTTGAATATTTCCAAACTTGAGCAATTTCTTCTTACTCGCAAGAATTCACCCACTGGAATTGATTTAAGAGTATGTGGAAAATGTGAACTAGTACAATGTAGTGTACTGTTAGTTGCTGTGGGTTTACAAAACAGATCCGTAGTAATGTTACATCTGTCATCTTTGCATATCGATATATCAAGAAAGTCGACCTTGTGTGAATCATAAGTATGTGTGTGTCTGAGATTAAGATCATTATCATTTAATCTCTTAATTAATTAATTCAGTAGTTCTTCAGATCCATCCCAGATAATCAAGATATCTTCTATATACCTAAGCCACATGCTGACATGATCTGTAAAAAGAGAGTTGTTTTTAATTCTTTTTCCCACCATCCTAAATAAATATTTGCATAGGTGGGTGCGCAAGAAGACCCCATCGCAGCTCTTCTTTTTTCTAAATAAAAAGCATAATTAAATACAAAATAGTTATGATTTAGAATAAATCTTAAGTTTTAACAGAAAGTTTTTCCTCAGGGTCCTTTCATTTGAATCCATATTTAGGAAATATTGTACAGCATGATATCCGGCCTCATGTTTAATAGAAGTATATAGACTTTCCACATCGCAGGTTACAAATAAAGTATCTGGATTGATAGTGATGTCATTCAATCTGTTAAGAACGTCCATTGTATCTCTTACATATGACGGTAAGCTTGTTACAAATGAGCGTAAATGAATATCAATACATTTACTGGCATTCTCACCAAGGCTACAATTACCTGATATAATCGGCCTCCCAGGTGGTATCTCAGCATTCTTATGAACTTTAGGTAACAAATATTAAGTAGCCATCTTAGGTTTGTTGGAAATCAAAAATTATTGTTCTTTAATAGAAATGATTGAATCATTTTTAGCTTGGTTGATCATTCTATCATATACCTCAATATAATCAGCCGTGTGATCTCCTAATAATCTCATATAGCATTCTCTGTCATTTAATTGTCTTAGAGCTTCTCATATATACATTTCAGTAGGCCATAAAACAATGTTACCCCCTTTATCAGAGGGTTTTTTCACAATATCAGACCAATCCCTAATTTCTTTTAGAGCTTTATTTTCTTCTCGATTTTAAATTGTATGATATTGATGATTCTATTTTCTCAATATCTTGTGTCACTGCTTTAACAAATACAACTAGATAGAGTCGGGTTGAATCGAGATTTAACTTTGATCTTATCATCCATTGACATTGAATCTGTCAGTCCTCCTGTCACACTGATAACTTGTATCACATTGTTTGTTGTCATGGTATTGTCTTTATTCAAAAATCATTTTTTTACCATTCATTTTCAGGCAAACAAATTAAGATCTTTATAAACTTCAAAGAATTGGAAACTCTTACTTGGGGAAAAGGAAAGTTCTTTTTGTAACAATGTTATTCAGTGCACTTTGGTAAGTGTTTTAGTAGGCAGATTAAAAATCTGCATAGTATCGTCCATTACCTTCTGGGTCCTCTGGCCCAATTCCCCTTCTGGATATTGGCTCCTCCTCTGTATCCCCATTGATTGCAGTCTCTCAGGTTCCTTGTGGACTCCCAAGTGTCTTACTGAATCATTCTTGGGTTCCTCTCTATCCTTGATTGAGGTCCTTGATCGAAAAAAGAGACAGAAGGCTTCTTCTTGTATCCTCCTGAGTTAGGTCTCAAATCATCATCATCAGGCCGTAATTTCCTTCTGTTATTTTTTCTGTGTGTCCAGTTAAAGATGTTTCCAGTTTCAAAATCCTGTAGATCTCTGTTATATTTCTGTTTTTTGAGAGATACAATATCATTTTCTCTTCTGTCCAAATCTGTTTGTATTCTTCTATAAGTCTTCTTAAATTCTTCTAAATTGTTTTAAAGTTTTGTTAAGTGAAGTAATTTTTTTATCAAGTTCTACTTGTATTTCTTGTTCATAATCTGCCAAAATGGTCAAGAGCATCTCAGAGCAGCTAGTAAGAGCTTGTTCCCACTTTTCTTTATAAATGTCTAAATGAAATGTAAATGCAGGGAAGGTCCTAATTCTTAAACCTCTTGGAATAAGATGTTTGGCCAAATATTTCTCATGGCTCACTTTGTTCCAGAATGAATTAAGTTGTTTCCTTAACAATACTTCTAGATTTTTCAAACCTAATGGCCAATCTCCATTGATATTATCAATGGTACATTGCTCAAAAGCCCTATTAACTCCTTCTAAACGTTTACTGGTTCTAGATTTGTAGTCAGAGTCCAAATCAATTCCAGCCATATCAAGAAAATATATAGTATCTCTCTAAAAAAGTTATAACTCTCTGAGATGGCTACTTAATTGGCATAATAACTGTATATAATAATCTAGTTCCGGTTGTCTCCTTCCGGTTCCGAGCCGGCTGTGTTATTGCTCTGCATAAGATGTGTTATTAATCAGAAGAACTTGTCTTTGGTGCTACTATATGTCCACTATTGCCACATAGGTCATTGTCTGGTGGGAAAGTGGGCTTGTGGTGGCCATAGTCATAGAATAGAGACGGTAGACTATAAGTGGTGAGGCAGATAGGGAGGTAAATAGTGGGCCTCCTGTCTTAATCTGCTACCGTTTAGTCAATCAAGGGCCACAGAGGTAATTATTCTTGTCTTCCCTACTCGCCTATATACTTCCCATCAGACAACGAAGGTGTTTTTTTCATATTGTATTATTATTCTTACACCATTTGTATACACACTGTTATGAAAGCGAAAAATGGGTATTTACCTGTAATTATTGAAAAAAAAAGTTTCAGTCTTTCGTCATATATTTGCAGAGCTCTTTACAGATTGATATACAATACATTTCACGTGTTGTGCTATAATATACATAGTTTTTTCCTATAAAACTATATAGATTGAGGTCACAGTGATATTTATGTCTGTAACTATCTATTAGGGAGACATCCGTGATATATATTTTTATTATTAATTTTATATTCAATGTGTTTTTTTTATATATTAATAAAAGTTATTTTTTTATATATTCAAGGTATCTGGTTTAATAACCTTCCTGCCTACAATATAATTTAGGAATATCTCTCTGGGTCAATATTATCATTAGAATTAAAGGTGTACTTTCCTTTCCTCTATGTTTGTTAAACACTGTCAGAAGTCGTTACTCAGAAAAAACCTCTTGCTGTGAATTATGACTGCTCACTGACTTGATCAAGAATTATGATAACTTATCACTCAGATAAACGTGTTTGGTGTTACAATTACTTGTGATTTATGACCAATGACATCCTGTAAGAAGTCATGACTCCAAAGCCTGTAACTTGTTACAATGTTGCAATGATTTAAGTATCTTTAATCCCTCACTGTTCTGTATAATGTTGTTTCATGAAATTCTAGGTTGCACATGGTCAATGGTAAACACAGGAGCTGGCACTTTTTTGTATTAAGCTCTGTAGGTCCCAAAAGGGAAACACATCTCCAGTTCTGCAAAAATACCCATATTCTTTTTCACTTTATGGATATATTTTACACGCTCTTTCTTTTATTTTCTCCAAATAAGATGTTCCCTTCCTCCGTTTCGGCGTCTGCAAAAGACCATAAATCTCCAGTTCTTTGAAATGCCATATCATTTTTTCAATATACTGATACATTTCATCTGCACTTTCTTTTATTTTCTCCACATATGACACATGCTTCCTAGGTTCCGCAGGGCCAGAAAAAGAGCATAAATATTCACTTCTGCGAAAATGCCCATGCACTTTTTTTTACTGTATGAAGACATTTAATCTGAACTTTAATTTATTGTCTCCACAACATCATTTAACGTACAGTAAAGAATAGTACATTTCTACATGTCTAAATCTGAACACAAATGTACAATTTTTTATTCTCTCCAAATGTGATCCCCTTTTCTCAGTTCACAGGCACCTAAAGAACTGCAAATCTTCGGTTTTGTGAAAATGACAATATATTAACTATATGAATACATTTTAAAACAATATTTTCTTTTCTCCAAATGTCATACCCCTGTCCTCAATTATGTAGGTCAGTAAAGGCCAATAGGGAATTTTGGGGAATTTTTTGGGGGGATTTTTTTTCTTTCATCCATCCACACACACTTTCAGACCCTGCAATTTGCAATGTGGAAAAAGGAAAGAGTAGCAATATGGTGAGGAGTGCAAAAAATGTAAATGGGCCTATGGTAGCATAAAACTTAAATAAGTCCCTGTGATCCATATATTGCTTGCAAGGCAATGTATATATAGATTGACTGTGGATGTGTAAGAGTTAAACTGGATACAACTATATGTGACAACATCAGAACAATTAAGCATGCATCTTTACTTCAGTTTGTATTTGTTTAGCCTTGTCAATCCTTATATTCTTTGCCATGTCTTTACTACTAAAAATAGTCTGAACCCTTTCTTTAAAACAACCAACATACATTCTCTGTCCTCATCTCTGCTCACATGAACTACTTTCTTTCCTCAAAATAAACACTATCTTTCCAACACCCCAGCAAAATACAACATACAGTATGAACTTCCACAATCCCACTCCCAACTTCTGTCGCTCAGTCTTCTATTGGTTGCAGGGGATATCCCACCCCACCCAGCCCCAATACTATTCCTACCTGCTCCTGTCTATGTCTATCCCACTTACATAATATCAGGAATACCAGCAACCAGAGCACCATATACTACCTTCTTTTACATGCACTTCCTTTCTCAAGTGCACTCGGGAATGCTCACTCTGTTTGCAATAAAATCCTTTCTATTAATGATCTCTGTATTTCCAAATCCTTTAACCTATTTGATATCTCTAAAACCTTTCTCACTTCATCTGCTGCAGTATCACATGGTGCCATACACTTCAGTAACACTCTTAGGCCTGGAGACAGATAGGGACTAGGTATAGGAATCCTATTCTCCTCCCGCTGCTCCTTCCAGTGCATACCTTCTCCTTCTCTTTCATTATTTTCCTTTTCAAGTGTACTGTATTTGCACTCACTGTTCAATCTGCCTGCATATGACTGCAATCTACTGCCCCCCCCCCCCCCCCCAATTTCCCCAACATCCCATCATTAACCCTGAGTAACATCTCTATAGACAACCCTGAAGCTCAATCTGCTTTCAAACGACTCTCAATTAACATCCTCATTTTGGTTGATCACAGTGGACTCTTCATTTACACTATGATGGTCACACAATTGACCTTGTCTTCTCTAATCCTTGTACACCTTTCCCTAACATTTGCACCCACTCCCACCACAAACTTCTCAGCCCAGACATTGCAGAACACTTGATTCAATTATCAAGTTAGTGTTCTGCACCACATGGCAAACTTTCAACTTTTGACAGCCTCCAGGTCAACAGTCTCAGTCAACCTCCTTGCCACAGTAATAAAGCATGAGGTGGCCTCACTCCTCTCCACTTCCCATCTAACAATATGTCCACAAGACCCTGCCCCCTCACAACTCATTCCTTTGCTCACATCTCATAGTCTGCTAGTCAGGCAATAGGAGAAAATAACCCTGGATGGTCATTCTCCATTAGGAAACTGTCTCACCTGTGACTGTCTCACCTGTGACTGGTAGAGAGGTAGCTTTGATTGATTGATTCTAGCTATTCTTGGGACTTTGGAAGAAACTGGCACCTCAAACCCAGTAATTTCCCCATTGACTGTTGGTAACTCTCCCATTGGCTGATTCAGGTTTGTCGGCCCCAAGATGATTGGTGGAGTGGCTGCCACATCAACCAATCAGAAAGCTGCTATGGTGCTATTGATTGGACACTTGGGGAGAGAAATTTGAATCTGAACAGTGGAGCTGATGGATTGGATGGGAGACAAAAGTAGAAAGAGCTGCCGCTGGAGGGGATTGGCCGGCCGGTCCAAAGTGGGACATTTAAAAATGCCAGGAGACCGAAGAATGGAATTTTTTTTAAAATAATGGACCTATAGTTCCTTTTTAGAGACTGTGATTTCCGGCATCCAATGGACACCATGACACTGCTCCAAACCCCAGCTTAATTGTTTGTGATATAAACACAGTATGTTTGTACACCCCTCACATTTTTGTACATTTTTTATTATATGACAATACTGAAGAAATGACACTGCTACAATGTAAAGTAGTAAGTGTACAGCCTGTATAACCGTGTAAATTTGCTGTCCCCTCAAAATAACTCAACACACAGACATTCATGTCTAAACTGTTGGCAACAAAAGAGAGTACACCCCTAAGTGGAAATGTCCAAATTGAGCCCAATTAGCCATTTTCTATCCCTGGTGTCATGTTACTCATTAGTGTTACAAGGTCTCAGGTGTGAATGGGGAGCAGGTGTGTTAAATTTGGTGTTATTGCTCTCTCATACTGGTCACTGGAAGTTCAACATGGCACCTCACCTGAGGATCTGAAAAAAAAGAATTGTTGCTCTACATAAAGATGGCATAGGCTATAAGAAGATTGCCAAGACCCTGAAACTGAGCTGCAGCATAGTAGGCAAGACCATACAGCGGTCTCACAGGACAGGTTCCACTCAGAACAGTCCTCACCATGGTCAACCAAAGAAGTTGAGTGCACATGCTCAGCATCATATCCAGAGGTTGTCTTTGGGAAATAGATGTAGGAGTGCTGCCAGCATTGCTGCAGAGGCTGAAGGGGTGGGGGGTCAGATTGTCAGTGCTCAGACCTGCGCCGCACACTGCATCAAATTGGTCTGCATGGCTGTCATCCCAGAAGGAAGCCTCTTCTATAGATAATGCACAAGAAAGCCCACAAACAGTTTGCTGAAGACAAGCAGACTAATGAAATGGATTACTAGAACCAGGTCCTGTGATCCGATGAGACCAAGATAAACTTATTTGGATCAGATGGTGTCAAGAGTGTGTGGCGGCAACCAGGTGAGGAGTACAAGTGTGTCTTGCCTACTGTCAAGCATGCTGGTGGGAGTGTCATGGTCTGGGCCTGCATGAGTGCTGTCGGCACTGGGGAGCTACAGTTCATTGAGGGAATCATGAATGCCAACATGTAATGTGACATACTGGAGCGGAGCATGATCCCCTCCCTTCAGAGACTGGGCCGCAGGGCAGTATTCCAACATGATAACGACCCCAAACACACCTCCCAGACGACCACTGCATTGCTAAAGAAGCTGAAGGTAAAGGTAATGGACTAGCCAAGCATGTCTCCAGACCCAAACCCTATTGGGCATCTGTGGGGCTTCCTCATACAGAAGGTGGGTCTTAACATCCACCAGTGACGTGATATCATCATGGAGGAGTGGAAGAGGACTCCAGTGGCAACCTGTGAAGCTCTGGTGAACTCCATGCCCATGAGGGTTAAGGCAGTGCTGGAAAATAATGGTGGCCACACAAAATGATGACACTTTGGGCCAATTTGGACATTTAATGGACATTTAATGAGGGGTGTACTCATTTTTGTTGCCAACAGTTTAGACATTAATGGCTGTGTGTTGAGTTATTTTGAGGCGACAGCAAATTTGCACTGTTATACAGGCTGTACACTTACTATGTTACATTACTACTTTTACATTGTAGCAGAGTGTCATTTCTTCAGTGTTGTCACATGAAATAATAAATAATAATAAATAAAATATGTACAATAATGTGAGGGTTGTACTCACTTTGTGAGATACCATGTGTGTGTGTATATATATATATATATATATATATATATATATATATATATATATTTATATTACTGGATATAAAAAGTCTACACACCCCTGTTAAAATTTCAGGTTTCTGTGCTGTTAAAAAATGAAACAAAGATAAATCATTTCAGAACTTTTCCACCTTTTATGGGACCTATAAACTGTACAACTCAATTGAAAAACAAACTGAAATCTTTTAGGTAGAGGGAAGAAAAAATATAAAAATAAAATAATATGGTTGCATAAGTATGCACACCCTTAAAATAATACGTTGTTGAAGCACCTTTTGATTTTATTATAGCACTCAGTCTTTTTGGGTGTGAGTCTATCAGCATGGCACATTTTGACTTGGCAAGATTTGCGCACTCTTCTTTGCAAAAACACTCCAAATCTGTCAGATTGCGAGGGCATCTCCTGTGCACAGCCCTCTTCAGATCACCCCACAGATTTTCAATCGGATTCAGGTCTTGGCTCTGGCTGGGCCATTCCAAAACTTTAATCTTCTTCTGGTGAAGCCATTCCTTTGTTGATTTGGATGTATGCTTTGGGTTGTTGTCATGCTAAAAGATGAAGTTCCTCTTCATGTTCAGCTTTCTAGCAGAAGCCTGAAGGTTTTGTGCCAATATTGACTGGTATTTGGAACTGTTCATAACTCCCTCTATCTTACCTAAGGCCCCAGTTCCAGCTGAAGAAAAACAGCCCCAAAGCATGATGCTGCCATTGCCATGCTTCACTGTGGGTATGGTGTTCTTTTGGTGATGTGCCGTGTTTTTTTTTGCGTCAAAAATATCTTTTGGAATTATGGCCAAAAAGTTCAACCTTGGTTTCATCAGACCATAACACCTTTTCCCACATGCTTTTGGGAGACTTCAGGTGTGTTTTTGCAAAATGTAGCCTGGCTTGGATGTTTTTCTTCGTAAGAAAAGGCGTTCTCTACCCCATATCCCAGACATATGAAGAATACGGGAGATTGTTGTCACATGTACCACACAGCCAGTACTTGCCAGATATTCCTGCAGCTCCTTTAATGTTGCTGTAGGCCTCTTGGTAGCCTCCCAGACCAGTTTTCTTCTCGTCTTTTCATCAATTTTGGAGGGAGCTCCAGTTCTTGGTAATGTCACTGTTGTGCTATATTTTCTCCACTTGATGATGACTGTCTTCACTGTGGTCCATGGTATATCTAATGCCTTGGAAATTCTTTTGTACCCTTCTCCTGACTGATACCTTTTAACAATGAGATCCCTCTGATGCTTTGGAAGCTCTCTGTGGACCATGGCTTTTGATGTGGGATGCGACTAAGAACATTTCAGGAAAGACCAACTAGAGCAGCTGAACTTTATTTGGGGTTAATCAGAGGCACTTTAAATGATGGCAGGTGTATGCTGACTCCTATTTAACACGATTTGGAATGTGATTGCTTAATTCTGAACACAGCTACATCCCCAGTTATAAGAGGGTGTGCAGAATTATACAACCACATTATTTTTATTTTTTATTTTTCTTCCCTCCACCTAAAAGATTTCAGTTTGTTTTTCAATTGAGTTGTACAGTTTACAGGTCACATTGAAGGTGGAAAAAGTTCTGAAATGATTTATCTTTGTCTAATTTTTTTACAGCACGGAAACCTGACATTTTAACAGGGTTGTGTAGGGTACATATATTTATATGTGTGTGTATGTACAGTATGTATATATGTGTGTCTCTGTCAATCTCTCCACTGACTCCCATAGCCTCCAGAAAAAATTTTAAAATCCTGACCCTAGCTTTCAAAGCCCTCAACAAGAGCACTCCCCCATACATTTCTGGTCTCATCTCAAACTACTCCCCCACCCGCCCTCTTCGCTCTGCTAATGACCTTCTTCTTTCCATAACTCTTGTCACCTCCTCTCACTCTCGCCTTCAGGAATTTTCTCGTGATGCCCCTATTCTCTGGAACTCCTAGCCTCGCTCCACCAGATTATCCTCCAGCCTCAAAACATTCAAAACCTCTTTAAAAACACAGCTCTTCAAAGAAGCGTATCACCTTCCACCCTAACACACTCTCAAATCTCTCTCCCTCCTTTTCCTCACACAATACCTTTTAGGATGTAAGTCTGCGAGTTTCAATCCCACAAGGTGTTTTAGGGAAAGCACTATGGACACTGGATTTGAAACTCAAAGACAGGGCCCCCCTTGTTTTACTATGTGTTAGTTTGTATGTATCTTTGTATTGAACGTATTTTATGTACAGCGCTACGGAATATGTTGGCGGGTTATAAATAAACGATAATAATAATATCACATATATAGTTGTGAGCGTACGAGTTGTTGCTAACGCTGCGGCCTCGCGCAGCGAGCCGCGGCCCTCGCGAAGCGAGGGCAGTGGCCGAGGGTCTCAGTTGCTGGCATGGAGTGCCGAAGGCGCTCCTTGCCAGCACCTGAGGACCTCGCAAAGCGAGGGCCGCAGTTGCTGGCGGCGCTCCATGCCAGCACCTGAGGACCTCGCAAAGCGAGGGCCGCAGTTGCTGGCATGGAGCGCCGAAGGCGCTCCATGCCAGCAACTGCGACCCTCACAAACTTTACCTCGCAAACCAAACAGCACGACACACACATTACGACACTCGCAAACAACATACGACACACGTTCACACACATTACGGCCTCGCAACACTCGGACGCAACTCGCGAACATTACAAAATGTAAAACACAATACATACACACAGCACATACATAAAAAACTTACCTACACCAAGAGGGAGCACCCAGGACCTCAAAAATACAACTTACACCTCGATTTTACTCGAAATAAAACAGTTTAGAGACTAAAAAAAAATCGAAGCGAGAGAAAAAATGGCCGCCGAACAAAACGAAAACGAGGCTACAGCACTCTAAACTCGCAAAACACCACAAGAAACTCGCAAAACACACCACAAAACACCTACGGATATTCCGATACAGACGTGTACCACACATTACTCGCCATTTTACGCCAATGCGGAAGTACACGACTACGCTAACGGTTTGGGCTTGCGCACGCACAGTGTTACACTGCACACATTCAGCACGCTTATACAGCAGATCCACACCACTAATGCTGCAGCAACATCAAAACACATTCACAGCTCTTCCACACAATGCTTTAAAATAGGTAAAGTATATTCATTTATTAATGTATTATATATTTCATTATTACACACTAAACAGCATTAGCTACCTTACAATTTCATTGCCGTCATTTTTTGACGGGCAATTCGCTAGTATGATTATATTGGACATTGATAAACATATGCACAGTCAGGGGTGGAGCTAGTGAATGGAGGACCCTGGTGCAAAGTAATTTGGGGCCACTCCTTACAAGTTCCGTATACCAGGTAGTTGCTTGTTGCAGGTTAATGAAAAAGACAAATATGTGTTAAATGATCAGATCACCCCCTAGGCTCTTAATTGAAATTCAAATCTATTGAGAATGGCGATTTGTTATGTACCTCCCATTTACCCCAAGAGCAGTGTCTTTTTCAGAACTGGAGTCTGGAAAGCTACTGAGTTCTAGTACAAAAACAGCCTTATAAGTATGAGCAATGTCTTACTTGAACAGAGTGATGTTACATCCTCCTTTAAAAGATACCTAAACCCAAAGGATCTTATTAGCTAGGACAGCAATGAAGAGAGACATCAACCTTAAGGCATCATAATAGACAGAAGCAGTGGAAACAAAGACTCATTAAAGGAATGATTAGCAACATGCTTTGCAAGAAAAGTGGCCTAACTGCATCAAATGGAGGGGGGAGGAAGGAGAAGTAAGGAGAAGTGACCCCCTTGTCATGGCAATGATTGACTAGCTTCCTTGGTAAGCGTTTTTGTAATACTTAAGTCTGTAAAGTAGAGATATTACGGAAATTGTTAGAAATTGGATTAATAAAATACTTTTTTTGTGGTTTCAGTGAGAGGCTAAAAGAGTAAGTGAGGTCCAGGTTTAGTGTAGAGGGATGGAAGGAGTTGTGAAGGAATATGGTCAGGTGA
Organism: Discoglossus pictus; assembly: GCA_027410445.1. Lineage (NCBI taxonomy): Eukaryota > Metazoa > Chordata > Amphibia > Anura > Alytidae > Discoglossus > Discoglossus pictus. Next base: position 61,734,867 of record CM050163.1, on the reverse strand, counting down.
GCTATTTGTTAGCAATGGAGATAACACTAGTTTGGGCACCTCTACCTCTGTAGGTGGAGTAGAGCCTGTGAGATGACTGTGGGAGTCAGTATAGTTTGAGGTAGTGATGTGTGGAGATATCATGTCTTATTGTTTCTATTTTGTTTGTCAACTTGTCCTAAACAACTGCTGGTGGGAAGTGATGTTAAAAAAGGCAGTTAAAATAGAAACTGGTTTAGATAAGTTAAAGGCATATAGAAGTTCCATGGGTTATGAATGCATCTGATAGAGAAGAATCAGTTGATTATGCAAACATTTTTTGCATGAGAAGATGCCAAAATAATAATAAGTAAATGTACCCTAGAGTTTGTATCATTTATTTGTCTGGCAACCAAAGCTAAATTAGCATAAAATTCATAATTTGTTATTGCCAGTCAGAGGCAACTAAAAGATTGTAGCAGAATTGGAATTCTGTCTCTTCAAGGCTTCATAGGATTTGTAGTCTTTTTTTTTTTTTCTTCCATTACAGAGCCCTCTCATCCCTTGAATGGAAGGTTGAAATATGTTTTAAAAATATACCCAAATGTAGTGTTTCTATTGGTAGGTACCAGGTAATTATGTTGGGAACCTCTGTGGGTGTGGAAAAAAATAAATCTGTGTGTGTATAAAATTAATTTAATGTACTGTGTGTTTCTGATATAAGCAGTATGTGTTTGATTAGGAAAAGTTAAACACAGGGAAACTTCCATATAAGCTAAGGACAGGTGTATCCTTACATATACATGGCGTGCAGGATGTTGATGATTTTCTTAAGATATTCTCAGCAGTATTTAGGAAAAACTGGAAATAAATATAATATACTGTGTTTACGCAAATCTAGTGCGCCATCAGTTCTAATGCATACTCCAAATTTGGAACTCACGAATCCCAACAAAAATTTTTGCTGGCGAAAGTAATGCGCATTTGTTATTTGTTCAAGAAGTACCGAACAGTGAGTTTGTTACCAATTTATGGTAGTTTTATTATAAATGGCACTACTGTACAACAATATGATCATAAGAACTGATTTACTGGCAACTCAAATGAACATTTACCTAGCAGCGACAACAACAATATTCTGTAAGTAATGTTAGTAAGAGTTTCACTTTATTGCACTGTGCTATGATTTTAAATGTATTAATTTCATGGCTATCTTTTTACATTTTTTCACTGCTGCAGTGAATTCCATGTCCATTTAAGCTCCTGAATGGTAATCAATATATATTACCCTAAGTTTATTAATTTGTTCTATTTTAATATAATTTCATAATTCTCCTTAAATGGTCCATTGTCTTATAGAAACCCAGAAGGCAATTAAAGTGTCACACATATTTTATGTCTTAGATTTCAGGTGGTGGTGATGGTGGATAAATCTCAAGGAAATTTAGAGACATGGGGATTTTATTTGTTATATGCATTTTCTGTGTCCCTTTAATGTAAGTGATATTTTCTTGTTGAACTCTTTACTTTAAGGAAAGTAAGCAACAAACTATAATCCAAAACAAAATGGGAAGAACTGCAATGGCCTCCAATATAGTAATAGCTGAAGAATAAAGAAAAGAGCATAGGAAGCAAAATATGGTAGTGGAATAATATGGCCTAAGACAATGTATATTTATGCAGAGTGTTCGTGTAGCTCTTCTGTCTCCCAAAACATGCCTGCCTGCCTGCCTATTGTTCGAGGGAACTATTAATGTAGGCTTTAATATTCTACGCATTCTTGTATTTATGTTTTGTACCATTGAAGCGAATGAGCAGAATAACTGTTTTTTTGAGAGATGGCCTTCTCGCTGCCAGTAATATTTTAGGAAATATGTATATAATCCCTAGAGCTGTTGAAGAAGGAATGAGACATGTTTGAAGTCTAAATAATATACCCTTACAGGTTTCTATCAATGATTTAATTATTTGCCATAGCTCTCCAACAATAGACCATTTCAAGCATATATGATAGAAGGTAACAGGGTGTTGGCATCCCCTCCAATAATAGGGAAGACGGCTTATATATCTAATATAGATTATCAAGTGTATAATATCACTTGTGAGTTAATCATATATTTCTGTTCATATTTTGCCATTTTGTCTATATTTAGTGTAGATCCAAAATCAGATTCCACTTCCATAAATAATGCTGCAGATTGTTAAGCTTTACTTGCACTACTTCTAGATACACATGTCTGGGAGGATACATTAATGTATAAAACATCAAAGCTTATTATGGCCTTGATGTCTGTAGGTAACAAACAAATGAAAAGTTGGGCCAGTTCTTATCCTCTTCAGTTTGGTTGTATTCCAAGGTGGATAGGTATTTGAGCTGGGTGGTTTTATATTTCCAACTGTAGATTACTTTTGGAAGGCAGTCTGCTGGGATAACAATTTGGATAATAAAAATTATAATTTATTGATCTAAACTTTGGGGAGAGGATGTGCAGACACAGAACCCAGCATTGCAAGCTGTATTGCACTACATATTTCTTTAGATTTGTGCACTTGCTCCTGTTGAATATACAGTTGCCAGATAGTCCCAATTAACTTATTAATATTTCTCTGCAGTGACACCAAACATGAGGTACCAATATTTACATTCTAGGTCAGGAAATAAAAGCGTATGAGGGGAAAAAAGCACATTCGTCTTAAATCATGACAGTGTCATGCCTCCTGTGTTGACACATTTCTTCCACGATTCAGGAGGCTATATTTATTAAAATGGTGATGAGTGGGGTTAAAAAGTTAGGATAAATATCCCTACTTACTATGTTGTATATTTGTGAAACCATTCTAGTTTCCTAATAAATACTGCAAGTTCTATAGAAAGCACATGAAATGGGGATGTGTTATGCTTTCACTCCACTTAAGCCCATTTTTCCTTGCCTATCTGGCTAAATGCCACGTATTGCCTAATTTTATAGATAAGACTCAGGTTCTGTATAAAGGAACATGGAAGGTTTCTGGATATCACTAGCAATTTATTATACATATGTGTATCTTTACTTTTGAGCAATTTATATTATGAAGAAGAGCTCTGTTTTTCTGCTAATCTACATCGGTCCATTTAATCACATTTGTATTCTATCAGTAAAACAGTCCGCTAGTACATTTACTGACACACTATTCTCTTTCACAACCTAAACATTTTTCAATGACTGAAATTGCATCATTACTCAGATTATACTAGGAAAGATCCAACTTTTAATTAGTAAATGCTATTTTGGGATGGAGTGTGTTCTATCTCTGTGAAAAAGGATCACTGATTCTCTCTGGTTGTGTCATGCTCATAAATAGTATCTCTGATGTTTTTTGGCACTGTAGTAGTGTGAAACTTTACTTGTTGGCATAAACTCAATACAGAGTTTGATTAAATCTCTGGAAATTATTCTATAAGGAAAAATGTATGAATGCGTTTATTCCTGCACATATTCTCATTGTTAATTTGGAAAAATAACTATTTTGTACATATAGAGTTGGAATTTTGTATATATTTTATCAATTTTGTCCATATTGTTACTACAGACCACCTACTTGGTAATAAAGTGAATTTCTTTATATGGAAAAGTACAACCTAATGTCTGTTTTATATATTATGCATATTTATATCCCTGAAACAGTCTACACTTATAGCCAAATTGGCAAAAAGTATGTAATTTGTCATCTGTCATGTCATTAGTGACCAAAAATTCATAGAATTAACCATCTGTTTAATGCCTTTTCACAGTTTGTGCGTCACATATATTTTCTCCTTCATTATGAAATGTTTGATAGACATTAAAACCATATGTTATAAACTTCATGGCACAACACAATATTTCTATGTCGGTAATTTCAGTTTCCACAAAGCATAATTATAATTCATCAACCATGTTTATATTTCTAACTTAATTTAGAGGAATTATGTGTAGGTATAACACAAAGTGAAGTCGATATAATACAAAACTATAAAAGTTGCTAATTAAACAGAAGATTGGGCTCTGTAATTAATTATCCTGGAATTAAACGTATAGCAATGACTGGACAATTTCTACAATACATAAAAAAAGCAGGTGAGTATATAACAAAAATCTAAGAAATCCTGTCCCCTGAGATTTTCCTTAACTCATGAATAGTTTATAACTTGCTAGATGGAAATGGTGAAGAATTGACTAAATATAAGCACTTTATTATTCTAATTCAAAATTGTGAAATCTACTTTTTTGTTCGTATATTTAATATAGTTATCGAGATTTATAACGTTTTTATACCAGTTTAAAAATAAATTGTATAGAATAACATACTTGGTAGTTGTTTATATATTTTAATCCACTCTTGATTTTTGACATAATATATTTTAATATTGAAAAATACAGTCTTTAATGTTAGTATATGGAATTACTTTACAGTTAGTTCTTAAATGTAAATGTGGCAATACCGAGAGTCCGTGCTTTCAACAGGGCTGGTTTCAGTCAACAAGTCTGGCATAGCAACTCACTCAAACAAGGCAATGCCTTCCCACAGTAAAGTGTAATTGTATGTAATAGTTAATAAATAAAAGCTTGTAATTTAATGTATTCTAAAAGTAGCTTTATGTAATGAGTTTGATCTATTTTCAGCAAATCTGCTTGTAACATAAATTGAGAAATATAAATATATTGTATACCGCCATCATAAAGGATACAAAACATGTATAGTGCTTGCTAAAGTTGAGGTTACATAAAGAATATTCTTTAAAATGTACATGCAATATTAAATATTACTTTATTATTATTATGCTTTATTTGTAACATACCAACATTTGAACTTAAAATCAAACATATATAGTGTTTGTTCCCAGAGCACCAAACTTATAATCTACAGGGGCAAGGTGTGATACAGGAGGATGATAGACGTAAGATGGCAGTGTGTAAGGAGAAATACCATATTAACATACCGTAGATGATGGACTGCCCTGTTTTGAGCTTAAAATCTTGGCAGAAAGTGCTTTTTCCCAAAGCACCCTACACGATTAGAAACTCACTACTTACAATCTAAAGGGAATGAAAGAGGCAATACCTGTGGAAGAAAGGTAAGGAATAGGAAGGAAGTGAAAGATGGCTAAGGGGGATGGAAGGGTATAACAGAGTATTTTGAGGTGAATGGCTTTATTATGGAATATGCTATCTGTCCCTAGTGGTCAGAGAGTATAACCTGCAAATGGGAAGGCCAGCAAGGATCTAGTTTCAGTAGTCGAGGCAAAATATGATGAGAGAATGGATTAGAGTTTTAGTTGTGTCTTGTGTAAAATACTGACATATTTTGGAGATGAAAAAGAGGACAGTGTCTGGGAGGTGAGAATGATGATGGCATTGTCAACCGTGAAAGATATTTGAGGAGTGGAACTATAATAGAGGGTGGCAGATTAGGAGCTCAGTCTTTGACATGTTGAGTTTTACTTGATAGGTGGACATCGAGGAGAATATGCTTGAGAGGCATTTGGCAACTCTTGCTAGAAAGCAGAGGGATAGATCTGGTGCTGAGGGGTAGATTTGAGTGTCATCTGCATACAGATGATACTGAAATCCAAAAGATTTTATTAAGGTACAAGGTAGGATGTGGAAAAGTGGAGGGGCCTGGAACTGAACCTTGGGATATGCCAACTGTAAGAGGGCGAGAAGAAGAAGAGGTATCAGAGCAGGAGACACTAAGCGTTCGATCTTCTAGGTAGGACTTGAACCATGAGAGGGCTGTGTTATGGATGCCAAGAGAGCAGAGACTTTGGATTAGAAGAGCGTGGTCAACTGTATCAAAGGCAAAATAGAATAGAGACATGATTCTATGATTTGACTGTCAGCAAGAGCTATTTCTGTGGAGTTTTGTAAAGTCTGAGACAGAAAGGGGCAGGAGATGCAAGTTGGTAGAGGATGGTGTTGAATGTAGTGAGCAAATGTTTTGGGACAGATTTGACATTAACAACATTTAAATGTAGTGATGTTTGGTAATATCGAGGAGGCACCTCTGGATGTAGCGTGTGGATAAGAGCGAGGGCGTCCACCTGTGTTTCTGAGGGCAAGGATGTCAAGAGTAAATTGGTTGCAGGTTTGGGCAGGTTCTGGTGGCAAGGATTGAAGAAGGGCAGTGAGTGAAAGATGTGGTGAGTTTGCAGGTTAGAAGATTAGATCTAGGGAGTTAGGAGATAACAATGTTGGATATTGAGATTGGTAAAAATAAGGTCAAGGAGTGTCCATCACTGTGATTTGGGGATTCTGTCCATTGTGACTGGCCAAGGGAAGAGGTAAATGAAAGTAATGTTGTGGCTGTAGGGGAGATGAGGGTTTTAATTATCCTATTTGTCCACCAGCAAATTGTATACAGCTTCAAAGCACAAGATCTTGCCATGAACAAAATAGTTACTATACAACAAAAAATTGCACATTATCCCCCAAACACCAAATCTCCCTCCTTATTGCTTCTAAAATACTTCATAATCTCTCTTCTCCCACTGCCTAATTTAAAAATGTCCTTTCTTGCAACTCTCTGCCGCAGTCTCTACAACCTGACTTCCATTCTTAACACTTTACTGAATCTACCCTCACCAATGCTACAAAGAGTCGACTCAAGGCCAAAACCAAAGGTTCCTTTTTTCGTTTTCAATATGTCATTTTTCTTTGACACGGTGGATCACTCATCCTAACTCACTCCTGCCTCCATGATCTCATCCTTCTCATGGTTTCAATCTTACTTCAATGTCCACATTTTCTCTACCATGGGTTTATAGTATTATGAAGTGTTTTGATCTTGAAACTTCTCACTCATGCTGTTTGGTCTAACAGGTTCATGCTGAGTTCAGAACTTTGGAGAGTTCCACTATTAGTTCAGCATCAAGTTTGCATTTGGAAACCATCAAGTTAAATGCTTAATTTAATTTACCATAGACATCACTGCTTGAAATTACTAGACATCCAGAATCCATCTGTTCAGATAAGCGTGATGAGAGCTGGCCTTTTTAAGTAAATAGCAGAATTTAACTTCATGCATCTATTTATGATATTGTGGGTGATGTTATCGAAACGGTGCTACCAGTGCATTACAAAATGCAATGCATTTACATATATATCTCTTATTTTCCATAACTTCTGAATTCCACTGTACAATTTTAGCATATTATTAAACACTATTTCTCCATTTGCAGGTCATTTGGGCAACTTGGAAAATATGCTATATGCTATTGGTTAAAAGATGCTGAAAAGTATTATATGGAAACTGGTGTCACATTGTAAGGATTTTTCTTGGGATGTAACAGGCACCTTGTTATTTTGCTTCCTGCTGTTGCTTTGTTGGATTCAAAAAGGAAAACTTCTCTTTAAGAAAATATTCTAAAAAATACAGGTTTCTAAAGCATGGAAGTACATTTTCAGTACTGCTCTACAAAGTCAAATTCTATCGATTTCAGTGGAAAATGTGAACAAAATGTTGATGAAAACATATATATATATACTGTGTATATATGTATATGTGTGTGTGTATATATATATATATATATATATATATATATATATATATATATATATATATATATATATATATATATGTATAATAATAAATAAATAAGTTGGCAAAGAAGTAATGTGATATAAGGGGCACAGGTTTTTCAGTTCACATTCATTCTGTGCTGCAAAAATCCATAGGTTGTTTCACTGTTGGTTTTTGCACATACGTCTGACTCAATTGCTAAGTAACCATGCCCCCCCAGATTTGACAATGGCAAAAGAGATAAATGTTGATCTATACTAAGTTAAATTGGGTTGCAGAGATATAGGATGATATTTTTTCTGTATGTATTTGAAGTATTTGAGAAAAAAAAAACAATTACATTTTGAAAGCGAAAATGGTCACACATCATTTCAGGTAAATATACAACAGATGAAACCGTGCCTTTACCCTTACAACTCAACTGTCTTTTGCTATCAGACTATGAGTAGATGCTACACTATGGTATTCAAACACAAATTCCATCTTCTTACACAAATTATAGTACATAATGCCAAAACACCATGTTAGAGCAGCTTCAAGCCTTCAGACAATATTTGTTATCTACTGTGACAAAGCACTACCACTCTCGGGGTCAGTGCCCTGTTTCTACCAACTCTTTACCTGGAGGAAGGCACAGGCATCTTTTTAACTGTGACCATGTTTTTATTAGGTCACAGCCAGCATATAAATAAACAAGACAGAACATAAATGCAGCTTACTTGTGATAGTTTGACTATCCGGCTGTCTCAAAACACCGTCCTAACACTGGACGCCTCTCTCTTCCAGTAACTTCCCACTTTTTAGGGGTTTAACTTGCCTGAGCTCCCAGGCTTCTTAGTGTTCCCACTTCTGTGGCCTCTCATGAACTGCGGTCTGCAGACTCTCACTCTTTGAGCCTCTGCTGCCAATCTCCAGCTCCTTTACACAATGTCCCCCAGTGCAATCTCCATTTGCAGCCCTGTCTCTCGGGCTTCTCCCTCTCTCTCAGGACTCCTGGTTTTCTCTCTCCGAAACTCCAAGTTGCAGCCAGCCCTATTGGAGAGACCACATCCATGCCTCTGTGTGAGCTATTTAATTCTGGAGTTAACTCTTTCTTTGCTGTTTTACACTTCACTGCACCTCCACACCGACCTCTAGGAGGCACTCTGTTACACTACCTACACATTTTCTTTACCTAATTGAGGGGTAGAAGTCAGTTTACCTAGCCAACAAGCCAGGTACTCCAAATATCCATATCATTGTTTCAGGGTTTCCCTATTCAGCTTACCTTCTGACATTTGACATTCAGTGCAGTCACTACCACTCTTGTGTGCTTGAAAACATTTAACTGAACAATGTTCTGGACACTGGAATACTCGCCTGGCATGATTTATCCAGTATATTTATAGTCTATATTGGATTACCTCATTTGTGTTGCCTTATACCTCTTATCAGTGATACTATACTATCCAATGGCATCTGATATGCCAATTCTTTCTAAACTGATAGTAAATACCATCCATCTGTACCAGTATTCTCCAGTGTCTTACTGTGCTTCGGACACATTTTGTGAAGGTCCTACCAGGGAAAAAGGTTATGTTAAGAAGAACATTTTGTTCCTAAAAGATGTGCAAATAAAATTATTTAAATCAGCTGTCAATCTGCAGTAGGAAAAAGGCTGAAATAAACAAAACACATTTTGGCATCATGATTATATACATTTAGTTGTTATTTACAAATGCAAACATGTACACAACCAAACATAAATGGTGAATCTAAGAGATGCACTTTTATTGCAGCAATTTTAAAGAACATTTTCAAAATTGTAGTCTAAATTATACAAGAATGTGTCTGCAAATATTATCCCATCACTTTCCATAATGGAGGTTGTGCAGCATCAAATCTTTGTGAACAATGGATTGAGCACCAAGGAGATCCTGACTGGGTGAAACAGTATTGTTAAATTGAGGGTGGGTGGAGTAGGGCCAATGTGCACTCAAATAAAAATATTTTTTTTCAAAATTTTCAAGTATAAATGTTTGGTTAAACATTATCTACTAGCTAGAAAGTAAATTATAAGAATGATATACTGTTTATATGTAACTTTAGTAATTGCACCTTTTTTATATCAATACAACACTCCCTTGGTGAGAAATATCATTATTGTCTAAATAATGTCCAATGAAAAATTGAGAAGTTTAATGTTAAAATAAATGCACTTGGTGACATTTAAGAATTCCAACAAATAACAGTGTCTAAGTGGAAACCTTATTGCAGATTGGCATTTAGAGCAAATGCTTTACGGACCACAGAACAGATCAAATGTCAAGAACTTTTACTGTCTCCTATTATGACAAATGGTAGACTGTAAAAGTTTAAGCAAAAAAAGAGACATCTACTTTATCACAAAACATAAGGATGTGGTAACATTTAATTATTGTCATTATAAAGTGACAAAAGGCATTGCAAAATAGCATCCTACTGAATAAACTTTGGCAATATCTTGGCAACTATAAAATAGTTTTTGGTTTTCCCCATTCGGAAATTATCTTTATTTATTCAGATAATAAAGATGTACTGTTTCATTAGGAATGCCTGATGACATTTTCTTTAAATCCAGGGTAGCACGGAAAGCGTTTTTAAATATCTGCTTAGAACTTGTGGAGGGACATTGTAGTGGTAAAAAAAATATTTCCATTCAGCAGAAGTTGCGTCTACAATAATTAAAGTTTTATTTTATATTAACTCAATAATCTAAATGTTATGAATTATTACTATTTTTTTTATTTTCCTCGTTCTCGCTATATTGTTTTGTCTCACTCCTCCCACCCTCAGAATGTGTCACTGATGTGAATCTCCATATTAAATCTTCTGATGTGAATCTCCATATTAAATCTTCTATTTCATGGCCAGTTGCTTCCTATTGTCCTCACTGTCATGTGGTGCCATTTACTGTAGTGTTGCTATTCTATTATAGGTTATATATAGTTTGGATATTATAGCAATATATTGTTTTATGTACATTGCCATAGAAAATAGTTTCCCAAACAAATGTAGCCAGGGAATCTTTTCAGTGTTCATGCAACACAGAAGAGCAAGAAGTGTCTCACAGAGAATCAAAAAAGGATCCAAAAATGCTATTCCAATACTAGAAAACATCTTTTCGAAAAGCTGCACCCCCTTCAATTCTTTAAAAGAAAAAAAAAGAAAAAAAACTGGGACTATATCCCTGAGGAACCCCTGGCCACAGGTAATGGAACAAGCTGAAAAACACTGCTGTGACAAATTACAAATACAACTAAAAATAAAGTGAATAAACCATCTGGACAGATATCACTTGATGTGTATGCTTTGCTAACCTTTGCTTCTAATCAATATGTCATTTTGTGTTGTGTTTAATAGCTTGAACAGTAGCATATTTTATTAAACATTCTCAGTTTTAGTATCTTAAATCTCAAAACCGAAAATGATAAATTATCTTCCTTGCTGAAAAAAAAATGAATACCAAATATTACATTTCTATTAATGGCTTCCAAAACAGGCAGAGCAAGAATAAACATATGCAAACTGTTCTTAATTAACATTCTTAATTGAAACAACATCCCATTTCCAAGCAGTGCACCAGCTGCCATCTCTTAAATAAGGGATTTAAAAAAGTGTCTATCAAATTCTTTAAATATAAAAAGCGTGTATAAACCTGTGATAAGTTTGACAGCTGTACACAGCTATATGCTGAGCCTGGAATATTTCATCTATCACTTTGTACAATGTTTGTCACATTACTTATCAGATGTATTTGCATATTCTGCCAGGGCTGTTTTCATGCAATAAACCATCTCATCTTTGCTTGTTCACCATCTAGGGTGCGGTTTGAAGAATAGCTTAAAAGAGCACTTTAAATGTGCATAAATTTGATCTATTTGTATAAAATACTAGATTAAAAATGCATTATATCCATCTTCAAATACATTCAGAATCACATTACTTTCCTTATAAAAAAAATATATATATATTATTTCAAGGGTAATATTATTTTATTATTACATTTTGGTGGAAAATTCTAATTTATTGTGAAGCAATGGGTTTTTCGGCTTTTATATGATTCTGTTATTTCCTTTCTGTGATCATTGAAGCTTTTTCAAAAAGTAAATTCAGTAACATCTGAAGGGTAAGCAAAAGCATTTCATTTCACAAAGTGGTATGTTAGGAAATCATAGTGTATTTTAGCTAAAACATAGATGTATGAAATGAATCTTGAATGCAAATAAGATCTGTATTTAGTTCTTCTGGAAGAGCTGCAACAGTGTGGAACTATTATAATGTTAAATATTATATTTTTTTAAGTGGGTGTATATATATATGTATATATATATATGTGTGTATATATATATATATATATATATATATATATATATATATATATATATATATATATCTATCCTCTCGTTCTAAAAAGTGCAAATATGAGGCTTCCATGGTCCCTTTAATGAATAGTCAAAATACCATCTGAAAAATTCCCTGGCACTAATTTGCCCAAATATGTGCACAAATGCTTCAAATTATTCTATCTGCTAAGCTCTGGCTACACATATTTGCTTTGTTGAAATCCTCCACTAAAAAGAACATTGCCTGTCCTGAAATCTCAGTCGTTAAGCATATGCTTGTTATTTCTCTGTATTTGAACGCCAAGACATGTGTTTTAGTTTTCCTGGAAGTGTGAGATCAAAATCCATCCTGTTCATTGCAAAGGGAAGAGATGTTTTTTTGGAAAGGACAAAACCTTTATCTTTTTGTTTACACTTGAATTCCTTATTAGATGGTTTTATTATAAATTTTCAGAAAACTATTGGAATTTTTGCAAAGTAGATTGGCCAAACCCTAGATTTAAATAAAAATGTTCCATCTTTTCATATTATTATTATTATTATTATTATTATTATCTTTATTATTATCTTTATTTGTGAAGTACAAACATATTCCGTAGCACTGTACATGGGTTATGTACAAGGCAAAAACTATTCTGAAACATTGCAAACAGTGGAGGGCCCTGTCTTTGAGATTAGAATCCCTAAAGCACATGGGCGTAGGAGACAAAAAAAATCTGTGGCGGGAATAGATAGAATGTACTGTATGCCAACGTATTAAGTATATATGTGTATATAAATTATGAGTCAAAGCTTTCATGGGAAAGACATACTGCTCTGTAGCGATAACCATGCAGATTTGGCCACTAGAGGGCTAAGTTTTTGATATTGCTATTTTTTTGTGTCCCCTATTCATTTTTTTTTCTGGGGGAGATTTGTCCTGCATATGCCCGCCAGTTCCTACGTCCCTGCTAAAGCACCTTGCAAGATTGAAAACTTGTAAACCTACAAACTTACAGTGTGTGTGTGTGTATGTGTGTGTGTGTGTATATATATATATATATATATATATATATATATATATATATATATATTTATATATATATATATATATATATATATATATATATATATATATATATGTATATGAACTTGTTGGTACTCACAGGCAAGAAGTTCTTTGTTTTCTTCACTTGGTTTTTGTCTCTCTTATTTTTAACTTTTCACCCTGCTGGCTACTGTTTCAAGTAACCGATATGTTATAAATGTTTGCTGTTTATCTAAACATGTAAATCCTAATATGGTTCTTCACTATATACCAGTGTCTCTTATTGATGCACAACCTATATATATATATATATATATATATATATATATATACACACAGTATATATATATATATATATATGTGTATATATATATATATATATATATATATATATATATATATATATATATATATATATCTGCCGTTGCTATGCCTAAAATGGTGTAATACAGTAAGCATTTGCTGAAAAGGAGCCATGTTTAAAATGGTTTGGATTGACAGAGTGATGGTGCATTATGTGGCATTATGTCCCGCCCAGTTTTCCCAGACTGCAGTGCATATACTGTATTTCTGAGAAATTTGAGCAGGAAATAAGTTTTCATCAACTTATTTTTAGACATTCAAATAGAATCATTAATGTAATATTCCTTATTTGTATTACTGTACTTTTTACGGTGGAGGGCTTCTATCACTCTTAGCCCACCATATGTGAAACAATTGCTGTATAGAACTACTCTCTACAACAATCACCACACAAACCAGGCACTCGCACCATACTGAGGATCGTCCGTAAACATGGAATAGTACTGTATGTCGTTAAGTGACCTGGTTTGTGAAAAATCCATCCGTTGCTATGCCTTAAACTGTGTAATACAGTAAGCATATGCTTAAAAAGAGCCATGTTTAAAATGGTTTGGATTGACAGAGTGATGGTGCATTATGTGGCCTCATTTGCATGTCCTGCCAAGTTTTCACGGACTGCAGTGCATATACTGTATTTCTGAGAAATTTGAGCAGGAAATAAGTTTTCATCAACTTATTTTTAGACATTCAAATAGAATCACTAATGAACTATTCCTTATTTGTACTACTGTACTTTTTACGATGGAGGGCTTCTATTACTCTTAGCCCACCATATATGAAACAATTGCTATATATATATATATATATATATATATATATATATATATATATATATATATATATATATATATATAATGTCAATAAATGGTACATCTGTTCACATTTGAATGACTAAAACAGGTTAAAAAACCTGTTTCCAGCTCAGAACTGCAAGAAAAATAGTTATTAAATAGTTATTAAACTGCATTCTGGGAATGCCTCGCTATTCAATCCATAGGCCGTTTTAAAAATGGCTTCAGGCTTACTGGCTATCATCAGCATACAGTGTAATAACTCTTTTTCTTGGAATTCTGTGCTGGAAACAGTTTTTTTAACTTGCTTTAGACATTCAAATATGAACATGATTTTAGGGAGCCCTGGATGAATAGATATTTAGAATATAATAATAGGAGACCCTAGACAAATTATGAGTATAGATGACCTTCATTTAAATATTTATGTGTTTTTAATTATAGGGGAACTTGGCTGTACAAATAAAGTTAGAAAGTGCCAGGTGCACTTACAGACTAAATATTCTCTGCATATAGACATTCCTGTGCATATTTCATGGCATTGGATCATCAGCTTCAGGCAGTATGCTGCTTTCTGAAAATGTTCTACCTTAGGCCTGAGCCTTGTGGGCCAAGGCTGGAACATTTTTGATTGTACGTACTGTAAGAATAGAGGACACATTTGGCTAGATGCACTATAGTGTGAAGGTTGGAAAAATCTAGCATAGGTTTGTATATCTGCTTCATTTGACAACATGTAATAAGAGTGGTTGTGCAAGCTTCACACCTTTATTTTATAGGACTTAAAAGTTTTGACTAGTTTTATTTAAGTCTTCCTTATAAACACAAATATCATGTAAATATTACACTGCACTTATTTTTATTAAGCCAATAGACTATCATACTACCACCTTTCATATATTTGACCTGGTACTCTGCATTCTGGGTGTTAGGCTAACCTAAGGCCACAGTGGTGGGGCTTCGCCCTATTATGCTGCAAACAGCAAGCAGTTTATACTGAAAGGGATTTATTTTTTCTCAAACTGATAAAATCACTGGGGAAAACAATGTCAAGATAATTTTACCTGCAAAATAGGGGGAATCTCCTGTGTGTGTGCACTATTTATTAGCTCACCTAGGTTTAATTGTAATATATTATTCATTTATTATACATTTTTGTTAGTTTTCAGATTTTATTTGTTATAAAAGTTATTGTATATTTTTTTTCTCCAAATATTTTAAACTGTCACAGATATGTGAATTTCCTGGCGTATCTTGCAAAGTTACTGTCTTTGTGCTTCTCCTATTTTTATTATTTTCATTACCGATCTGTCATCAAAAAGTAAGTAGCCAATGTTAAAAACTGAATTTTCCAGACAATCAAGCACTGGGGAGAATAATCAGTCTTTGACAGTCACTGTAGGTCTACTGGTAATAAGCTAGTGATTAAAAAACTATGACCTCCATTCCATGGCTTCCATTTAGAAAAGAATTGAGTGAACTTAAATCACTACCTAGCTATCACATCACAAAAGTAAACCTAATCTCTGAGAAATGCCACCAGAGTGCTTGAAATGCCCCAATATCCTAAACCCCTAAGTGCCCATCCCATAATTATTTTATAAATCCATATCATATGCCTCCACTAATGATATCTAATATCATTGATTTCTACTTGGAAATCTTTCCACATTCCGAAAATTTAAAAAAGGTACTTTCAATCCCCAAAAAGAAAGAAAAATGCCTCCAACAAGCCTAATCTGTATTTGTGTCAGATTTGTTGCTTGATTGCTCAAATCTGACACAATTAAGGGTTTTATTCCTCTCCTTCATATGATCCATGGGATCCTCAGGATCCCCTCAATACCCTCTATAAATCTGGCTATCCCTTAGATTTTACTGGCAAGGATTTCAGGGATTGTGTAGTGTGTTCAAGTTAGTGGCTACAAGTCTATGGAATGGAGACTACTGGCATTCAAAATTGGAATTTCATGCAAGCACAAGGTAGAGCTGGACAGCTCTTGGCAAACCCCCTGAGTACAAGTCATTGCTTTTTTAAGTTGTTTTTTTTTGCAGGCTCCATACAATAATTCAGCATCATCTAAATGTTAACACCCACCACTGGGGTCCCTAGTGGGCCACATGGCATAAACGGTTAATCCCTAGACCATGGGTGTCCTATAAGGCCTAATTAGCCATGGAGGTTCTATGAAATATATATGCCATGGAGGTACTTGCAGGACCTCTAGCACCTATCCTATTATTATATGCAATGGAAGTCCTGGGAGGACATTAATCCCATATGGTATTGGGTTATTTCTAGATGCCACAGAGGTCCTTCTAGGGTCTCCATGGCATTAAACATTAATGCTCAATATATGGGTGTCCTGTAAGGACCACATTATAACCTAATCTAAATCCAATGAAATCCAATGACAAAAAGTTCCTTAATGGCCTGGCACGGAGACACATTAATGACCTCCCCGGTGGCATTTGCTGTTACCTCCTGTATACCACGGGGGTCTATATAGACCCCCATGGTATCCCTATCAACTGCTTAAGTACCATGGGGGACCTTAAAGAGCCCCAATGATATATAAATGAACCCTTGTATAGCACGGGGGACTATAAAACCCCCATGGTACCATAAAATTAACCCCTGATGTGCTATGGAGGTCCTCAAGGACCCCATTGCACTCTAAGTTCAAAAAACACTACATAGATAAAAATAAAAAAAATCGCATAAAATAAAATAAAAACTGCAAGGATAGGGGGTAAATGTTTCATGCCCAGAGGAACTCCGTGTCATTGGGTGTTAAGTGTTTAGATGCCACAAGGTCCTTTAAGGATGTCAGTGACATGGGTGCATACTTTAGGTGCCATGGGGGTCTCAATGGGGCAGGGTAAGGGGCGATCAGGTGTGAGTGGGGAAGGAGAAAGCATATACAGTAAATGCCTATTTTTTCAGCTAAATCCGCAATATTACTAGTTGCGAGTCATAAGTAATATTGAGAATGTTCCAATTGAATAGCTATTTAGTGCAAAAGCAACTTGTAATAGTATTAATGTCTGAAAATCAATGGGAAAGCAAGTAGTAATATTGCGAGTAGGGTTCATTCTAGGACATTGCAAGTAGCTCACTTACGACCATGTAAAGAAAGGTGAATTAAATTTGTGCTCTATGTTGGCTCTATATAAATACTTAGAAATGAGCAATAATAATCAGAATGCTATAAACTTAAACTGTTCAACATAAAATATAATCATCTGTGTACATTAGTCTAATATTTTGCTAGCTTGTATCAAAAAGCACAGTTTTTTTAAAAGATTTATATTCTTAATAGTATGTATATGCAACACAATTCAATTAAAGGCCAAAAGTGTTTGTTTCATTTTTTGTGTTAATGTATACTTTACTTTGCCTGTATACTGTTACATTCATTTTCACTTTAGCCAGCAGAGAGCAGCAGTGATATATCTTCTAATTATCATAGAGCAAAATATCTTGCAAACATTTCCATAATACAGTGAAATACTCAACCGGCTCCAGCTGCACATGATGTTTTTTTTTTTTTTTTTAACAAATGTAATCAACCATATTACATACGTGTCAAATATACATTTAGAATGGCTATATTTTTACTTTTCTGTTTATTGCCCACCATGTAAATAATTGCACTTCTAATAATAACATTTCATTTAAAGGTGTATTTTTAATAAAAAAAAAAAAAAAAATATATATATATATATATATATATATATATATATACTGTATATATATATATATATACTGTATATATATATATATATATATATATATATTTGTATTTATAGTTCAACACAACAATCATTTGTAATATTGTGGGCAAAAGAGCGAGAGAAACCCTCCACCGTACAGTAAATAAATAGTACATTTGTATTCACATTTGAATGTCTAAAACAAGTTAAAAAACCTGCTTCTAGCTCAGAATTCTGAGAAAAATAGTTTTTAGACATTCAAATGTGAACACAAATGTACTATTTATTTACTATATACATATATATATATATAATTATACACACACTTGCGACTTGCCTGTCAAAAAATGACGGCAATAAAATTGTAAGGCTGGGAATGCTGTTAGACACACAATTTAAGGTCTTTGGTCTTCTGGGCACCTTTGGCGCTCATTGCAAGTTCCACGCTGAGCACCTTCGCGAGCCTGCAGTTTTAACGTTGCGTTACCAACGGATTTTGGCAAGCCTGTGCTGCTGAGAACTATATATGTGTGATATATATATAAAACAATAAATTATTCTCAATATATGAGAACCTCTGCTTCAAAGTATTTTTCATAACAGGGTTAATTACTACATTTTGATTAATTATTGGCATCTAGTAAAATTGAAATAGTCTGAAGCCTCAGTCCCCACATTTTTCCTTACTCAATCTTACCGCCTCCCCCTCCATCTTTATATTAAATGTATATCAAGTACTTGTGTATATAAATTTAAGATATAACTATCTGAAATAGACTGCAAACTCTTTAGCATGTCCTAAAATATACTACATCTTTCACCATACAGCACATATTTATTAACGGACTCAAGGTCTAAAATTGACAGTAATGTTCTGTTGCAACACCACAATTCCTAAAACTGTTTGCAAGCTATTAAGAATAATTTTAAAACACTGAAATAAAAATGTCATCACACTGCATGGACTCCCTTACCCTTACCTCCTGCCTGTGTGAAGATCCTTGTCCACACTCCCCTTTCCAGCAACATCCTCCAAGGATATAGCACTCAACCCCTCTCAGCTCCCACCTCACACAGCACCCATCTCTATCTCCTTTGCCCCCCACAGAACCCACCCCCCTGTACTTTGCTACCACTTTGCAGTGCTTTCTCTCTTACCTTCTTCCCTGATACACATCCCCAGTGTGCTGAGCTTCAGTAGAATTGTTGTTTTTAAACAGGCACACGCCAATTTAAAGCTGGGTGTGTGTGGCCAAGGGGGTGCACAGACACCAGGGGAGGCCCAGGGGGGCCATGGAGGGTTGGGTGAGGGACCCCAGAGGGGCACCCACACTGCAAACAAAATGTAAAATGCAAAAAATAATTAAAGTTTATACCACATTGGACCCGTAACACAGCCCGCAGACGACTTGTGGGTTACAATGCAGCAAGGCTGAGAAAAGCCTACGTGTTGAGCAACGTTGAACTTCGCGCCCGTAAATCCTTTGTTCCGTCAAGCCGGTAACTGCCACGTCTTCAATTTTAGCTATTAAATTGCAACAAAGTCACCTGAGAGCAAGCCAGTAACACACAAATGGCGCCCAAAGCCCAACGTGTGCTCCAGAGGACCCTCAAGTGGGGTAAAGTCCAATACATAGCACTTGTAATGCAAATAAAAACACACTACTGTACTTTTATTAAAAGTGAAAGTGATGTTAGGTGTGTTAAGACAGTCCACCTGTTGATGCACGAGGGCCAGCATCCCTGCCTGCATAGCCTGGTCTGATGTTGGGGATGGATGTCCCTGGGGCATGGCATAGTGAGGAGGTGATAGTGTGGGGAGGGTCTGGGGCCGGGCCTGAGAGTGTTGCAGTGTTGGAGGTGGTGTGGTTAGGCCCGGTGGTGGTGGTGGCCAGTCCAATGCACTGCTGTGGGATGGAGCAGTTAGTGGCTGGGTTGTGTTATCACTCCAGCTGGAGGGCCCTGGCAACAGCCTCAGTCTCTGGAGGAGGGGAATAATGGGGTCGAATCCCGGCGGTGTGGCCGGAGGGCCGGATGGTGACCCCACCAGCCATATTACATCCTCCTCCTCTGAACCAAGGCCCTCGGCTCCACTTTTCTCCTCCTCCCCCTGCGCTGGCTCCTGCTGAATCACCACTGGGCCCAGACCACCTTGATGCTGAAAGAGAGAAAAGAAAGGTATATGTCATTAGTATGATTAATAATATATTGTTTTGTGTGCATTCCTAACTATCTGACATCTAGGCTTGAACCTGGATGATACTCCTAATTGTAACTCAGTGGGCTATTATTCGCTAGATGTGATCTATTATTTGGCTCTTTGTCTTGATAATTCCTGTCTCCTAACGCTATTTTAAATTTCGCTGAGGTCTGTAACTGCTTAGGCTACAGTGGGCACAGCTATACATGGACTATCTATTGTTTGAATACTGTTGTTGTACCCAGGAATTACAGTGATTTGTCAGCTTCATGGATTTAATGACGCATCCATCTATCCCTTGTTAATTCCATAGTGCTGACATGTCAGTGTCCTTGTTCGTCATTGTGATGATCCGAGAGTAGGGGCTATACAAGAGCCACCTGCTATATACTACAGGTTATCTACCCACAAGGACGGTTGCGCTGGGTTCTTTGAAATCTCTGCACCAGCACCCTGATATCTGGCTTCTGTATCATTCAGCGCTGATTCCTCTCCATCAGGAATCAGCGCTTGTAGTGCTCCTGTGGTAGTGACCAGAACCGGTTACTTGTAGGTTGCAGATATGTTCAGTATCACAGCCATCCAGGAGAACAGGAACAAAATAAAGAGACTATACAATTTCTATATGTCTCTGAGTGAACTGATTTTTTTTTTTAAATGACAGCAGTATTTATAGGGGATAGATCTAGACGGGGTGTACACAATGTAACAATGAGAGGGGGTGGCAAACAATCACAAGAGTTAAACTCCACATGGGGTCTAACAGTAGTTTCCTGAGATCCTGGGATTAACTTAATTTGCTAACAATGGGCCAAAGCGAATTATAAATAAAATGGAGGTGTTTACGTGCATAATACAGTGGCTGGAGTTTATCCTTTAATGAGCTCAATGGGCTAACACCCAGGCTGAGAAAAAGGGGTCCATGACAGTCATCATGCACATGTTTAGTGTGTGTAATGTACATGTTGTGGCCTGTCGGTGTATGTGATAATTGCCTGACATGAGGCTGGGTCCTGCTGTGCCACCAGCCCTGAAGCTCCAGCGGTGGGCACCTGTCTCAGAAGGTCCCTGGTGACATCTCCCACTAATTATAGGTCATGGTCTGGTTCTTGTCCTCTTTAGCCATCATCCTCCTCACCTTGGCCCTGATGTCGACAAACTGTGCTTGACAGACCTCACATCCCTTAGCGCTGTGCCTACTGCTTTCAACTTAGCCGCTTACTTCTTTCATGCCTGAGCCCTAGGCTCTGGACTAACTTCCCTCCCCCTGCAAGAATCATGGGTCGGCCACGGATAGCACCAAGGAGAACCACATTCTCCCTGTGCGAGTAATTGTGGGCCTTGTGCTTGCCATTAGCCTCTTGCCCTCCTGACTGTGGACGGGGATCCTTGCCTCCCTGACCTGTTCCTGAGGCCTGTCCCTACCCCGGACTACCACCCCACACTCAATCAGGTCCCTTCCCCTCTGTCCCTCTTGTAAGTGTGCCTGGTGCTAGGCTACCTCAGCCTTTACACTCCCCTCCTCCACCTGCTCCTCGGCCTCCTCCTCCGCCACCTCCTCTTTCTCCTCCTCCGCCACCTCCTCTCCTCTACAACTCCTCACCTCCTCTACTCAACCACCCCTCACCTCCTCTTCCTCTCCTCCACGACTACTCCCCAAGGCCATTCTCTCTCTCCTACCCACCTCTCCATTCCGCTATAACCATGCCTTTACTAAAATAATCCAATATTTGAGACATAGATTTGACATCAAATAAAACTCTTGTGCTGCCCCTATTCTGGAACACCTTGCCTCGCTTTAATAGACTATATACCTGCCTCAAAACCTTCAAAAGCTCACTAAAATAACCAACTAATACCACACCCAAACGATCGAGGGCCATAATAAATTCCAGACTTACCCTTACGTTGGACTTACAATTTGTCAGACTTGCGTTGCTATTAAATTAGGATGGGCTGTGAGCTACAAAGCTATTTTGTAAACCAGTTCACGGCCGTCAAACTTGCGTGTTCTCATGTAAACAATTAATCAATTTTGTAGTTACGGGTTCAGATGGAGCCAATGGAAAAAGAGATCATAAGCGGTACGTCACTGAAAAAGGGGATGGTAAATTTCGAAGTCCTACGTTCTACAAATCCAGTTTGAGATCGATCCCAAAGGACAGAAATAATCCAATATCAATAAAGCCCTAAATATGATATTCTATTACATGCGAGTTACAGTATGAGTCGTAACAAATTGATTGCATTTCATTACATGAAATAGTCATGAAATAAAGTATTTTAGGGGTCAATTTGCGGGTTTGAAACTGTTGTACTACTAATTCTTAGACCTAACCTCACTTTCCCTGTTAATAAAAGTACAGTAGTGTGATGTTATGTACAGTACAAGTGCTACGTATTGTACTTAAGCCCCTTTTGCGGGTGCTCTTGAGCACTTGTTGGCCTCTGGGCTCGATTTGCGTGTTACGTACTTGCTCGCGGGTGAACAGGTAGCACTAATAGCTGAACTGAACAAGTAGCGGTTACGAGGATGAAAGATCATAGGAATTACATGTGCAAGGTTCTACGTTGCTCAGCACGTAGGCTATTCTCGGACATCCTGCGTCTTAACACGCAAAGTCTGCTGCAAGCAACGTTACGAGGCCTCTTAGCATGGAAATAGCCCTAGATGACAGTTACAAGCTATGTCTTAACACGTAGTTCCACTTTAATCGGGCTCTTAAATTGTAGGTTTGCGAGTTTTCCATCTACCTAGGTGCTTTAGGGAAAGTACTATGCGCACTACATTCTAAGCTCAAGGGCAGGGCCCTCCATTATTTGCAATGTGTTAAAATTGTTTTTGTCTTGAACTTAACCCATGTATAGTGCTGTGGAATATGGTGGCGTGTTACAAATAATAAACAATAATAATACAATTGAGCAATGATTACTTCCAGGGGAGGTCGGTTATGTCAAAATAGTTCATGGAAATAAATATTACAGTATTTCTGATAAAGAACAAAATGTCTCCAGGCAAATTGTTCTACTCAATTACAATTTGTTTGCTACAATGTTAGCAAATGGGCTTCAGCAGATTGTAAAGGACTTTACATATAATAGTTGTCAAACTGCGAGTCGTCGCCACGCGAAGCGAGGGACGAAGTTCTTTGCCGCAAATGCGGACCTCGCGAAGCAAAGTACAGTTTTTTAGAATCCATTATCACGTATATAGTAGTGAACAAACGAGTTGTTGCTAACGCTTGCGGGCTCGCGTAGCGAGGGCCGCGGGCGTGGGCCTCAGTTGCTGGCATGGAGCGCCGAAGGCGCTCCTTGCCAGCAACTGCGACCCTCGCAAAATTTACGTTAAAACGCAAACAACACGACACAGCAACCGCGACCCTCGTAAAATTAACGTCGCAACGCAAACAACATACGAGACACGATACCACTCATTACGACCTCGCAAACATGAAATTTTTTTAAAACACAATAAATACACACAGCACATACATAAAAAGCTTACCTACAGCAAGAGAAAAAAAAATTGGCAGAAGCTCCAGCCTACAGATTAGGGAAGAAGTGAAATGGTGATGTAAATAACCCTATGTATTTAATTTTACTCGGTTTACTAGCTAATACAGTGCATTTACACTAGTGGGTGCAAAACTGACTAGTAACATTAAATTTACAAGCATAACTTTGAAATTTAATTTGCATTAAGTAAAAGCAATATAGATACAATTAATAAATACTTTAACAGCCATGTATGATGCAAATAATTTATTCATATCAATAATATACAATTACCTTGTACATTTCTGACTTCACTAGTTACTTGTCAGTATTCTTTATTGATGGATGATATCTGATTGCATGTTTTAGGTTTGTGTTGATGGCATTGATTTTATTTTATGCAATTCATTCTTGCTACTCCACAGTAGCTACTAGGATATCAAATAAGTAATATGCAAGAACAGCGAGTAATGTCAATAGCATGAATGGTGTCATATATTGATCTTAACACAGAAAAAATGAAAAAAGGTTGGAATCCAGCTAGCCTGACACAGCAAATGTGCATCAGTCAATTTATTAGGAGGAATTACTTAGAAATGTGAAATGTAATCAGTTTTAAATAATTTATATGGAACTTGAATTATTGGTTAGACATGAATATTGTCTCCCTATTCAGTTTCTTTGCATTTTTTATTTCTCCACAACAACAAAAATACAGTGCTTTTATCATTAAAATATATATTTTTGTTTTTTTAAGACAATAATAGGAAGGATACACTTGAAATAATACATTACATAAAAAACAAGCAACACATTAATTTTTTTCCTGGAAATGCATGATTAAAGCGCCCTTACCTTCACACAAGCCCACATACAGTGGATATAAAAAGTCTACACACCCCTGTTAAAATGTCAGGTTTCTGTGCTGTAAAAAAATTAGACAAAGATAAATCATTTCAGAACTTTTTCCACCTTTAATGTGACCTATAAACTGTACAACTCAATTGAAAAACAAACTGAAATCTTTTAGGTAGAGGGAAGAAAAAATAAAAAATGAAATAATAAGGGGCCGCATTTGCGGAGGTGGAGGCTCCCACGTCGGCTGCAATGAGCCGAAGGCGAAGCGACGGCCCGCCTTTGCGGAAGGTGGAGGCTCCAACGTCGGCTGCAATGAGGGGCCGCATTTGCTGAGGTGGAGGCTCTACGGCGCCTCACACGAGTTTACAAACACTCACAAAAGCGGTACTTTACCAAAATATATCTAACACGCAATCACTATATATGGACTTACACAAAAAAATACGAACCGTAGGACTTGGAACGGAAAATTTATGGACTTAGCAAAAAAAAATACAAGACACGGGACTTAGAAAAAAAAAACATTACGACCTCGCAAAAGTACGACCTTAACGGCCGAACCGCGCACCTGAAAACATTAAAAACACAATAAATACACACAAAAAGACATAAAAAGCTTAACCACAGCAAGGGGGGGTGCATCCAGGACCTCGGCAAGTGAAGTTACACCTCAATTTAAGTCAAAATTCCCAAGTTTATACAGACGAAAATCCCCTAAGCAGGAGAAAAAATGGCAGCTGAAAAAAACAAAAACGAGGCTACACAACCCTAAAGCCGCAAAACACCACCAAGCACATACGGCTTTTCAACAACCGCGTACCACATACACATTCACCGCCATTTCACAACACTAACTAACAAAATGCGGAAGTACACATCTACACTAACGGCTTTCCCTCGCGCACGCAGCATATTTACAGTACACACTGCCCACATTACTGACACTTACACCTCAGCTCCAGAACAGTGCAAACCTACACTGTATGCTGCGGGAACATCGAAACCAATTGTCAGCTCTTCAGCACAATGCTTCCTCATATATTACTTAGAAATAGGAAAAGTATATTAATTTATTCATTATTTCATTGGAATACAAAAATACATATATCCAAAAAAATAAAAAATAGCAATAAACCCAAAAGACACTTACCGCGTGCCTCACAACGAGCGCCAACGCTGCTAATACCACACAAAATCCACCAGGGGACGGCCTTGAAATAAGCGCAAAAAACACATCAGCCCTGACCTTACAATGACCGCAAAAGCCCCTGTAATATGCTTTACATTATGTCTAAAACAGCATTCCCTGGCTTACAATTTCATGCCCGTCATTTATTTGATGGGCAATTCGCTAGTCTATATATATTTTATGGTTATAATAAGGTAGTTGACACTTAAACAGGTTATAACTATGATAATAACACTATAAGTATTTATTATCATAAGTCCCCGGTATTAACCCTTTTGCTTAATTGTGTAATTCAACTATTCTTTACAAGAGCTACTCTATTGTTTGCACTAGAGAAGCTCTGATGTTTGCATCAGAGAGAAGCTTAGCTCTTCCTGCCTTCAAAGCATTAAGTACATCCAGCATGGAAACCGTGTAAACTAAAATAAGATTGTAGCTTTGCTCTAACACATTTTAGTACAGAAATATGATGCTGCCTACGGGCAGGCGCCCCTAGACACATGCATACTAAACACGGGAAATAATGCTATGGCATGTAGGTCTTTTTAATAGAGTGCACATTGCCTTCTTCAGAATAAAAAAAAAAAAGTATGATGTAATTATAGCTATCAGATGAGCACTGTAATATTGGTGACCACTATATCAATGGCTGTTCAATGCTCATGTCTAAAAAAAATAAAAGCTACACTACATATCACAAAGCACTTTATGAAAATGTCATTAGAAAAATATCACTTTATGTTACATTCTGATTAGTTGCGTCTTAAACTCTAATAAAACTTGCACGATCCTTTAAATCAACAACATTTTAACTTTTCTGAACCATTATGGCTACAAGTAATGATATCTATATTATGTTTGATAACAAATATAGGCATAATTTAATATGTACACTGAGAAGTTAAAGAGAGAAAAAATTTCAGTTGACACATAAATTGAGCTAATTATATTAACACGCCATGAGCTTCTTCGATAGAAAACATAAGTCATATGTCTGGAGAGCTTGTAATAACATTACACACAGAACATGCCAAGGGCAAAAGTTCTGACTTGTTCCATGTAACCTTGTTTTATTGACAAACCTGTTAAAATCAACAAAAAACTATTACTTCTGTAGATAAATAAAGGAATAAAGCATAACTGTCTTAGTAACACAATAAAGAAATGTGAAATGTACTATTTTGTCTGTAGTTTTATTAGTGTATGAGGTGAGAGAGGGATAAAAAAAGTTTTGTAATTCACGTGCGTTATTATGATGCATTTAATGTAATAAATAACACTGCATATCGACTTATAAATATAGGAACGATATTGGTTCAGAGTCTAACATTTTGTAATTATTCTTAAAATGTGTGGGTTTATGTGTTTTTGTTGCTCAGTCGTGTCCAACTCGCCGTGACCTCATGAACAGCAACACAACATGCTGAATCACTTGGTATACATGGCAGAGATGCTGGAGTGGGTCAAAGCATTCAGCTCCTGATATTCCTAGGTGGTCTCCCATGCAAATACTGACCAGGCCAAACCCTGCATGGCTTCAGGGTGGTGTGACCTCTTGGTTCCCTGATTTGGAATCAAAACCAGTTTGCAGCAGTGAAAGCACCAAATTCTAACCACTGGACCACCAGGGAACCATATTCTTAAAATGTACTTTTTAAATAAATTGTTACTCTCATAATATATACTTTTTGAAAACTAAGAAAACCTGAATAAACTTTTCTAAAACATACTGTATTGGTTTCAAGATTTCTGTTACATGAAGTAGTATTGTTTACTCCATGCTTGGACTTTTCTTGCGGAGTTAAGTAACCAACTTTTTATCCCCTTCTCATTCAAGTTAATGACATATCACACTGTGATATCAGCATGTCAAACTGTAGAAACTTGGAGAGTACGTTTTAAAGACCAAATCTGGTCCGTTTTTCTATATGATTTTGAAAAATTAAACTTGATAATAGGCAAATGTTTTTAGAAAATAAATAAAAAAATAAATGCAATATTTTCCATTTTTATCCCATAACACAAGAATGCCAGCTTCTGTTTTTATATTTTTTTATTTGTCAGCTAATTCGATAGTTTTTTTCAGAAAGATATGTTCTTGTAAATTAATCGGCTTTGCATTATTGCTACTGCACTAAGATATTTATAGATGTCACATTGCCACTGTACAGATTAAGACTCTTCTGGAGCAATCTAAGCACCCCCCCCCCCCCCCAACTCAGACAGTTGATTAGAATAAGCCAGAATGGTAGATGCCACAGTAGCATAATTGCATATAAAAGGCAATATATTACAGGGTATATTATTTTATTTCCCATTCTAGAAGATTTTGCATGTTTTCAGGTGCAGTTCATAAAAATACTCTATTGTGTATGACCAAAGTGGTCCTTTAACCAATCCATATGTCACTACATTAGAAGAGTTGTTGATAGAATGTCCTAGGGACTGTTTCAGGTTCTTCAAATAGTTCTGGATTCTGTGTTCTAGACTAGTACACAAAGGATCACTTGTTTTCACTTCAGCATTCACCAGCGGTCAAGGCCGAACTTGGTGGGGGTACTAATGAGACAGGATACTTCCTTCTCTTTGCCAGTCTTGCAGATGACTCTATGAGAGTTGGGATCAATAGAGAACTTGGGTTATATTGAATGATACATAATAATCTGTATATTGAACATTATGGTGCAGAATTTCATTGGCCTATAACATGGAGAAGACATGTAAGCCCCTGGCACTATAAACCAGAGTAATTCTACTTCTGGGGTGCATATTTAAGAGAAATTTCTTTGTAGACATTTTCGGTCTGTGGTTCTATTTGAAGATTTTAGAATATTATCTGAAACATTAACTACTTGGGTTCAGGTAATACTGGTGGCAGAAGTGGGCAGTGGGACAAAATCTAATGTGTTCTTCTATTTAATACTTATGGTCACTGGGTTCTGTCCCAGGCTGTTAAAATAATGTACTTCTAAATTTTCTAAAATGTTGACTCTCTAAACTCACTCCAAGGCAACTATCCGTTGTCCTTGTCTGAAAGAGAAAGTGCCTGTTCCCATAGATTTAAGGTATTTTATAACTATATTTTTCTATTTAAATTCTAAAAAAAGTTCACCAGATGCTTACAAGTAAATGTATATTTAGCACCTGGCTTTCATTCTAATATATATCCGACACATATAAAAAGTAATAAGCATTTGTTATACATTGTAACATGATTTGTTTCAAATATACAGTATAAATCTACAAAATGTCTTAGAACAAGCACATGTGCATCATGGATTAAGTTTAATTGTCACGTGCCTTGGTCACACAAAATGGAAGATGTATTTGTTGTATAACTGAAGCTTTTAGAATTGGTCGCCTACTCCCTTTCCTCTACATGATCAAAAGCAGACACTAGTGCATTATATCTGTTATCCTATTGGATGATGATAAAAATAGGTTATACAGCTCACACTTTCCTTCTACCTGTCTTTAAAGGGACCCCCATTTTAAAGAACTATAGAAAAGAAAGAAAATAGTGAAAACTATTTTACAAATACAGCCAGTAATATATTGCCTTTTTATGTGCCATTTTGTGGCAGTGGTTTCTGCTAACCAACTTCCTGAAGTGGAAGGAGACTTTGATTCCATGGGCAGTTCTACACAATGGGAATATGACATCAGGTAGCGCCAGAACTTTTTAGCAACAGTCATTTTAAAGGACACACACCCCTGAAAAATAAAAGGCAGAGTCAGATGGCTAAAGAAAATGGAAATAACTGCAGTAAAGAATAATTTTGTATAAAACATAAAAATGCAAAGTCGGTGTTTATATATATTTTTTTAATTTCATAAAACATTTTAAACGTTATGATGCTTACTTATTCAAAATACCATATAGCAAATTTTGACGAAGCGTAACTTTTAAGCTTTCACTTTACAGTATCTGTAGATAAAGAATTAATGATTTTCTCATCTTCCATCATACAGGACATCATTTATTAGTTTAATGTTTAGCCCTATAGCACGACTGGGGTAATTATGCTCTAATTATGATATTTTATGTATTATAGAGGTAAGAATCACCTCTGTCACAGATGAGGCCGGATATTTGAACCACACTTACAATTCACAAGCATTTGTTAGAATTTTAGTAAAATGCCAAAAAAATTTGCCTAATTATAAAAAGAGCTGATTTTGCATTGCAGGCCCATAAACAGCAGCAGCAAATTGAATTCACTCTAGTGTATAGAAAGGTGACAGCAAATGCTAGTGGATCTAAATAGTATTGCAGGAAATCTCTATCTATTTCAATCTATGGATCCATTCATCTCCCACAGATAGTCTACGATCACAGGGCCAGCAGTACTCTGCAGGTTTAACATAGAAATTATACCAATATGATTTGACTAGGTGAATATTAACACATGAACATTATTGAAGAATTACATTGTTACAAGTGGAAAATATAATAGAACCCTGTTACACTTGTAATTACATGAGCCCGTAAATGTTACAGGTATTCTATTTGCTATTTTTAGCTACTCGCATTCGATTTGCGATTTACAGGCTGAAAAGCACTGCGGGCTGTCAAAAATTTAACTCCGTCTTATCTCCTTTTGATGTTTCAAGCCTGTAAATGTTACCAGTGCTAAAGACACAAAATCCATATTCAAATACAATTCAACAAACCTGCAATTGTCTTCTAACCGTAAAAGGCAAATATATCAAAATCCTACGAGTACTAGATACGACTCGCAAGTTGTTAAACACCTGTTCCTAACACTGCAAAAGCAAATAAACACACAATACTGTACTCTACTGGAAAAGCAAGGAAAGACATTAGATTTAATTGCACAACGGTCTCAAGCATGCAAATCTGCAATAAAAAAATTATTTATTTTTAAGTTTTACTTCTGTGTTATATCGTTCCAGGGATTCAATGTGTTAATACATGGAACCCGCATGGACTCGAACAGTTGGTTTATTGATTTTTATTTTAAATGTAATTTCTACATTTCTGGATTACGAGTCCGTTTGCGAATTGTATTTCTAAACACTATTTACTGATTTCTCATTTACTATTGGCTCTGTCTAAAATGTAACTTAGGGTCTTGCTTAATTGATCATGATCATGCCCTGAAATGCTACGTACGGGTTCATGGTTTGCATGTGGAGGCTGTGAGCCTGTAATAACGGGTTATTGAGAATTGAATGCATCAATGTTTAGAAAAAAAAATGTCCCACAGACAGAAGTTCAGTTTGGAGGTAATTGTGGGCTTGAAATTGAATTAGGCTCTTAGTATACTATTGCTTTTGATTAAGAGAATTACTGATTTGGTTACACAACCTAATGTTTTAACTATGTGCATAATAATAATATAGGACATAAAAGTATTTTGGTGTACAGATACTTTTTATCAAGCAAACCAAGAAACCTATTTTTACCACAGAAATAATTACTCCGTAAACAGTGCTTCCTCTGGTGCTATGGATTCTGAGTAGAGACATGCAAATGAGTCTCATAATATGTTTCCTTCAGCTCAATTCCATGTTTTTAAAAATGAGCAGGGAAAAGGGAGTAGGTGTCATCTACTAAACACTCACACTCCAAAATGAAAGTTTCCACCACATTCCATCCTTACTCCCTCTCTCTTCATCCACTGCTCATTTTACAACACTTCCTTATTGTAGGATGGGTTTAGACAGAAAACATGGGCCATTCTGCATACAAGCAAAGTGTGCCAATATTAAGATTTTCTCAAAAAATGTTTTTATGATCATAGTTTAGAGTGACTGCCATTGTTGGATACCTACTTTACAAACATGTTGTGTGGTCCTTTCTTATCCATGCGTAGCTAACATTCAGATAATTTATATTTTGACATATTTCTAGCCTGTCTAAGCCTGTTAGGTCTTCTATCCTTTTAATTAATATTATTTTATCTATGAGAGTTTATATTTTAGGGCCATCATATGCCATCCAGAAACCATTTATTTTGTATTTAGTAGCTTTTAGTGTAATAATTAACAAAATTTCTGTAAAGAGGAGTAGTACCGAGGCAAAACATAATAAGTATATGTTATGAGAGCATAATGTTATTGATAATATTACATATAGGTGAGTACATGTTATCACTGTACACTAAACATTTCCAATGCAAATAATAGAAAATATGTTTCTGCTTTAGCAACTTTATAGTTTAATTAATTGCAAGTGGCTGACAGTATATCACATATATAGTTGTCAATAATGCGGGTTGTTGCTAACGCTTGCGAAGCAAGGGCCATAGTTGCTGGCAAGGAGCGCCATAGGCGCTCCTTGCGCTGGTGGAGATGAGCGCCATAGGCGCTCATCCCTGCGACCCCCTACAACTTTCTGACAGCAAATGCGGACCCTCGCGAAGCAAGGGGCTGCATTTGCGGAGGTGGAGGCTCAACGGTGCAAACACACACTCAAGCGTCACTTTACCAAAATACATCTAACACGCAATCACTATATACGGACTTACACAAAAAAATACAAACCGCGACACAAAACAGAAAATTTACGGATTTAGCATAATAAAATAGGAGACGCGGAAAATACATTACTACCTCGCAAAAATACCACCTTAACGGCCAAACCGCACGCACCTGAAAACATTAAAAACACAATAAATACACACAAAAAATACATAAATAGATTGGTCACAGCAAGGGGGGTTACCCAGGAGCACTCACTCTGCAAGTGAAGTTACACCTCAATTTAACTCCAAATTTCCGAGTTTAGACACACAAAAATCCCCTAAGCAAGAGAAAAAATGTCCGCCCAAAAAAACGAAAACGAGTCTACAGGACCCTAAAGACGCAAAACACCACCAAGCACATACAGCTTTTTTTTAAAAAACGTACGAGCTACAAGATACACTCTTACCAAGGACGCTACATCATCCACAGCTGCGTACCACACACATTCTCCTCCATGTTACAACACTAACTTACACAATGTGGAAGTACACAGCTACCCCAACGGCTTTTCCTCGCGCACGCAGCCTATTTACACTACACACTGCACACATTGCTGGCACTTACACCTCAGCTCCACAACACTGCAAACCGACATTCTATGCTGCAGGAACATCAAAACAGATTATCACCTCTTCAGCACAATGCTTCCTGCATCTATTACTTAAAAATAGGTAAAGTATATTAATTTATTAATTATTTAATTAGCATACAAAAAAATATACACAAAAAAAAATACACTCTCAAATAAACACAAAAGCCATTCACTGCGCGACTCACAACAAGCGCTAACGCTGCTCATAGCACACAAAGCCTTGCAATAACACCAAAAGCGACTATCAGAAAGAAAAAGAAACTACAACCAACAGTCTTGCAATGAGCGCCAAAGGATTTTGGACCACCAACAAAATGAATGTCTCGACCAAACAGCATTACCTGCCTTACAATTTTATTGACGTAATTTTTTGACAGGCAAGTTGCTAGTTTCTAAATGAAATCATGTTTGTGTTGAGATCAATAACCACTAAGTGAGTAGGACATCAATCTGTGGCCATCAAAAAAATCTCTACAATTCTCTGCTGTACAGTTTATTTTTTTCATTTACCTCTCTAATTTAAATCTTTCTGCCTCCCTTACTACTTTTTCAATTCAAAATATATTTGGAATATGCAAATGAAAGTCAGGTTACAGGGTGGACATTTTAGCAGGAATGGTAGGAATTATTATAGACTTAGCTATCAATACATTTTATCTGAAGCCCCTTAGGGTTCTTATTTGGGTCTAGCTTTTTAGGTTCTGGTTACTTGCGGTACTTCTGTATCAATCTAGAGTCTCCATATCTTCTACCACAGAAGAAGGACAACTCCAGATACAAGCTGCTGTGGCCCACTTTACCCCACATTGTATTAGCTGCTGAGTAGGGGATGTGAACACATCTGATAGGAGTGTAGATAACAATGGGACATTTAGGAGTGTCCTCTGTTCCCCTTATCTTTTCTATCTCTATCATCTTCCTTTTTTCCTTCCCTACTACCTTTCTAAAGTTCCTTTTCTCTCTTTTGTGTTTCAAGGAATTCCCACATTGATATTTCCCTTCCTGTCTCAATCTCCGTTCCCGTTCTCGTTTCCATCCATCTTTCTTATTTTCCAACCTTTATACTGCCCCATTTTGCTTTCTTAATATCGACTTATGTGTATGAGTCTAGAATTTTTTGTCATGGACTGGCATCACTAGGTTACTTTAAATAATTCCTACTATATAAAAATTATTTATCATCCTCTCTTCCCCATATGCTGTAATTCTATCACTGTAACAATTACAAATGTGTTATATTCTTCGTCGAACCCAATGTCCAACCATAATAAAAGAGAATTGCCATACATTGGGTAATTATTACATTCCATAGATCAATTGCCTTATAGTTCCAACCATACCTGAGCTCATCCACAAGAGGCTGCCTAAAATTTGCATTGTCCCCACCACAACCATGATATATAATATGCACTAGCCAAATGAGTTTGATATTTACAAACATTTCACTTTAACGCAACTTTTAAGAAATAATCATAAGTTTAGTCAAAAGGATATTTTAATTTTTTCTGATTTTTTTTTATTTACTCTATTCTATTTTGTGTTTTTTTTTGTTTGTTTTTTTACCCCCAAAGAAGCCAGTAGTTTAATATATGTCAAATCAGCATAAAGCTCTCCATCAAGGAAACCAAGTCCAATACTTGGTCCTCCCATTGCTCATACTCACGTTGAGAATCCAATATCAGTTACCCGCATATGTATGGATGTTTATTTATTTATTTTTTCTCCACTGACATATAACAACATAAGGCCATATTCAATTGAGGTTTCGGGAGATCCGGTAGCCTGTAAGTGAGGTTGCAAGCTAATCTACTATTCAATTGTGGGCTCCAAACGGC
Source organism: Discoglossus pictus (assembly GCA_027410445.1). Taxonomy (NCBI): domain Eukaryota; kingdom Metazoa; phylum Chordata; class Amphibia; order Anura; family Alytidae; genus Discoglossus; species Discoglossus pictus. The sequence continues at coordinate 61,700,447 of CM050163.1, read as the reverse complement.
TTCCAAGTTACGGCCTTGAAAAAATGGCAATGGTTAAACTCGTAACTTCCAGCCTCCAGAAGCCTTTGATCTGTCACTTTCGCAAGGCTAAAATTGCAATCAATATTCATTTGCTTAATTTCCCCAAGCCCACAAGTGTTTTCACACCCGTAAATGGCAAATGTAAGCAACGAGTGCTAGAGATGTCCCGCAAGGCTGTTAAACACCTATTTGTAGCACTGTAAATGCAAATAAAAATGCAATGTAAATAACGGGGAAAGTGAAGATCGACATTAGAATTAATTGCATAACAGTCTCAAGCTCGCAAATTGGCAGTAAATTAGATTTGTTTCATTTCGTGGTTAAATCGATCTCGGGTATCAATTAGTTAATACATATCAGGCCACCCATATGGACTAGAACAGTATTGGCATTCATTTTCATAATTCTTTATTTTGCAGGTTTGTGAGTCTGAACGCATAACAGACCCCCAAAACTAATTGATTGACATGTAACCTCCATGTTTTACTGCCGTAATATTGGATGATTCTATTGGCTGATTTGAAATGGGCGGTTACGGGCTTGCTGAATTGATCATGTTCCAGCCCTGAAATGCTACGACCCAGTGCATGGTTTACGGTTTTGGCTATGGGACATTAACTTGCGGCTTTGAGCAATTGAATAGCATCGCAATTGGAGACTAACGGGAGCCTGCAGACATTTGTCGGTCTGCAATTGAGTTGTGGGCTTTGAATTGAATATGACCCATAGTACTTTCATAGTATAGCAAGACGGGTAGGCAGTAGAGCAAGCTTTTAGACTGACATCTTCATGGATTATATTTAGGGTGAGTTTGCAACCTAATAAATCACCATCTACCAATATCTAATGATACTTAGAGAATGTACTTGTAGACACTTAGTAGTATCTTTTCATTCAGCGCCACTAATTTCTTTAGCTTAATAGGTCTATCAGGGGTGGGCAAGTTCGGAGGGCCACACACGTTTGGATTTGATGACATACCCGCTGCACACAGGTGAGTCAATCGCTTCTTCAGTCATCCTGATTGAATCACCTGGCCACAGAAAGGTTCAATTTAAATCGAGGTAGGTATGTGGCCCTCCAGGACCGAACTTGCCCATCCCTGGTCTATATGCATCTTTCTCCCAAATACCTGGATTGTATGCTCTTTGGGTCAGTAACCCATTGGATGCCTTTATGTAGGTGAACTGTGATAATGGAGACTTCGGATCACCACATTGTAAATATTCAGAGTCCACCTATAACTATAGAGACAACAATTTTTTTGTGATTATATGAATTTTTTTCTGTTTTGAAGCTCAAATTCGTCATGTAAATGTCAACAACTTGAACTATACACGTTTTTCAAAATCACTGTAATGTATTTCTCCTAGTTTTTCATATCCGGCTAAGATCCAGTAGTTATCTAGAATATTTTAGCTTGGAGTAGTCCATTAATTGTTTTTTTTTTATGAGAAACCTTACACTGGAAAAAGCTATCTTTCCAACTATTTTTAGGCTAAAACTAATTTTCCTGCAGATCCGATTTTCTTTCATAATCGGAGTATAATTTACATTTTATCACATTGTCCCTTTAAAAGAAAATAAAAAAAACTTGTCTAAGTTTAATTGGATAATGAGAAAAAGTTATACTTTTCTTTATTTTCAACATTAAAAAGTAGGAGTTAAGTATGAATCCTAATTTTAAAAAGTATAGGTAAAAAATAATTTAGACGACATACAAAAGCAGAGTCACTTCTTATAAAATACAGTAGCAGTGGCAAAGAAAAGAACAAATTAACGAATAAAAATGTCATACACCCACCTTCCCTTTTTAACAAGGTGAATTGCATATGCATCATGCAGTAAAACTCCCACGTGGGAATTTTGCATAAAATGGTCAAATGATTGAAAGAAAAGCTAAAAAGTAACTGAATTACAAGATATAAGTTATATGTATTTGTACTTCCCTAACAGATTTTTTCTTTGCTATGTATTGTATGAATATTGAGAGTTTCGATTTCAAAACTCACAGAAAGCTTAAATCCACTGTAGTTAATTATGAGTTGTGGATTCCAGGGGAGGTGCAAAACTTGGTAATTGTATTTCCACAACGCCTCAGTAGCCCATCATTATTAGATGTCAGGTGATATCCAATCTGACCACACTTATAACCTATAACCTCTGCTTCCATAATGATTGGCACTCCTATTTTACTTTAACTTGGTGCCTTCTTATTGCATGAGGTCAAATATGCAACATGGTGAATAATGGTTTCATATCTGACCAAATGTGTTAAAGAACCAGTGCATTTGCCTTTCATGTTAAAAACTTTTTTTTTTAGTTCACTATTAGTTAACATTATATCAATATATGTGTGCAAACGGCAACAAAGCAACACTTTTGTCATTGTAAGGATATACCTGCATGTATAGATGATATATTTTTTGCTGAGCGCACCAACATGCAGATCCACAGACCGCAAACGACTTGGAACTGGAAACTGGAGTAAGCAGGTACTGGACTTGTACATAGATCAGATACATTGGTACCGACAGGAGTTAAGGACTGTAGTAAATACAAAATAGACTTGTACACAGACAGGATAGATTGGAACTTACAGGAGCTTTGGACTGTACATAGACCGGATAGACTACTACAGACAGGAGCTGAGAGCTGGAGCAAGCAACCAAGTGAACTCCGAGAGTAGGGACAGAGTGCCTTGTATACAGGAACACACAAGAAATGAGCAAAGATCAGCTGTATGTATACGTTGGAAACATAGGCCTCCTTTCTAAGGCTGCTGTAAGAAAAGAACCAAGTGAAGTTCACATTTATAAATTAGGGGAGCTTCCACTTCGCACATGGAAATCTAACCTTCAAGAAATGCCTTCCAAGTGCCTGAAACGTCCATAATATTCTAAGCCCCGAGAACCTGTCCCACAACAATTTAAAAAGGCCTGCTTTTACATTTATCCACTCTTTCTGAAGTTTAAAATGCCTCTGAGAAGCCTGGATGCCTGAAACCATTGCTTGAGGCTTAATTGCTCAAATCAGACACAATTAAGTAGTTACTACTTCTACCTCCTAAGAGCCAGGGGATCCTTGGGACCCCAATGATCTTGGGTATTCTCCAAGATTCCCCCTATGAACTGAGTTTCCTAGAAGATTCACATTTAATATCTGCTACCCTCTAGGAGCCTGGGTATCCTCCAACTAAAGTATAAGTAAATAAAAGTATAAGAATCGGGGTTCCTGCTAACTGTTATTCCCTATTCCAAGAGGGTCCCTATGGACCGCCATGGTATACTAAACTATGGTATACTAAACTATGGGGACTCCCATGGCACCTTATTTTTATCCCAATATCATGAGGTCAACCCCATAGTATACTAAGCTTTGACCATGGTACTCCTTATGAACCTCCATGACACCTAAAGTTAACTCCTATAAAATACTCCCATTACACCTTTCCTACCACAAGAATCCATATTGGACACTAGGTGCATAAAACATACTATATAAATAAAACATTACAGGTGGCAATGGGAGGGAGAAGAAATGAAAGGAAGGAATTTACCTGTTTCCTTCCTCCTCTTGGTCCTCCCTCAATTCCTTCCCCACTACACTGCTGAAAAACATTAATATATATTTACAAAAAAAAAACGTCAATTTTGTGCAGGGAGAGGTCCCGGTGCAATGCACCTCTTGCACCGATGGTAGATCCGCCACTGCTCCCGCGTTGGCTAACATTTTTTGACCACGCTTTCTTCTGATACTATTTTTTGCAGATTACAATTGGCTTTAATATGTATGAATCGGATTGAAATATGTGTATATAGGGTGGAAGTAATTCTGATTGGCTGATATATAATTGACATATATTTCGGCCAATTGAAAGCCACAAAATAGTAAATAAGGTGAAGACACTTTAAAAAAACAATCTGCAGCAGAGTTCCTCCTCAGATGAACTCCATCAGATTTTTATATGGATTAATTTTGTGTGACATAGAATTCCATGCGGATTCCCATAATCCTAGTTTAATATACCATGGGGGTCGGTAGGGACAATCATAGTATATTGGTTAATATTAGAGACCACTATGGTAATGGATTATCCTTAGGTGCCATGTGGATCCATTGAGACCCAGATTGGTATACTCTAGTTCAGGGAAACCCAGGGGATACTGCGGCTATTGGGGCAATCCTGGGGAGATATCCAGCACATAAGGCGTCATACATCAATATCTTAATTAGAAGATAATTCATGTTGATGCATCTGCAGGACCGTGGAGGGATCCATGATACATTGGTCAGAGAGATTTGTGTATGAGATGGTGTTTATATTTCTGGAAAGCTATTGTTGCAGTGAATGATGCACAGTCATCTTCTGTGTCAGTGAGAGGCAATGCGCATTGTCATATTTACAATGGCTCTCTGTTCCCTCCTTCCATTCCCCTCTCTCCGCTGATATCCAAAACACACACACCCATAATTCAGCTTTGAGTAAGTGATGTGAAAAACTCAAAATGGATTCAGGTACTTAAAAAAAATCTGATTTTCTAAAAAAATGCTTTATGCCCATGGCTTTCACAACTGCTAATATTGTTAGTTTGGTACATTCTTGATCTGCAGTGGTCCTTTAAATAAATACGTCCAAGTAGAACATTGGTAGTTCAAAACATACTGAGAACTACCCACGGATTCTATGATATTTGTATAAAGTCAATCAGTACATTTTATTTCTTATATAGAATTTCATGAAAAATTGCTTTTCCTACTCCTAAACATTGCATATAGAGGACAGTGGTGGGCAACTTGTCCCACGGGGGGTGCCAACAGTCCAGGATTTCAATATTTCTCTGCTTGAGCCAAGGAGGATTAATCAGTTTAATGAAACATAATAACTCACCTGGTCTTTAACACAATATATTCGGATGAGTAGAAAGTGTTTTTAAAATTGATATAGCATATTAGTGACACAAAAGCAATTGATTTTTTCTTTAAGATCAGCTGATGCACAAAGTATCACATATAATAGTTGTCAAACTGCGATTCGTCATCACGCTTGTGACAAATCGCAGTTTGACAACTACGATTGCCAAAAATGGTCTGGCATAAGCCGCGCATGCAGATTGGGGCGGGGCGCGCGGCACATGCGAATTGAGGCGCGCAGAAACCAAGGAGGAGAGAGAGAGGACGAGGAGGGGAGACACACAGGGAAGGAGGGGTAAGACACAGAGGAGAGGGGGAAGACACAGGAGGGGGGAGAAACAGGGCAGGGAGAGGAGGGGGGAAGAGACACAGGAGGTGGGAGACACAAAGGGGTGGGAGAGGAGGGGAGGTAGACACACAGGGGAGTGACAGGAGGGGGGAGAGACACAGGGGAGTGAGAGGAGGGGGGAGACACAGGGGAGTGAGAGGAGGGGGGAGACACAGGGGAGTGAGAGGAGGGGGGAGAGAAAAAGAGTGAGAGGAGGGAGAGACACACAGGGGAGGAGGGGGGAGAGGCCCAGGGGAGGTAGAGAAGGGGGAAGAGACATGAGGGAGGGGGGGAGACATGGGGGAAAGAGACACAGGGGAGGGAGAGGGGGGAAAGAGACACAGGGGGCAGGGGGAAAAAAGACACAGGGGAGGGAGAAGGGGGGCAAGAGACATGGGGGGCAGGTAGGGGAAAGAGACATGGTGGATAGGGGGTAAAAACCCAGGGGGAAGCAGACACAAGGGAGGGAGAGGAGGGGGGAAATGAGACACAAGGGAGGAAGTAGACAGAGGGAGAGACTGGCAATGAGCGCCAAAGGCACTCATCGCAAAGCCAGTAAAGTAGATGGGGAGAGGCTCCCATTGTGTGGCACACAGCATTGACAGGATTCACATTTTATTGCGATCATTTTTGATGGGCAAGTTGCTAGTTACAGTAAATAATGCTAGTACTTTTTTAAAGTGTATGTTCCTTTTAAGTTAATTGAGATTTTTATTTTATTAGTTCTGCATATTAACCGCTTGTAAAATTCCATTTTACATATTTAAAGTGTCATGGAATGCACATTTTTAATATGCATTTAGAAGAACATGTTATAAACATTACTAAAGTGTCTTTTTTTATGGAAAAATGAATTAGTAAAACTTGTTAAACTTATTGGAAACTAACACAAAACACCTCTGTGTGAGCAGATAGTATGTACAACTCTAGATCTCATTGGCAGACACTTATGACTCATACAGCTATATCTTTAAAATCCAATTTATTGAAGAAATGAAAAGTATACATACAAATAAATACTATTGGTTGTATATACAATTTCTAATTGGAAGTGCCTTATAATTCATATAGAAGTTAAAGTCAATTTACATATAAAAGAACTTAAAGATACATACATACTGATGTAATGAATTTATCAATACTAATTAATTCAAATTTGCAGAAAATAAAGAAGAAGATCTTTTCACCTTGGAAAAATTGTACCATTGTTTCTATAGGGCATGTTCTTTTTCTTTACTGCTCCACTGCTAATATTCATTAATGCCTAAAGGCATTACCTCCAGGGGTGTATCTTTCCATTGACTTGTATATAAATTAAGTCTAATTTTTTTATTAAAAATCAGTTTCAATTTTTTATGTGTACTTTTTTCTATAGGGAGTTTTTCCGTGTCACTTTAATATACATAACTTACTTTATAGCTCTTTAATAACAGTTTTTAATACCAGGGCTCCTCTGCAACTTAACTCCATCTCTGTCAGTGCAAAAAAACAATCAGTGTCTTGTCAATACCTATAGTGAATGGTGTGATGATGATCATAATTCTCTATCCAAATTATCATACAAAATGCTGCCTCAGCTCCTCTTCACATCAAGCACATCCAACATCAGAATGTCACTGTTTCACATGAAGAATCTAAACTTTGTGATCCTCCATGAATGAATGAGTGACTTTGTTATTCTCATCCTAGGGCATCCAGTACTTCTAAATAAAGCACTGTGTATGCCACAAAATATTCTAGGAGTCTTTTACCATTTCCAATGCTGGCACATATTCCACCTTTATAAGCAAGTGTTCATTACAGCTGCCTTCTCTGACTAGTGTGAAAACTGTCCCTGTGGGTATTCCAAACTGTGGATAAAGACAATGCTCTAACAAGACAATCAGGTTTAATATGAAGTGGTAAGCAGGTAATTATAATAATTTCCTAATAAAATATCTACCAATGACTACCTACTAATTAATTACTTGATAATACTTTTAAAGAAACCAATGTAACACTCTCAATATAAAAAAACATTACAGCTGTCGATTTCTCATTGATACCAATAATATTTTGTTCTTTATAATAGACCTAAGGGTGTAAATTGGTTGTTCTTCTTGAATTTATTAACTTATTGTGAGTGTCATTTTTCTTTTTCAATTGTTTTTCTACGTGCTTCAACATAGACAAGGGAAATTAGAAAATGTTTTTCTACCAGTATGAAAACATTGTCAGGGGTTATATAGCCTCTGTAGATGTTGTATCTGAAAGGGGATTTGTATTGAGTTTTATTTTGTGTTATAGGTTATAGGTCTATAGTTTGTTTTTTACAGGCTTGTGTGCTTACATTCATGGATTCCAATAGTTTTGCTCTATATTATTAATATTTTATTAATAATAATAATATTTTATTATTATTATTATTTTAATAATAATAATAAAAATATTAATAATATTTTAATAAATAATATTTTATTAATATATCATTAACTAGTTTAATAAGCACATCGTTGTTTAAACCCCAATTATACTAAAGTCAAACTGTTTTTATGCTATTCTACAAGTATCCGTTTGTAGAACTTGTAATGCTTAGTATTAATAATGTATTGGAGCATAATTAACTTTATAAATTGAATAAAATTAGTTTGCTAGAATAAAACAAAATAACGCTCTTATTATGAACACCCTTTGCTTACCATATATTTTTAAAGTATAATTACTTACAACAGCAAAATAAAAAGGAAGCATTTTGTTCTAATCCTCAATACCTTTAAGGACATTTTTAGCTTTTGTTTTTCTCAGTGGAATCAGCCAAGGTAATTAAAACAAGGGGAAGAATGCTTTTAATGTGTTCTAAAATAATAATTTGTACTCTACAGCCACAATCTGAATATGTATCTGCTAATCTAGATGACATAGTAATTTATACCACAGATTTGGACTCTTGCTTAAAAGTTGAAAAGGTTTAAGAAGCCTTGAGAAGAGCAGCTCTGACAGCTCACTCAGCCAAGTGTACAAGTGGATTGTCAGAAACAATTTAAATTAAACAGTACGAAGAGGATGGTCAAGCCTCAGTTGAATAAAGTGAACACTATAGAAACTTTGCCAAGGCCTTGAGGAAGAGACAGGTGTGTCATTTTCTGGTGATAGGCGCTATTGAAGATTTATACCCAGTTTTTCTCTGTCCCCTTGACGCATCTAACCAAGCTCTCTGTGAAATGTAATCACCACTCTGGAAAAGCTTTAAGGACATAAAGATGGGTATGTGTCAGGGACCAATATTACAAGTTCCAAATATCCAAAAACTCTCGATATTAGAAACTGATGCTTCTGAGGTTGGTAGCTGTACTGTTGCAAGCGATGAGTGAGAAGAGCACCCAGTGATGTATCTCGGCAAGAAACCTCTACCACTAGAACAAAGATATTCAGTGGTCACGCAGGATTCTCTGTCAATAAAAAAGAGCACAGATTCTCTGAAGTTATATCTGCAGGGGGGTAATTCAAGCTTGTCACAGATTATGTCCCATTTACCTCTGATGGTATAATTTATAGACTGTGTCTAAAAGGATAACATTTATTTATATTTTGCGATACTTACTTATTCGTATTTTGCCATTTTTTGTGTTTTAATCTTTCACATCTTTGAATGGAATCCCAAAAAAGACAGATATTATTATCTAATGATGAAGAAAATTGAATGGAATGCCTTTCTATCTCATATTTAGTATTGCTAGCACTCCCGCATTCCCAGATATATTTCTCAGTGCTAAATCATTTATAGTGTGTCTATTAGTGTTGAGTTCCCCACACTCTGTTCTTAACACTATTGGGCACAATATAATAATATTATTTTCAGTTGAACTGTGCAAAACATTTTTTATTTCTTATAAGACAAGTGGAAAAGGCAAAATTGTGAATAAATATAAAAGTTTTGGTAATAAAATTATCCTGGAAACAACTTTAGTTTTCTATCTAAGAAATAGAACTTTGACCATATGTCTAAATATTGTGTGATTGTTTTGATTTAAGTAAATGAAATGTAAGTTCAAAGAAAATTTCACACAAAATATCACAGTTTTTGCAAATTTTTAATACATTTTAAAACTATTTAGTTGATAAAATAATTAACATAATTTAAATGTTTTTTGTAAAGTACAGCTCTGTGTCTTTTTTTGTATTCTGAAATACCTTATGGATAATAACATAAAGATAGTACAACAAGTTGAAATATGCAAATATGCAAATGTATACATAAAGAAACATTTTGTTACATAATTAATAATGGAATACTTAGCATGATGGGTTTAGTGGAATGTCTTGGACCTAGTCTCATGTAGCAAAATGTAATTTTAGAAAAATCCAATGACTTTTAATGTTGTACATATGGAAGGGAATACTGCTTTCCATGAAGAGGCACATTTGCAACTCCTGAGACTTAGAGAAAACATTTACTTACCTGTATTTTAAGAGGCCCATATCCTAAAAACTGGTATGTTGACTTGGAGATATATTGGAGGATATATGATACAGAGATGACAAGTGCAAAAGAATGTGAGAGTACATGTCAACCCAACGTGAAAGGGGTGGAAGCAAATACGCAGTATACATTCAGCAAAATACACATAAATAATGGAATTGCACTAAGACATCAAAGAGTGCAAACATATAGTGAATTAATCACACAAAATGCATAAAGCATATAACTATCCAGCAGTACTAATAATGCTATGTGCTTTAGCACAATGTGCATCAGTCATATAAAATGAAATGATACAAAGAGCTTGATCACTCTAGTTACTTGAGTAAGGTGGCAAACCATATAACACTTGCTAACCACACCTTTTTTTTTCACCAATGTAGCATCACATTGCACTAAATCATCCCTTTGATCAGTGGTGGAGCTACCGCCGGTGCACTTGCACCAAGGCCCTGCTCCTGTTCCCCCCCCTTAGCACCTCCTGATCCTCTCTCTGCCCCTCTTTATCCTCCTCCCTCGTGATCCCACCTCCTGATACCCCTTGACCCCCCCACATCTTGATCCCCCCATTGATGCTTCCTACCGCACCAGCAGCCCTTTCCGAACTGCATCCTCACCTGCAGGCGCATCCAAATGACATCACACACGCACAGCAAGGGAAGGCTGCAGTGCAGGAGGAGTGCTAGTGAGATAGGCAAAGCCAAGGGGGGGATGGGGAGATCAAGAGGGGCCAAGGGATGATCAAGTGGGGTGGGACCAGAGGGGGTTATCAAGAGGAACGGGGAAACAGGAGAGACAGAGGGGGGGCGTCAGAGCTCCTGGAGGCTCCACAAATGTGTGTGGTGTGTGTGTATGTATATATGTGTATATATATATATATATATATATATATATGTGTATATATATTGTGACAGGGCCAGCCTTTGGCTACCGGTTGCTCCTGTTATTTCCACATAAACCCCTGTGTCACCATATACTTTATCTTTGCTTAAGCTTAATTTGAGCATGACAAATCTAAATAAACAGGCTTACTTATTTGCAGGAACACCCTCACTAGCCTTGAGACCGCTTCTCGGTTTGCAGGTAAAAATGTACCTTTTCACACAGAGGGGGGGTTCCCTTTAATTCTAGTCTCTCTCTCCCAGCTTTTTCAACTGCAATGGATCCTCTGCAGGTCCTCTACTTTTAGAGCAAACAGTCTCTCTCGTAAATATTGTTGCAGTCACACAGACTGATCCTCTTACTGGCAGCTTTTTTTTTTTTTTTATTGCAGGGTTTGGTGCCATTTTCCTGTTGTTCATTTGCCAATCTTCTGTTCACCAATGTTTGTCTCAGATTTGGTGGTTGTCTGAATGCGAGAATGGGAGGTTTGGGGAATATATGTTTTTGTTCTGTGTCCTCTGTTAGCTGAGGTTGTAGATCCTTAAATATGTTGTCTATTCCTTCTATAGCTAGATGGTATGTTGTTACCAGAGGTGTACGCAAAGTTATTTACTTTCATTTTGTATTGCAACGGGTGTTCCCAGGGTGTTTTAATGGCAGCAGTAACTTTCTGTGCAATGACATGAGGCTTGTAACCCTTTTGCTTGAAGGAGTCAGACAGGGTTTTTACATGTTTGCCGTGGTCCCCAGTGTTTGAAAATATGCGTTAATATCTGAGGGCTTGGCTATAAATGATCCCTTTTTTAGTATGTGAGGAATGGAAGCTAGAGCTGTGTAGGTAACTACATCTGTCTGTAGGTAACTACATCTGTCTGTAGGTTTCATATACACAGATGAGTGAAGTTTGCCATTTGTGATGGATATGGTTGTATCAAGAAAGTTCACCTGCTCTGCAGAGTAATCCATTCTAAGTTTAATACATGGGTGGAAGGTGTTAAAGGAGTTGTGGAAGTCTCTGAGTTTTTTTCTACCCCTGTCCAGATGATGAATAGATCATCTATATACCGGTAATTTCTATATGGTTTGTAGACACATGTGGACAATAATCTCTGTTCCAGGTCATCCATAAATAGATTAGCATATAGTGGTGCCATTTTGGTGCCCATTACTGTCCCTGTTTGCAGATATACATGTTCGTTGAAGGTAAAGTAGTTGTCGGTCAGGATGTATTCTAGTACTTTGGCGATGGTGTCCGAGTTATATTTATGGTTTTGAGCATGAGTCGAGAGGAACTTGAGGCATGCCTCAGTACCATCTTTGTGCAGAATGTTGCTATAAACAGATTCAACATCCATGGTAACAAGTAATAAGTTAGCAGGTAGGTCCTCAATCTGACTGAGTTTAAGAAAGTCTGTGGTGTCCTGTATATAGCTGCTGGTGTTTGTAACTAGTGGCTTAAGGATTTCATCAACAAGACCAGATAACTGTTCAATGTGTCCATACCTGTAACAATAGGTCTCCCTGGGTTGTTTTATGTGTTTTAGTTTTTTGTTGTTTGCTTTCTCTGTTTGTTTGTCTGGTTTATTTCTCAACTATCCCTGTGTCTCCTTACAGTTGTATGATACCTCAAACTCTCTCAAGATGTACAAATATTTACAACCCTGTTAATTTACTTTTGACCCACAGCAATACAGACCTGTGCACAGCCCACTGAACAGAATTTTTTTTTTTTTTAAACGTTATTTGTGTTTCAATGGGAATATATCAGAAATGCTTCAGGCTTGAAAAAGAAAGGGAACGCTCTCAAAAGCTTGTCATGAAAACTATGAATATGTTTGTCCAATTAAAAAGGTATCACTACTGTATATACTGCATTATTCTGATTATTCATCTATATATGGCACCAGATGGGGAGCCAAAATTTTATTTTTTTTGCAACAGGGCCATCCATTGACTAGCTCCGCCACTGCCTTTAACAAATGATTCCCTACCTAGCTAGCTAAACTCCCAAATGAAATTCCAAGAGCTATATAGGTACAATTTTTGCAAGTTTTACAAAAAAGGCTTTACATTTAACCAGCAACCAAAACATTGTGAAATTACTAAAAATGTGAGCCCTAGCCAGCTTTTTGCTACCCACAACTGGGCATCTGATGTGCAGTTACTACCAATTCTGAAAATTAGATGCTGGTGCCTTTGACATTTGATTTCTCCTGCCTTGCTGCATTTGCATCAGGGAATAAGCTAAATAAATTGATAGAGTGAATTATTGAATTAATTATTATGCTATGTATATTTTCTTTATAATCAATATTACATTTTACACTGTTGACATTTGAACGGTTAAAGCTCTTATATCAAAACCAAAAATAAATGCAATTTTCCCAAAGATTAAATTGATTTTTAGTGCGCTCTTGCTTTTCATCATTATCAGTTTTCAGGATCGAGTGTATGTGTTTTTTTTTTTCTTGATAATAATTCAACAATAAATAGATCATGGTCTAAATATAGAAACCTATTGCACTGAATGGACTAGATAGATTCATTGTACTCAGGGCAGCATCTTGACATTCACTATATGCCAACAGCTGAGATAAGGTTAAGAAGATTAAAGGGAATAAATAGCAAGAAATGTGTAAAATGTCTCAACAAATGAATTCTCTTCAATGCAGCTATAACACATTAGTCTCTTTACAAAGAGGAAGCAATTACATTTATATAGCATGTGGATAACTAGATAACAGTAAATAATACCGCCTTTTATGTTACTGTCAATGCACTTAAACAAGAGACACTAGATAGACGTTATGTTTAGCGTTTCTACTTATGTGATTTCTAAGTGGGTGGAATGAGATAAGACACAGTTATTGTTTCAAAAATATTTTTTTTTTATCTCTACATATACTTTATCTGCAAAATAATGCATGGTTATTTTCAAATGAACTTGTACAGAATAAAAATAACCATAAAGGTAACCTGTAACTAAATATTACAACATGGAGCCTCATTCAATTGAGGCATCCAGAGATCCGGGCTTCGGAAATGGAGGCCGTAAGTTATTTTGCCATTAAATTGGCAGCTTTTTGCGCGCTCCGATCGAGTTACGGGCTCCGGCCTCCGATTCATTACGTTTTTTTCACATTGCAAGTTAATACCCCTCCAATACTGTGATCATTCATGACCGCAAGAGTTCCGATCGCTAAAATCGCAAATTACTATTCCATTGATCAGATTCCCCTTCGCTAAGCACCACTTCAAGGAGGGAAATGGCAAAAGTGGCTCCACAAGTTAAGGGTTCCAAGGAGGACTTGCAAAGGGCTTAAAGACATGTCCGGAGCACTTTAAATGCATATATATACACACTACTGTACTTTTAATAAAAGGGAAAGTGATGTTAGGTCTTACAATTAATAGCACAACATTCTCAAGCTCGAAAATCTGCAAACAAAAATACTTTATTTCATGTTTAGTTTACATGTCATATCGATCCCGGCAATCAATGTGTTAATACATATAATGGAACTTGCATGTAATAGAATATCATATTTACGACTTTATCAATATAGCATTATATCTGGAATGTGGGTCCGATTGCAACTCATAATTGAAGCCTGCAGGGCTTTCAAATCTAACCTCCATTTTTCATTGACATTATGATGACGATCTGTTTCCATTGGCTGTTTCTAACTTAAGAGTTACGGCCTTGCTTAATTGGTCATGTTCAAACTCGCAAATGCTACATACGATAGCATGGTCTACGAATTTCGCTATCGGCCCCTAACTTGTGGTCTTGCCGAATTGAATTGCACCGTAAGTCGCGGACATAGGGCCTACAATTCATAAGTTACAGCCTCTAAAGTAAACGAAGAACATGATCTTTCAAAAATTAGATTTTAGAATCAAAATGTGTTTTGTGTTTTTTTATTTAAAACTACACACATAATTTAATGTATTGACTATTGGATACAAGTTTGTAATGTGTTAAAACTCTTTTTGCTTTGTACTTACCGCATGTATTCCACATCTATATATGAGTTATGTGAGGCACGTTACAAATTGCGCTTTGTAGATAGATTAGCTTTCTGTTAATCATATGAAAAAACATTGACTCTGTGGTTACCATATTTCAGTAGTAGCAGTTGAAAACTTCTCAGCAATTAAGGTCTCCTACCCATAGAAGCAGATCAACAGAAACAAAAACGGTAGCCCGTAAGCAGCACAATTGCATATAATAAAGGCTATATTATTTTCTTGTATTGTTTCTAAAAAAAATCACACAGTTTCAAATTATGTTCTTTGTAAATATGGGACTACAGTGGTCCATTCGGAGTCTCGTCGGGTCTAGCTGTAGTCCCCAAGGCGCAGTGAGCAAGGAGTCCAAAGTCTGGAACCCCCTATGACCAAGAGAGGCCTAAACGTACGTCTGGGGTTTGCTGCTTCTCCTGTTCATGGTAGAATTGCCTGGTATTTTGGGGCTGGATCACTCTTTTGAGTGAGACCAGACTGATATATTACAGGATATTTCTCCCTGTGAAGGGCACACATGAGATAAGAGATTGCTCTCTGAGTTGGAGACCAGGCCTATAGAACAATCTTACTTAGGTATTGTTCGTTCTCAGATTGAGCTCCACTGAGCTCCACTTGTTTAGCCAGAATTCCAGATCTAGAGAGACAAAGTTGAAAAGACTGCCACCATCAGCCAGTACTAAGATGATCTATATATAAACTATTTATCTATAACACTTGCACCATCATACTGATAGGCGTTATAACTTTCTTCCCTTCCACTGCACAATATAACATGATGGGAGGTAAGTAATAGGAAATAGCAGAAGATTAGGGAACAAGAGGAACAGAAACCTAGTAAAGCGTGAGAAAACGTGGTCTCCTTTGTTACTGTGACGGTACACAAAATGTACTGTAAGTCTAAGGAAACTTATAATGGATATTCTGATTTGTGTAATTTATACCTTTATTTTCATATATCAATCGGATTTTGAAAAAATATTCAAACATATTTTCCCTTATATTTTTAATGCTACAAATAACTAGAAACTGTTGTCTGTCTATCTCGGAGAAAACACTTCATAAATCCTCTTGATACGGAGGCTCCTTTGAATCTGGAAGAAGCAGCTTATTGTAAGCTTTTGATTGCCTGAGGTACCTCATCTGTCAATAGAGCGGTGTAGTGGGATGTACTGGAAGCAGAGGCAAATGCTTGCTTTGCTTATATCCCAATTCACCGGATTTAATTTCCAAGTAGGAAGATAACAACAAAAACAAACAAACAAAAATAGCTTACAGTACTTTGGCAAACAAAATCAACAGATTGAGTAAATAACAGATGAAAGTTCCTTTAATCGGGTCGACTTCCCAATTTCTGCAATGCTTCTGCACAGTTCCTCAGTTTGTATGATCTTCAGAAGTGGTTTGGAAGACTGCTACAGTAATTCTCACTAAAGCCAGACCTGCCATACCTTTCCAGGATAGGACGTTTGATTTTAATGTCATACATAATAAGCCACTGGAGCCCAAAATATTCTGTTATGTATATATGCTATTTTCATGACTGCAACAGGGGAGAAAGAGACTTGTGATCCGATTTAATTAAACCTAGTATTGCCATGAAAAACAGCAGAAAAATATAATTACTAATGGTGCTTTATAGATCCTTTGCTATACCTCACCAAGAATAAGTTAAGAATTAAGTTTTTGAGACTGATTTCTTCTCCAAGAGTTCAAAGACAGGTGCTTAAAATGAAACATGGTCTAAAATGCAAAGCTTATAAAAAAAAGGGTTAATGTCCTAATATGAATAGTTTAGAGGACAAAAGGAAGAGGGATAATAAAATACATTTTTTTTTCAAATTAATCATCAGCCAATTAATAAAGTTCAGAATGGAAATATCTGGCAAGACACATAATACAAGTTTTAAAAGATTTATTTTTTTGAGTTGTTCAGTTGTTTTTGGACTGTCTGTGTCCTCATGGACTATAACACACTAGGCACATTTTTATGTCCATGGGCATGCTGATCCACTTGGTACTCATGGCAAGGGAACCCCACTTCTCCAGTGGGCCACAGCATACAGTTCCTGCTATTCCTAGGTGGTCTCCCGTAAAAGTACTGAACCGGCCCAACCCTGCATGGCTTCAGGTTGGTGTGACTTCTTGGTTCCCTGACTGGAATTGAGCTCAGGTTGAAAGCTATGATAACGCCAAATCCTAACCCCTGGACCACCAGGGAACCCCTTTACAAAGATACTGGACATAGCATTTAAGTCCTAAAAAATCTACTGGTGTCATTTTAAAAAGATTATATTGTATGAATTATAGTGAGTGATCTGAGGTCTGGAAAATGTTTAATAATTTAGTTAAAACAGTTTAGACATTGTCACTCTGATATAGTTACAAGTTCAACCTTTTCAGATGTCTCTGATCTGCAATATGTGAATTAGTTGTTAATTGATCCAGAGGAAGGCAAACAGAAAAAAACTGATTGAAACATAGCAAATTCCTTCTTGACCCCATATACTGGTGATCGGATTCCTCCCTGGATCAATACTCTCTCTCTAATTATCCTGGATAACCATGAATGCCCTTTTTACTCAAAAATATATCCAACCCCTTTTTTAAAGTTATCTATTGAATCTGCTGTCACCACCTCCTTTGGTAGAGAATTCCACAGATTAACCACCCTTACTGTGAAGAACCCTTTTCTTTAAGGTGGTATCTGCCTCTATCCCCTTCTTAATACATGCTAATATTTTACTTCAGTGTTACCTAGGTGGTTGTCCACAAGCATTCCCAAATCCCTTTCAATATCTGATACCCCAAGATTTGCTTCATTAAGATTATAAATTGCATGGCTATTTTTACTTCCAGATGAATAAATGGCAGATGAGATTTAATATGAAAAAAGTTAGTCGCCCATTTCTCTAATTAATGCAAATCCCTCTGGAGGGAAAGTATATCATTATCTGATTTAATTACCTTGCACATCTTCGTGTCATCTGCAAAAATTGAGACAATACTTTCCAATCCTACTTCTAAGTCATTAATAAGTATGTTAAAAAGGAGAAGACCTAATGCTGAGCCCTGAGGAACCCCACTTACCACATTAGTCCAAACGGAGTATGCTCCATTTACAAAGCCAAACTGATTTGCCAGATTACCCTGTTTCATTAGGTAATAAAACAATGAAAAAGTTCACTCTACTGGTCACATATTCTGCGTGAAGAAAGGTCAAACAATGAGCTCTCTTAGCAATCATTAGTCTGCAACGTGTAAGTACTTATAAATAATATATATATCAGAAATCTAGGAATGGGTTAAACAAACTTATTATTTCCTAAATGTGCACAAAAAATGTGAAAGGATCTTAGGGAATGGTAAGGATTTATCTTTTAATTTTATATTGTAGTGAATAAATGTTTTTACAATTGTTTGCATTAGTATTCTTGTTTACACATAAGCATATGTAATATATGCAAACAATATTCAGTATCGATGTACCCAGATGATCAATTGGTTTTATAACTACTTTAAAGATTAACTACAGATACATTTTTATGTTTCTTTTTAAATCAATGTTTTATATGCTTATATTTGTCACAAAACACCTAATCCACACACCAAATATACAATCTAAAATCTGAACTTGTAGACGGAAAAGTAATATATATGAAAATGTTTCAGTTATATTGGGAGAAAATGCTTTAACTGTAAAAGGGTTAAGGAGAGATATACCTCTGCTTGATAAATCCGCTCCATAGAATAATAAAGCATGAAATTATACTGTCTCACAGGAGATATTATCTACTGTTTATTGTGCCTGATGAATTGCTTTCAAGAAATGGAAACTCATTTTATCTCGTACATACATAGCTACATGAAAATTAAATAAAAGTGGAATAACAGATGAAAATAACAATATTCAGCATTCTCAAATAATGTTCAGCAATCAATAAAAACATAAAAATGCAAATGTCAAAAATGGATTAGAATTTTTAAATCTTACATATAAAATGAATGTATTTGTTAAAATACAAACACACAAGCCGTAAATGACACAAAGTTAGCATATTTATAATGATTTAACTTGATTATTGGCAGAAGGTATTTGGAAAGTAAAAAAAAAAAAAATATTTTTTTTAAATTAGGGAACATTTAAAGTAACTGTTTTTTTAAGCATTTGAGAGAATGTTTTAAAAATTACACAAGTTCTGCATGAAAAAAATGTAAGTAAAACCTGTTTAAACTTAATTGAAACTAATAGGAGATGCAGAGAGAATACGTGGGGCCCTATTTAATTGTCCTAATCGCAGTTACATGAGCCCGTAATGGGGCCAGGAAATGTTACTGCTATTTAATTAAAGTTTCCAAAGCACTGTGGTTGTCAAAAACGTAACTCCGTCCGATCTCCTTTGATGTTTCAAGTCTGTAAATGTTACCAGTGCTAAAGATGCAAAATCCATATTCATTTACAATAATTCAACAAGCCCGCAATTGTCTTCAAACCCGTTAAGGGCAAATGTATCAAAAAGTTATATGAGTACTATATAGGACTCACAAGTGGGTTAAACACCTGTTCGTATAACTGCAGGAGCAAATAAACACACAATACTGTACTTACAAATACTGGGAAAGCAATGAAAGGCATTAGATTTAATTGCACGACAGTCTCAAGCTCGCAAACCTGCCAATTTTATCTCCATGTTCTATTGATCCCGAGAATCAAGGAGTTCATACCTATCATGGAACCTGCATGTTCTAGAACAGTTGCTTTATTGTTTTATATTTATTTCTAAATTTCTGGATTTTGAGTCTGATTGCACATTGGACTTCTAAACACTACCTGATTGTAGTTTAAACTCCATGTTTTACTGGCGTCATGATGATGGTCTCATTTACTATTGGCTCAGTCTAAAAAGTAACTTATGGGCTTGCTCAATTGATCGTGATTATACCCTGAAATGCGACTTACAGGTTCATGGTTTGCGTGTGGTGGCTGTGAGCCTGTAATTACGGGTTAGTGACATTTGAATATGTCTACATGTTTAGAAAAAATTTGACCCGCAGCCAAAAGTTCAGTTTGGAGGTATTTACAGGCTTTCAATTAAATAGGGCTCTTGGGGCCTCATTCAAATGTGATTTGGCCAATTGAATAGCGCTCTACATAAGCACATAGCATATATTTTTTACAGACGTTTTTAGTTTGTGAACATCCAAAAGCTAGGTCTTCTCTAACTAAAAACTTCTGTAGAAAAAATATGCTCTGTACTTATATAGAGCCCTATTCAATTGGCCAAATCACAATTGAATGAGGCCCTAGGTCTGTTGACCTCATTGCCTGGCAGAGGGCAAGCCCCCAAGAGCAGTTACACTTCTGAATATGTTTTTGTTACCTGAGACCATAATGTGAAAACAAAAACACGCTGTGACACATTCTCAAATACACAATTTCTGATGCAACAGAAAATAATATCTCCATGTCCCTTTAAGTTAACTTTATTAAGAAACACAACCATTATTTGCCTCCATTAGAGTAGACACCTATATATGGACTCTAATAAGGTATCTGTTATATTTTATGTGGCCCTTTGGATGCAGGTCTAACTTCTCGGATATTTTCAATCAAACATATTTCTAGGTCTCTGATGTGACTTGCCATTGTATGTAGTGTAAAGCAGCTTTTTGTTGTGTGAAGGCTTTACAACTGGAAAAATAGTGAAAAAAGTGTCCATATTTGCAGTTTAAACAAAAAAAAATTTGATTAATATTATTATTATTGATTTTATATGACTCAATTTTTAAGATTTAAGTTTTATTATCTTCTTTAAAAGAGAAAAATGGTGGAAGAGTGACAAAAAAGAAAATAAAAAAAAATAGCCCCAAACAGAGATAGTAAGACGTATTTTAACTTTTAATTGATCTTAATCTTTCTGCATTAATAAACCGTAAAAATGTAATAAAGATACTTTAAATAAAATTGTATCAGGTGTATAAAAATAACACCTGAATCTAGCCTGGGAAACCTTTAAGGTAGATATCTTCCAATGGATACCCAAATACCCCTAATTTGCAGCCACATTAAATTCGGGCTACGTGTTAAAACGTAGCCTGTAATGTAGATCTTCTGCTGTTTTGCTATTAAATTAGCCCCGTAACGCAGCCCGCAGACAACTTTCGTGTTAAGATGCAGCAGGGCCAAAAAAAACATATGGGTTTAGCAACATTGAACTTCGCGCCCGTAAATCCTTTGATCTGTCAAACCCAAAACTGCTAAGTGTTCAATTTTAGCTTTTAAATTGCAAAGTCACTTGCGAGCAAGCACGTAACACGTAAATGGAGCCTAAAGCCCATCGTGTGCTCCAGAGGATTCGCAAGGGGGGTAAAGTCCAATACGTAGCACATGTACTGCATGTAAAAACACACTACTGTACTTTTATTTACAAGGCAATTGATGTTAGGTCTTAGAATTAATAGCAGAACATTCTCAAGCACGCAAATCGGCTCAGAAAAATACTTAATTTCATGTATATTTTTTGTGTTATATAGATCCCGGGAATCAATGTGTTTACACATAAACTGTAACTCGTATGAGATAGAATATCATAATTGCGGCTTTATTAATATTGCATTTTGACTGGAATGTGGGTTCCCTAGTAGATCGTAATTAAACCCTGTAGGAGTTTGAAATCCATCCTCCATTTTCTTGTGACGCAATGCTGATGAGCTCGGTTTACATTGGCTACATCTAAACCCGTAACTACAGGCTTGCTTGATTGATTACGTTCTAGCCCGCAATGCCGCCTGCAGACAGATGGTTTACTGTTTTGTGTCTCCAGCTCGTAGCTTGCAGCCCTTCTAATTTAATAGGAACGTAACTCGGCCAAATTTCAAGCACGCAGCCATTACGCGCTTCACGTTGGGGGTTACTGGCTTGGAATTTAATGTGTGCCATAATCAGTAGTGTATCTGAATCTGAGGTATCACACTTTAATTAGGCAGGATCCGTGTTCAATAGCTACTTCAGTAACTATGAGCCACAGGGGTGTGTAGACTTTTTATATCCACTGTATATATATATATATATATATAATGCATTAGAGCATTTGTTTCTAGGCAGCATGGTTTCCTGACGTATACTAACCCCATGAGTACTGGTCTGTGTATTTGTGTGTTACCCAGGATATTGTCTAATAAACGGCACAATAATACATTATTAGAGTTTCCAATAACACATATGTTATATCGGACTGTTTATTGTCAAATAATGTTGAAATTTCATACTTTTTAAGACATTTACTGTCACTTTAACTGCTGCTGCAGTACTCGGCAACAGCTTTAAAGCCATTGTGATTGATCCTTGGAACCTCTAAGATTTTATTTATTTTCTTTCAAGTTACGGTACTTCCCTGGTTTGCAAGTGGTCCGTAAAATCGTATTAATATAGGATTTTGTGTAAAAGTCTTAATCAGTGGAGATTTGTGCAGTGCTTTTAATTTTTTCATGCAGCAGTCACGAATAGCAGTTTTCTCGCAATGGTTTCATGTTTTCTGGATGGGGGAATAGCAACGCTAGGCAGGATTTTCTTCATCACTACGGACTCATAATTGCTAGTGCCGGGATTAGCATCGAGCCCAATGTTATAACCTAGGATAACATACTTTGCAAATGATACAATTAGGTTGAATCAGGGTTTGGTAGAAATTACGGTATATCAAATTTTGTTCAATAAGATTGCCTTTTTTGTGGTAATGCAAAGTGTGTGAACTTTTATGGCATGATAAGACAATGGTTGAACTTCTTTGCCTGGAGTCTAAAAGATGTGTCTGGCGAAAAGACAACACAGCCCATCATACAAAGAACATCATTACCGCTACCAAGCATGGTGGTATCAGGATCATGCTTTGGAGCTGCTTCTCTTCAGCTGGGACAGGGCTCTAGTTAAGATACATGCAATAATGACTAGCTCCAAGTATAAAGACATTTTGGCACAAAACAGGCTGGCCTCTGTTAGAAAGATGAAGAGGAAGTTCACCTTCCAACTTAATAATGACACAAAGCAAACATCCAAGTCAACCAAATAATTACTTCAGAAAAGGAAGATTTAAATCTTGGAGTGGCTCAGTCAGTCAGAGCTCGGACCCCAGTCCCATAGACAACTTGTGGTTTGACCTAAAGAGGGTTTTGCACAGAAGCTTCAACTATTTTGCAAGGAGAAGTGGAATAAAATTTCAAAATCCAAAGAGATTTATTCACAAAGACTTACCACTGTAATAAATACAAATGGTGCTTCTCCAAAGTATTAGTTTGGGGGTCGGTTGCTCCTGTGCACCATTTTGCTTGTGGAATCATCAATACAGCTCAGCAGAGTCCACTTACAACATGACAGGGGGAGCCACTATAGCTGCTAATTCATCCCACTGCCAGAAAAGGAACCCTTCAATAAACAAATATTTTGTATTACATATTACTATGAAGCACACAAACTCTTCCATAAATAAAAACTCATTACACTTACATAATACAAATACATACATAAACCTGTATATAATATATATACATTCAAAGGAGGAGCTACTGCCGGTGCAGACGGTGCAAGGCACCAAGGCCCCTGACCTCTGAGGGACTCCCACGGCTCCCTGTGGCCCCTGAGACCCCCTGTGGCCCCTGAGGGCCTTCAGTGCCTCCCTCGGACCTCTGTGGCCCCCCTCTGACCTGCAGTGGACCCTGCTGCAGTGGAGTGCAGCACCGGGCAGGTAAGAAAGTATTTATAGTACTATAATATATATGTAAATGCGTATATATGCACTATGCACTAGCTCCGCCACTGTATACATTACATGTACCTGCTATTTATTTGTATAAATATATGTTATGTAAGTATAATATGTTTTTATGAGTAAACATGTGTCTCAAAATAAAGCAGCTAAACCAAATATAGTTCATATTATTCACTAAAAAGTTTATTCACTGGTGAAAAAATGTTAGGTAAGACTAATTAGTGTTTCATGATTTTAGCAAAAAGGATTACTAAATGGAAGGATTTATGTTTCTAAATTATATTAGATAAGTCTCTTTTCATATTTAGTACATACAGCATATATACCCACAACATATTCCTTATTGCATGATAAAGATGGAGCACTACATGACAAACCTATCATCATTCGTTTGCTATAAAATTTACTTGACACTTTTTATTTCCCATTATCATATTTTACAAACATAGGGCCTCATTAAATTCCAAGCCCGCAGTTGCCTTCATACAACTACATGGCCAAAATCCCAAACCGTAAACCATGTTTCCATATGTAGCATTTCAGGGCATGATTTTGATCAATTAAGCAAGTCCGCAAATTGCAATTTAGACACAGCCAATAGTAAATGAGACCATCATCATGACCTCAATAAAATATGGTGTTTAAACCACAATCAATTCGTGTTTAGAAGTTCCAATTTGCAAATGGACTCACAATCCAGAAATGTTGCAATATAAAAATAAATAAATAAATACATAAATCTACTATTCGAGTCCATACAAGTTCAATGATATGTATTAACCCATTGATTGTCGGGATCGATATAACAAAAAAAATGTTTGCAGATTTGCGAGCTTGAGGCTGTTGCGCAATTAATTCTAATGTCTTTCATCGCTTTCCTCATATTTTAAAGTCCAGTAATGTGTTTCTATTTGCATTTGCAGCGTTATGAACAAGTGTTTAACCCTGTTGCGAGTCCTATCTAGTACTCGTAGAATTTTTGGCCACACTTGCCATTCATGGGTTTGAAGGTATTTGCGGGCTTGTTGAATTGTTGCAATTTAAAAAACGATTTGTGATTTTAGCGATTAGTAACATTTGCGGCCTTGAAAGAGGCTGGAAGAGTCCAATTTAATATCTGTAACTTTTGCGGGCTACAGTAACTACAATTTGTACAATTTAATGAGGCCCATAGTCTCAGTTTATACTTTGGTTACTATAGTCGTGTAACAGAGTCCTTTCATAGAGACTCCAGTTTTTGCCCCATAATATAAGCAAGGATATTAAAAAAATATCCATTGGAATTAAACAAATGTTTTGGTGTAAAGTGACCTTAAAGCTTCAACTCGTGGAAGCCAGGTCCCAATGTCTGTTACATATCTTGGCAGCTCCTCTTTGTTTTAGAAAGCCCATCTTGCCAGTTCTGTGTGATATATGGGGGATAGGTATTATTCTCATGGGATTCCCTCTGCAAGGGATGGAGCAAGTAGTTTGATCTCGTGAGGCAACTTTAGTTTACAACATATCTAATATTTTTTGTTACTTAATTGCATGGGGTCCTTGATTTGTTTAGATATTTTTGTTGATTCCACAGTGAGAGAAAAAATATATACAGATTTATTTTAATGTCATTTATATTTTGCTGGAATACACACTAAAACTAAATATTACTGTGCTGAAGCCCATATCATGTATACTTAAGTTTCCTTATGATAAATAAATGGGAGGATATGGAGTTACATGTGATAAGCACAAGTATCTTTACTTTCATTGCATTTACATGGATAAGGTAGATTAAATACAATTGTACAAATAAGTAAAAACACAACAAATCAAATTTCTGTTCTTTTTCAGTTATGTCTACTCAGTAGCACAGGTAATGTGATAGCAGTTGCTCCTAATAGCAGTAATTTTAGTCGCCCAAAAATGCTAATAAGGGATTACAGTGTCTTTAATTGTGAGCTATATGACTCTAGAGTTGATTTTATTGTGGGCTTCTTAAATTGAAATATTCTTAACAACGCCGTGTCTCATTTTCACTAGATCCAATGTCATGTTACATTCTGAGTTCAATACAGGTAATAGGCACAAAAAGTTTCAGAGAAGCTGCAGGCATTAATATCTAGGGAATATCATTTTATTCATTTAATTTTTGTGAAGCCAGTGAAATTTAGAGAACAGCCACTGAAGCATAAATAGGTATGACACATAACCTACATTTGTTTGTTCAGCTTCAGTACATCTATAATCTGGCACGTGTAAATTAAGCCATTTGTTTCCATGTAAAAAGAATTGAAATCTGTTTGTGTGGAAGTCTGCAAATCCCAAGCAAATTTGAATAATTTAAATTCCTAGTAAAAATATGGAAATCACATTTACATGCTAATCAGCTCCAAAAAACTGTAAACTACACATTTATTTTTATAAGAGAAGCTATTTTTTGTGGTTGGAATATACATTAAGAAATTTGTTTTTGTGAATATTAAATCAGAGAATGCAAATAAGTTGGACATAGATGAGTACATAAAACTGTGGTGGCCAAATAGCAGCGCAAAGATATTTAACTTGGACTATCGTGTTATGGTGATTTTTATATAGAAATTAAACTGTTTATTTTATTTTTTTACATTGATTTGGTTAATAGTTGCATTAAAAATACTTTTTTTATTAGAATTGTATAAGGAAAAAATCTATAAAAAGGAAGTCATAAAAGATTTATTTAAGAAATGCATTACATTTCTTAATATCATCTATTCCAGGCTAGATTTTATAAGCTGCTATCTTAACATCATGGTACAAGGGATTTTATAAAAAAACATTTATACATAGACTATTGTCTGATATTTCTATTCTATGCAAACGTGTTTCAGGCAGATATTGCCATTATCCACTAAGGTAAGATGAGGCATTTCTTGGTGAAACCCTACCAGTGTCCAGGGCATCTTGTTAAAACTCTTTCAAGTTGGAATGATTGTTCTGATTATACCAAAGTACAAGTTCTTTGTTGGGTTCCAGGTTTAGTTATATAAAGTTGATAGATTATCACATACTGTATGTACATTCCACACCTATAATGAACTTTGATCCAGGAAGTCCATTAAGATTCATAGACTTTATATCCTGTAGCAGACTTTAACAAGAAACTGACGATGTACCAATGTCTTGTGGGATGAAACACGTACGCCATCTGCTAGCCTAGCCTGTTGGCAGCAATTAAGCAGCAGCTTCATAATTGATCAGCATGAAGGCACTTTCATTACTGCTTCACTGGCAGACACATTTCCTGTAATAGCTAGGTGTGAATATCCGAACTAGTAAGCACTACACGATCTAATTTATCTTCAGGATAAATGGTGGATTTCTGTGTTTTGACAGTGAGACCCCCATATACACCAAGTGAGATTGAGTCCTAAAGAGGAACTTTGGTATATAGGTAGAATGTGCCTCAGATACAATATGTGTTTGATTCTTGACGTCTCTTCATGCATTTATCACTCATGACTTTCTAATGACTGAATTTGTAGACAAACACTGCCAGTTCCAATGAATTACTCTCTTTCCTCTTTTGGGGTGAAAAGCTATTCAAAGTACTTTCCCAAGGACATAGAAAATGAGAGGGATGGAAAGGACAATTGTCACCGAATTATATAATTAGGGAGAAAGAGGAACTGAACATGACTATATTACGTAAGTGGCAAAAAGACTCCTTCAAATTAATTGGGGGCTTGTAGAACATTTGCCACATTTTATTTTACTTTCTATTCTATTGTCATCTAATTCTTAATTATTCTTCATTGTATGCACCTTTTTTTAAAAAATGTATTTAGTTTTTACTCCAATCCCCTTTCTCTTTTTAAGATATGGGCTACACCACCTGCTACCAATAAACACCATTTGACTCTCCGGTGCAGATAAAATGATAGATGAAGGGAAAGAGCAGATATGGACGCAATGAGCAGACATCAGCTCCACTATTTCTATGTCTGCGCCATGTCCCCTGTTCTGTCCCTGTGCATCCTCACCTTTTTGTCCCAACACCCAGCAGTTTATTCAGAAAAGTAGCTCTAGGGTGCCAATGTGAAAAAGTAAAAGTAGCTGGCTAGTGTTTCTATAATCTGTCTTATTCTAAGTCTGAAGTACAGACTGTTCATATTTTGAAAGGGACATGGAACATAATTTTTTTTTTTCTTAAATTTAAAAGTGCATGTTTTACACATTGTTACTATTATGTAAAACCTGGTTAAAATTAACTAACAGGAAGGACACAAAGCATATGTACAGATGTGCAGATTTAATTAGCTGAGAAGTATCAGTAGAGTCATACAGCTACATAACTGCTTATTGGATGACAAGGACAAGCCCCCAGATCAGTTAAACATGTTTCAGTTTTTTTCTGCTTTGAAAGAATGATACATTATCAAATAACTTATTTCACATGCAACAAAGAAAAAAATGCTTTCAATGTTCATTTAAGTATTATGTCTTGATTCTGCTGTTTCTACAATCTACAGTGAGTGTTTGTGTGCATGTATTGTGTAATTGTTTTTCTACATTTACTGTGCCGCAATTATGTGCGTATAAATTATACATAGTGCAATGAGTATGTCTGTATCAATTAAAACTGCATAGAGTGTGTGTATATATATATATATATATATATATATATATATATATATATATATTGTTCGGATTGGGTCCCCTTCATGTGGTAGCTGATGAGTGAGCTTTAGCTATATAAATCTTAGCCTGTTTGAGTGCCAGATTGTGGTAAAGAAAAAGGGGATGTAACCTTGGACATGGGTCAATGCAACACAATCTGAAATGGAGGGAAGGTTTCTTTAGAGGCTATGAACCAAAAACATGCATGGAAAGCTTATGGAAAGCTCCATGATGATGAAAAAGGCATGTCCTTGGACATGGGCAAGGACACTGCTTAAATTGGTTCATTTAGGTATATATAAAAGTGTTTGGCTTTGTCACAGGTGGCCATGTATTTAATCTATGTATTCTCAGTATGTCATGTTTAGTTCAGTTGGGATTGATATTATAATGTTACATTTTATCATTTATTTTTTGCTATTAGTTTTAATGTTGTCGGGGAGGTGGGCCCTGCACTGGAAGAGCTGATTGGAAACTTTGTGGAATTTTTCTATTTGTAGGGTTTGTCCTCAATAAAGGTACAATTTTTATAGGAGCGTGCAGTATAGTTTTTTTCCCTCGATCTCTTTATGAATATTTGTTTTGTTGACATTTTAAATCTTTCTGTTACCTATACTTTCTAAGAACTTATTATTAGTAATTCATTTTGGTGTACCAATTTGCCATGTTTCTGTTTGTTTTCATAAGCAGTTGCTGAAAAGATGGTATAGTTCCAAGGTGGAATAAGCACTTCTTTAATAATGCATATATATTCATTTTATTCTGGGCAACTGTCCAATATTTACACTATTCTCCGTTCCATAATAGGGTATTCAGAGTGACATCACAAATCTTACACTGAAATGTGTTTAAGTGCACTGACTTCGCATTGTGAAATATTATATGACCTGTAGATATCTATGCAGAAAAATGAAATTCTACTAAAACCACTTTGGGAAAGTGGACTTATCAATGTAAATGAATACAGATCTAGTTTACTTTAGATTGAGTTATGGTACTAGTTGTGCACTGTATCACCTGGTAGAGGGTTGAGAAGCATGCTGAAAATATGTTTTCCATTTGGAAAATACTGATAAATTATGTTAGAGACATTTTTATTAAGAATGGCAAAATTTTTGGACATCTTCCACTTAAATTGCAACATGTAAAATGAGACTACATCAACCAATACAATATAACCTGTGAAAGGCTGTGTAGCTTTTGACGTGTATTCATGTGGACAAATATCTCAGTGGTAGGATTTTTCTTGTGCAAGAGATCTATGGTTCAAATTCAGATACTTTCTGTTTTTGTATTTTATTTCTTTATTTTATTGAGATTACAGGGTATAGTAAACAGAGAACATGTAAAAATTGTGAGGTATAAAGAAATTATTGTCTCTGCAGTGTAATCACAAAGCATTGCAGAACATCACTTCTCCTTTGCGTGCTGCTATAGGATAAATAATGTGAAATTCTTATGATTAAATGTTTGTGGCAATGTGTCCATCTTCATTATTTCTGCAGTTGCTTGTGGAAGGCTTGCCAGGGCTATTCGTCAATAAACAGAAATAATTAAGCCAATACTTTATACGTTTTGAACATACTTGAACAGCTTTCTTGTGTGATTTCTTGTCTTTTAAATATCTATGGTCGATACTCCACATATGATACATCTCCAACTTTTGGGTGGCAGTCTTGTTTAAAAGATTAGTTTTTATAGTATAGCTTAAATTACTTAAAATGTCCAGATCTTATTATGAACAGTTTATTACTAAAAAAAAAACTACATAAGAGGTTTTTTGTTCCTCTGCTGAATACTGACTCCCAAAACATAAACTGAAATATTAAGAGAACTGCTTTGAGAGTGCTAAACTGACTTGTAGTAATCTTTAGCTGACAAGATAAATAGGATGACAAGTCTCAGACTGTACAATGACTTAAATTGCTTCCATGGTTACAGTAATTTTCCCAGATAAGGTCTGTGATCATTTCTTTCTTTTTTTTTTAAATCTTTTTGCTTTAATATTTGGTTACATTTTTTTAAAGTAAAACTGTCAAGGGGTTCCTTGACAGCATTTAAAATCAAGGCCATAATTCCAATAGGAGGTATTTATCAAATGGAGTTATATGGATTTAATAACTAAGCTGATTTATTAAGGGGATAAAGATGTTTACAGTTTACTAAATAGGCAGAAAATAATAGGATTAATCAACCACAGTATTTTAAGAAATACATAATAACATAGTATTTGAGGTTACAAAAAATATGTTTAGTCCATTAAGTTCAACATTTGTAGACACCTTGCATATTTTTTAAGTTTGCAACAAACTAAGAACTTTTACAGCTATGTAAGCCATGAGCATAAAACCACTTTAGAGCTAATCTTGATTTTGGAAGATTATTTGCGCAGGATTTGTTAAATAAATTGAATAATTTCAAAAGTGACAGCTACTCCCTTCCCCAACACATGCTGAGAAGCAGGTAGACTATGCCTGCAAATATATATATATATATATATATATATATATATATATATATATATATATATATATATATATACACACACACACACATCTGTAACCGTGATCCTTTAATTTTACTTTTTAACTCTGTATAACTGACCCCCAATGATACACATTCTCTATCTACTGACAATAAGATCTCTATTTAGTTGTTTCTATTAAAAGCATGACACTATGTTGAGACACTTAACAATAGGCTCTAGACCAAGAAGCCGTCTCGTATACAAGCCGATTTTGCTAAAATTTTGATTATTTTTTTTTAATGCTTGTATGTTAATAAGTTACACAGCAGCTAATGTTGTTATCTATTTCGCAAATATGGGGCCTCATTCAATTGCGATCTGGCCACTTGAATAAGGGCTCTATATAAGCATAGAGCATAGTTGTTTAAAAACATCTGTAAATAAAGTTAGTGAACTAGTGGCCAAATTGCAATTGAATGAGGTCCATGGTATGGTAAAGTAGTCTCAGTACACTTACTGTAAGTGTGCTGACATTATGTGTTTCTTTTTACACATATTATTATTCATTAATTGGCCTAGCACTCCTTCATGACCTATGGGAAGATACCATGATATGCAACACTAAATTAAGGCAATGTGATCTGGAAGATACATGTTAGGTGAGGCATCGTATTATGGTAGTTCATTCTTTCTCTCGGGACGATTAGCTATGTATTGAATTGTGTTGTTTTGAATAAAATCACAATAGGGAAAAATAATTGAATTAATAAAGGGCATTCATTAACCCCTTAACTGATGAGGAAAATAATTTGGCCATCAGTCAGAATAAGTTCATTCAATGTTTTTAGCCAGACTTTTAATTTTTTTAATTTTATATTCATTTTATTTTTTTATTTATTTTTTATTTTTATGTTAATGATATGGAAGTTTAGAAAAATAGGATTTAAAATTGATCAATATGAAGATGGACCAATCCACTATATCTCTATAAATTGAGCTTTATTGTATAATAAACTAGTAATAACTATAGTGTATGCTAGATAGATAATGGGTACATTGTTCCTCTTGAATATTGTATAGCGACTACATGAAAACTATGTATACAGAAGTGTGAGGCATTTTAACATACTGTCCATGAGAGTTTAAAATCTTGCTGAGAAGTACCACTGAATTTTTTGTTATTTTAAAGTCACGTTTTCAATGTATCTAACAATCTAACAACAAATAATTAAAAAAGTAATGAGCATAAAAGCATTTTTTATTAATCTTAATGTTAGTAGAATTTGCTAATGTAGAGGAGCTTTTATATTGAACATCTGCACTGCTTCTTTGGCTAAAGCCTAATCTGCTTGTTAAATACCCCAAAATTATAGCAGTATTTCAGTAGAAATTATAGGAAGTTTTATCTGCTTCCAAGGTCCCACTAATGATTCCTGGAAATGTACAGAATCATCAATCTCTGTTTAATAAAGCAAAATTAAATACAACCGTTTAAAAATGCAGGACTGTATCTATTTTTTATTTTTTTATTTACAAAATATTTGCCCACTAACAATTTTTTTCAACATAGCATATTCAATTAATGACACTTTTGTCTGTAATGTACATTTTTACGCTATCAACATCCAGCACAATCTGACAATTTTATTGTCCATTAT
Source organism: Discoglossus pictus (assembly GCA_027410445.1). Taxonomy (NCBI): domain Eukaryota; kingdom Metazoa; phylum Chordata; class Amphibia; order Anura; family Alytidae; genus Discoglossus; species Discoglossus pictus. Next base: position 61,668,289 of record CM050163.1, on the reverse strand, counting down.
CAAAGTGTTTCATGTAAGCAAAATAGTACATTTATGTATAAATGGCATGTCTAAAACAGGTCAACAACTTTCCAGCTCAAACTCACAAGAAGTATAGTGTCCCTATTGCATTCTGGGAGGCTGACTGGGCACATGCAAATGACCTAGCAATATGTTTAATTCTTTAAAACCAAAAAACATTCTAACAAACATACTTTTGTTATTTTATTTCGTATTTTATATGTATTCTACATCAGCCATACTGTATTCAAAAGCAACTTTTTCATCATTCACTGAAAATAAAGTTGTACAAAAATAAGTTTGAGATTAGCAAATATATAATATGGATTTATGAATATATGCCATTTTCAGCTGTTTGTTATAAATCAGAAACTCACCTAAAATGGGTTGATTTTACTTTGGGATAGATAAAGTGCTAATAATCTGTGAGACTATGCCAGTTTTTTCAAGACAGGCTGCTTTAATATGGCGTGCAGTACAGTGAAATATCTTTGTATATGCACAGAAATGTCTGTGAAATTTTCTGACCATATGTGTACATAAACAAACCTAAACTTATGATTTCAGATATAGAAAGGGGAAAGGAGTATCAGCAAGTGAAGTGTGGGGAAGCACAAATCTGAATGGACTAGTGCAGCTTAAAATCTAAATACACCCATGATTGGAATAAAACTATCAAATAGCAATGTAGCTTCCAGCTCATCTGCTTCTCCTTACCTCTTACTTTGGCCCCTATGCATTTGCGTAAATCGGCTGCAGGAGATTTTTTCCCCTAGGTTACACATTGATGTAAAACATTTACGTCCCCAAATGACGTCACTCAGCCGACACCCGGAAGCCATGCTTTCCGCTATAGCTGTGAATTGGCTGGTATTTCCCTCACCTACCAAAACTATATATATACTAGCGACTTGCCCATCAAAAATGACGGCAATAAAATGTTAAGCCTGACAATGCAAGGTTCTCCCCCCTCTAACTTGTGGGCCTCGCCAACCCACAACTTTCGTGCCCTGCAATGAGCGCAGAAGGTGCTCATTGCAAGCCTCACACCCTCTAGTTTCCGGGCCTCGTGATGAGCGCCTTTGGTGCTCATCATGAGCCCCGCAATGAGTGGCTTTGCCTCTCATTGCAGGGGTCAGCGAACCTGCAACTTTTGGGGCTCCCCAATGAGCACCTTTGGCGCTCATTGCCAGCCTCTCCCCACTCTCTCCCTCCCTTGTCTCTTTGCCCTCTCTCGCTCCCCTGATTTTTTTTTCTCCCTCCCTGTGTCTGTCCCCCCTCTCTCACCCCTGTGTCTCTTTCTCTCCCCTGTGTCCCTTTCCACCCTCTCTCACCCCTGTTTCTCTTTCTCTCCCATGTGTCCCTTTCAACCCTCTCCCACCTCTCTCTCCTCTGTGCTCCTGTTCGCATTTACAGGTTTGAAACCATTTGTGGGCTTGGGAAATTATACCAGTTAAATATCAAATTAGCTTGCAACCTGACTTACAGGCTCCCTGCCTCTTCCCCTGTGCTGTGTGTGAGGTTGTAAGTTAATTTTTTCATTAATTGGCATCATTTGGCGGTCTTCCAATGGATTCTGAGTTACGGGCTTGAAAAAAATGGTGACTGTTAAATCTATAATTGTTTTGAAGACTGTAACTCATAAGCGATTTTGAGCACGTACGGGCCTTGCCTCTCTCTCTGTTTTGTGTGTCTCACTCTCATTTATTTCTCTCAGACCTGTCTCTCTCACTCGTGGTGCACTCTCTCACTCTCTCTGCACTTTCTCTCTCTGTGTGCTCTCTTTCTCAGTGAGATCTTTCTGTGCACTCTCTCTCTATGCTCTCTCTCTCTTTCTGTGTGCTCTCTGCATTCTCTCTGTGCGCTTTTTGTCTGTGAACTCTCTCTCTCTCTGTGCTTTCTGACTATGTACTCTTTCTCTTTGTGTGTGCACACTCTCTCTCTCTTTCTGTGCACTCTCTCTCTTTCTGTGCACTCTCTCTCTCTCTGTGTACTCTCTCTCGCTCTCGGTGTGCACTGTCTGTGTGTGATTTCTGTCTGTGTGCACTCTCACACTGTACCCCTCTCTCTCTGTGTCGATCTCTGTGTGTTCTCTCTTTCTGTGCGCTCTCTCTCTCACTGTGCCCTCTCTCTCTCTCTGTCTGCGCTCTCTCTCTGTCTGTGATCTCTCTCTCTTGCTGTTTGTGTGAGCGCTGTCTGTGTGCACTCTCTCACTTTGTACTCCTTCCTCTCTGTGTTGATCTCTGTATCTCTGTACTGTCTCTGTCTCTCTGCCCTCAGTCTGTGCACTCTCTCTGTGCACTCTCTCTGTCTGTGCACTCTATCTTGCTCTCTGTGTGTGCTGTCTGTGTGATCTCTCTGTCTGTGCCCTCTCTCTCTGCGCTCTCTTTCTGTGCACTCTCTCTCTCTTTCCGTGCACTCTCTCTGTGGGCTCTCTCTCACTCTCCGTGTCAGCTGTCTGCATGTGCTCTCTCGCTGTACCCCTCCCTCTCTGTGTTGATTTCTGTGCTCTCTCTCAGTGCTCTCTGTTTTGGCACTCTCTCTCTGTTCGCTCTCTCTCTCTCGCTCTTTGTGTGTGCTGTATGTGTGTACGCTCTCTCTGTGTCAATCTCTGTGCACTCTCTTTGTGTACACTCTCTCTGTGGCTCTCTCTCTCTCTGTGCGCTCTCTTTCTCTGCTCTCTCTCTGTGCACTCTATCTGTTTGTGCATTCTCTCTCGCTCTCCGTGTGCGCTGTCTGTGTGTGATCTCTCTGTGTGCACTCTCTCTCTCTGTACCCCTCCCTGTCTGTGTGCACTCTCTGTGTGTGTCTCTCTCTCTCTCTTTGAGCGCTCTGTCTCTCTGTGTGCTCTCTGTCTGTGTCCCTCTCTCGCTCTTTGTGTGCTGTCTGTGTGCAATCTCTGTCTCTGTACCCCTCACTCTCTTTGTCAATCTCTGTGTGCTCTCTGTCTGTGCACTCTCTCTGCTTTCTATCTCTGCATTCTCTCTCTGTGCGCTCTGTCTGTGCACTCTCTCTCTGCGCTGTCTTTGTGCTTCCTCACTATCTGTGTGTGCTCTTGCTCTGTAATTCTCTCTCTGTACCCCTCCCTCTCTGTACCTGTCTCTCTCTCTGTACCTGTCTCTCTCTCTGTACCTGTCTCTCTCTCTCTGTGTACCTGTCTCTCTCTCTCTGTGTACCTGTCTCTCTCTCTGTACCTGTCTCTCTCTCTCTTTCTGTACCTGTTTCTCTCACTCTGGACCTCTCTCCCTCCCTCTCTCTGTCACTTTGCTGACTTTCCCTGAAATGCAAATGGCCACCATGCTTCTGTTAAGATCAGGTGTTAGGCCCCACCCCAACCTATGTCATAGCCACGCCTCTTTGACGATGTCAGCGTCAGCAACAATTTTTGCTGCTCGCAACTATACTAGAACTACAATATTGCCCATCAAAAAATGGCGGAAATGAAATTGTAAATGAGCTAATGCTGTTTGGTGTATGGTAATGAAATAAATAATACATTAATAAAGGAATATACTTTACCAATTTGGAAGTAATATATGCAGTGAAGCATTATGCTGAAGAGCCGACAATCTGTTTTGTTGTTGCTGCAGCATATAATGTAGGTTTGCAGTGTTGTGGAGCTGAGGTTAAGTGTCAGCAATGTGTGCAGTGTGTAATGTAAATATGCTGCGTGCGCGAGGGGAAGCCGTTAGGTTAGATGTGTACTTCCGCATTGTGTAAGTCAGTGTTGTAAAATGGCGGCGAATGTGTATGTGGTACACGGCTGTGTATGATGTAGCGTCCTTGCTAATGGTGTATCTTGTAGCTCGTACGGGTTTTTTGAAAATGCGTATGTGCTTGGTGGTATTTTGCGTGTTTAGGGTCCTGTAGCCTCGTTTTCGTTTTTTCGGCTGTTATTTTTTCTCTTGCTTAGGGGATTTTCGTGTCTCTAAACTCTGGAATTTGGACTTAAATGTAGGTGTAACTTCACTTGCAGAGGTCCTGGGTGCCCCCCTTGCTGTGGGTATGTTTTATATGTATTTTTGTGTGTATTTATTCTGTTTCTAATGTTTTCAGGTTCGCGTGGGTCGGCCTTTAAAGTCGTATCTTTGCGAGGTCATAATGTTTTTTGTCCAAGTCCTGCGTCTCGTATTTGTTTGTCATAAGTCCGTAAACTTTGCGAGGTCTGCAGTTGCTAGGACGGCGCTACATGCCAGCAACTGAGGCCATCGCTTCGCGAGCCCGCGGAGTTAGCAACAACCCGCTTGCTCACAACTATATATGTGATATGTGATATACACAGTGCATTGCACCCCCCTTGACTTTTTACCTTTGTTACATTACAGCCTTAAGTTTAATGTTTTGTTAATCTGAATTTTATGTGATGGATCAGAAAACAATAGTCTGGTGAAGTGAAATGAGATAAATATATACATAACATTTATTTTTTTTAAATAGAAATGAGAAAATTGGCATGTGCGTGTTATGAAGCCCATAAAAAGCTCTGGTGCAACAAATTACCTTCAGAAGTCACATAATTAGTGAAATGATGTCCACCTGTGTGCAATCTAAGTGTCACATGATCTGTCATTACAAATATACACCTTTTTTCAAAGGCTCAGAGGCAGCAACACCTAAGCAAAAGGCACCACTAACCAAACACTACCATGAAGACCAAGGAACTCTTCAAACAAATAAGGGACAATGTTGTTGAGAAGTACAAGTCAGCGTTAGGTTATAAAAAAATATCCAAATCTTTGATTATCCCCAGGAGCACCATCAAATCTATCATAACCAAATGGAAAGAACATGGCACAACAGCAAACCTGCCAAGAGATGGCTGACCACCAAAACTCATGGACCAGGCAAGGAGGGCAATAATCAGAGTGGCAGCACAAAGACCTAAGGTAACCCTGGAGAAGCTGCAGAGTTCCACAGCAGAGACTGGAGCATCTGTACATAGGACGACAATGTACGAGTGGCCAAAAGAAAGCCATTACTTTCATCAAAAAACAAAATGGCACGTTTTGAGTTTGCGAAAAGGCATGTGGGAGACTCCCAAAATGTATGGAGGAACGTGCTCTGGTCTGATGAGACTAAAATACTTTTGCAAGGCACATATATATAATTTTGTTTTTAATAACATCACTGTGCTCCCACCAATGCTGATATGCCTGTTGACTTGCATAATCAAACTAAACTTTGTTGAGAAAACCCTGCATTTACTTATGCATTCCTGAAAACTGTCATCCTCCAAACAATCTGACAGACAGAGCATTAATTAGTCTGTTAACCCTTTTTTGCAAACAATATTAATGGGTACATGTTTACCTATCATATGCCACTTCACTGTGCATCAACAACATCAGAAGTATATAGTGGTAGTCCCAATTGGCACACTGGATGTGTCATAGCAAAGCCATCATTGTGAAAGGCCAAATCATGACTATTTGTTATGTCTAGTTACTACTGCTTGTAGATTAATTTCCAAAAATGTGTTTTATTGTTACAGAGTATATACAGATTTTGCTAGGAATTTATCCTCCTGTTGCTCCTTTTGTAGCTTCTAACCATACTTTTTAAATATTCCAGGTTCTACATCTATTAATTTACTTTATGTGTATGACAGAATTGGATTACACAATTCATGATTTGATGCATCTGCGTAACTGAGCAGATGATAACACAATATATGTGCTACAGTATGTGCATTAATTATTACCTCTATTTTACACGGTGAAGATAGATTAGATGTCTTCATCTGAATGTGCTTATTGTGATCTAATGTCCACATGTAGATGCTATGCATCATTGTTATGCATTTTTAATTTTTTTGTCTTTCTAATTCGACTTTTTTTTCAAACAGCCTCTTGCCCTCCTGGGAGTTACACCAGATACCCATGTTAACAATGCACAGTTGTTTATATATGTGACTGAAATTTGTATTCTATATATAGTAAACTTATGTTTTGTTATTCGTTAAATTATGTATCTGTATTCGTGATTTTTAATAATCCCGGAGATCGACATGTATCACATATCTAAAACAAACAAAGTGCTATACACAGAACAACCTTCATTAGACACATCCTGGGTAAATTTATGGTGGATGTGTATATTATTTTCATTTAGTGATGATATACATATATGTAAAATTTCCTGTTTTCCTATGTCTGTTACATCTCACATGATAATATTTGTTTAGAAATTTATAATATGTGGCATTAGCAATTATAATTAATAGTTTTGGATTTGTTTAGCATGCTTTTGCATTTATTTCTAGTGTTGTCCTGTCCCTTTTTAAGTGGTGCTGCAGCAGTCCGCCATGGTTTTAAAACCACTGCTAGTGGTGATTAGTACGTTTAATAATTTCCTCTTTTTTTTACTGTGACCGCAGTGACCTGATCTGCGAGCAATCCGTAAAATCTTATTAGCATAGGGTTTATAGGTGATAGTCACTCGTAATCTATAGACCGTGTGAAATTCAATGGAAAAGTAATCTGTGATTTCCAACTCCTGATTGCCGCAGTGACTCGTAGCAATTCTCTTGCAATTTTTTAAGGGTGGGTGATTAACATAACTATGTAGAAATTTTTGTGACACTACAGCACTTGTATTGCCTTTTCAGGGATTAGCATAGGGGTCTTGGTATCCAGGGGCTAAAAAAGATCTTCCCAGACAAAATAGTGTAGGTTTTTTTTTGTTGCAAAAGCCATGGCAAAGAAACAGAGACAGAATATTATCAGATCAACAGATATAAGCTCCAATGAGGGCAAACTCCCTAGCAGATCCTCCACCCCCCCCCCCCCTCCCCATGAACATCTGGTAAGCGGTAGAGAACAACATATCTTATGAAGTCTAAAATGCTAATTTGCAAATGTAAGGTTTAAAAGCCACACCATGGGCATATTTAGATTTCATACTGCCCTGGACTCACTAGTATTTGTGCTCCTCCTAACTATCCTTTTAATACTACTACTTTTCCATTGCTATGGCTCTGTCTTAAGATTAAACAGATACAAATGAACATGTATATGTTTCTGTATTTATAAAGTATGTCAAAGAGTGTCAGCTGCACACTGCTGTCCATTGAAATTGTGCTGCCCAATACCACTGAGCTATATGGATTCTTTTTTTGCTACAATTACTAATTTTGTTGCTAATCAGTAACTAAGTAAACAAACAAAACCCTACTGAGGGAGCGATTGAATTCTCCAAGGAGTTCCCTATTACTGCTAATTAGTTATTAAGATGGACATCCTGACTTTGTTGTAATCCTGCAATACTGTAGATTTAAAAATTATTTTTTTAAGCAAAGAAAAACGTGTTTATTTGTTAATACATACGATTTTAAATGCATGATGGAAAATATATTTGTTAGGATCTGCTTTTTTAGGGATGGGTTAAGTTCTACTGAAAGAGCTATGTCCTCTCTATCTTCCCCCATCACCATTCCATCACCAGAGACAGTAGATTTAAACAATGGACTGTGAATCTTGATAACAATTTGCCTGATGGGAGTATCTAGCAGTGGATATGAATCAATTTAGAATAAGTGAGTTAACTAGTTTTAGAAGGGGACTTTGAATATGTTTAAGTTTGTGATGTAATTACCAGCTCACCCTTTGATGGGATTAACTCCCACACTCCCCAGATTGGCCATTGATGTATTACAAAGGGCTGATTGAGATAACTGATTAAAGGCATGTCACTGGTGTCCATATTCTAGTTCACATCCTTTTAGATTAGTGATATGTATCATAATGAAAGTCAAGATTATGGGACCCAAGTAACCCGCCATGTTTCCTAGCCACTAGTCCCCATGGGAGTCCATAAACTAATACCCTACCATGAGGGACTATCTAGACCCCATGTTCCAGATGCACCCACATGGGCAACAAACAATTTGTATTCCTTGATTGATACATATGAAAATATTCTACAACTTATCTTCTGTGATAACAAGGGGTTCCAGTCTGTCCATCGGTAAAGGGGAATTCATATGACTTGTTTTGCAGTTAGATTACTAGGAATAATTTTATTTATACAAAAGTCTATGAGTAGAACAATATATGTTTGAAATGCTTTAATTTTTGCATTTTATTAAAGGCACAATCTTTAAATTAAACTACAATTACATACAATAAAAACACTACAATAAAAACATTACAAAATATTAATTAAAAATACAAATAAAATAAAAAAATAACTCTAATTATAGCCAATCAGTTCAATGGAGCTGACATTCTAGTAATTTGATTGGGTAATATAAACCAATCAAAGAAGGATGCTACCTTCAGAGAAGTCTAGTACTCGTTAATATGACTGGTTAATTGATAGCTAGTCATATAGAGTATACTCATAGATTTGCTCACCTCTGACTTGCAAGGGTACAAAACTGTTGTTTCCTCATAATACAGTTGTTTCCTATCGATAGGAGCTTTTTAGGAGCCAGGGAGGCAGCCCCTCCTAGAAATATATTATTCATGGTGAAATTATTTAAGAACCAGAAGTACACATTTTAGGACACTGTGTTCCCAGACCACATGCACAGATTTCATTAAATATAAATTTGCCTACAGCTTCCATTTAGCATTTTCTGGTCTAATTTATAGAAACTTTAATAATAAAATACTTATGTGTGTATTAGAGGTGGGGGTACCTTAGGAATCTTTGCTGTAGCCTTAATGCAGCCCTGCCTCCCTTACCAATTAGGTTGATTTATAGTTATCATAACGTGTATGTACCAAGTGTACCACATATATGGACAGTGAAATAGTCAAACAATTTGTGGAAAATCGGTAGATACTGCAACAAAACAACTTTACAATTTAGGAACTTGTACAAGTTACTGCTATAAATTCCTTTTTCATACATTGTACTTCTGTGCCTCAGGTTTTATATGAAAGCTAACAATAACTATAACGATTACAAAAAATATAAACACCCAGTATAAAAAAGGCAAATTAAACTCTTCCTAAAACTGTATTTATACTGGAAAATAAAAAGTGCAATTAAATATACCAAAAACTTGTACATACTTGTCAGATGAATTTTTGAAATCTCAGGTGTAGTAACAAGTATGAAATAGGGGATTAAAGGGTCAATTATTTAATTAATATGGGTGATTATTGACAATAATTATTATTTAAGCATTACTAAAATAAAGCTAGAGCCAGCAATAATCATTCGTAAAAGAAAATAACAGACTATGTTGATGGCAGGATATTAAAGGCTGACTGACAGCTAAAATCTACCCGAAATCTAACAATCGCAAATCGCTATTCAATTGCTACAATTTCTCAAGCCCGCAAATATTTTCATATTTTCATATAAATGTCAAATGTAGACGAAAATCACACAGGTACCAGATCGGACCCGCAAGGGGGTTTAACCACTATTCATAGCACTGTAAATGCAATAAAAAAATCAATACTGCACTTTAAAAGACAGAGAAAGCGATGAAAGACATAAGAATTAATTTCACAACAGTCTCAAGTTTGTAAATCTGCAATCAAAAATTACTTTTTTATTTGTCATTTCGGGGTTATATTGATTTCGGGAATCAATGAGTTAATACATATCCGGCCATCCACATGGACTAGAACATTTCCTTCATTTTTTTTATTTTATTTTGTACATTGCAGCATTGTGAGTCTGATTGCATATTGGATCTCTAAACGCTAATTGATTGACGTATAACCTCCATGTTTTACTGACTTAATGATGACAGTCTTATTTTCTATTGGCTGTTTCTAAATGAGTAGTTACGGCCTTGCTTAATTGATTATGTTCACGCTCTGAAATGCTACATACGACTGCATGGTTTACGGTTTCAACTTTCAGCCCGTAACTTGCGGGCTTGTTCAATTGAATTGTTCCATAATCGCCCACAGACATCTGGCCTGTATACCGTGAGTTGCGGCCTTTCCACTGAGGCCCTAAGTATTTGTTTATTGTCGGTAGATTAATTAAGTGTAATACTAGACTGAAGTCTCTATTCTGTAAGTTATATGCTTTTTCTATTTGATCTACCTTGTCTTGTATATCTGCAGGTAGTATTAATCTTTAAACAGTTCCCGTGGATCTTAGTCGTGTTGACATTAGTCACTGGAGCTCAATTGGTCATGCAACTGTCTTGGTTTCTTATCAATAAATTGCTTCTATAAATAGTGAGCAATACACTTTCTGAAACACCCCCAAAATGATTTCTCCTGTGCTGAGTACACTCCATATTAATCAGACTCACTGTACCGTGACTGCATTTTATATCAGCACCTAAACACACACATAGTCATTTGGATCAATAAAGGCAAACTAAGAAATGGCATTGTACAAATATGCAAAAATACATCATGATTTATATAACAACCTTTATTTTGTATTCCTTTAGTATTTATTTGTGTGTGCTTTTTAATTTATTCATTTATTTTATAATTTATTGTGTATATACTACTACCGTGTTTCCCCGATAATAAGGCAGGGCCATCAAATAAGACAGCCCACCCTTTTTAGAAATTTTTTTAAAATAAGGCACCCCCCCGCAAATAAGCCACCCCCCGCAAATAAGCCACCCACCGATACCTGCGCTTACCCGATTCGGATGGTACGGTGGGTGACCCTGTGTGGTCCCTCCGTCTACCGTATTTGCCTCCGTGGCTGCGTGCCGCGCCTCGTCATGAAGTGAAGAGGAGGAAGTGACAGGACTGCAGCGCGCGCACGTGACTCCGCGCAAGGAAACACAGGCAGATTCCCTCATCCCTCCTTAACGGAGACTGCAGGAGTTTGTTCACGGCCAGAACATCCAAAAGTGAGACACGCAGACAGGTTTCTTTTGCTGTGAGCAATACCACTTACTGTATATAAAGCCTGTTTAAAATGCATACGGTATATAAACAATGGTTTCACCATATACAGGTAATAAAATTCTGTTTTTTTTCAACAATAACTGTGTACTGTAGTCTTCTTCATGGGTAAATAAGGCATCCCCCTGAAAATAAGCCCTAGAGCATATTTTGGCCTTCCAAAAAAAATAAGACAGTGTCTTACCATCGGGGAAACAGGGTATGATAGAGATTTAAGCAGTTTCTTTAATTCGCCAATGCTTACTTTCAAATAAGGACAAGTAAGAAGTGCATCACTATAATAGTTGTGGATCTGTGGGACTGTTCGGAATGGTTACGATGTTGGTAATGCTTTGCGGCCCATAGATGTGCCGTTGACCGCAAGCCCACGGCACTTAGGCTGCAATGAGCTCCAAAGGCACTCATTGCAGGCCTCATGATGAGCGCCGCAGGAGCCTCTCTCATTTCCCTCTGCCTCTCTCTCATGTCCCCTCTGCCACCATTACGGGCCGCACCCGATTGGCCCGCAGGACTTAGGCCTCTCTCTCATCTCCCCCTCTGACTCTCTCTCATCTCCCCCCCTGCCTCTCTCTCATCTCCCCCTCTGCCTCTCTCTCATCTCCCCCTCTGCCTCCCCTAGCGCCACCGGCTTACCTGGAAACCCTGCCAGTAGCTTGCGGCCCGAACCTGGTCCCAAACCCTGCCAGTAGCTTTCGGCACATACTCACCGTCTTCTCCTCCTCTGCGGCTCCTGTCCTTCAGCCGGAACTACTTTCTGGATCATGCCGAGCATCGTCCCGAAAGACGTGAGCCGAAGAGGAGGAGAAGACGGTGAGTGCGGCGCTGCTGGCAGGGTTGCATCCAGGTAAGAGACACCAGGGAGGGTTTTGAGAGAGGAGGGTGAAAGAAGACACAAAGGAGGGAGAGGAGGGGGAACGGAGAGACAAGGGAGGGAGAACAAAGACACAAGAGAAGGAGGAGGGGAAAAGGAGACACAAGGGGGGAAGGGAGAGGGAGAAAGGAGACACGGAGGAGGGATAGGGGGAAAGGAGACACAGGGGGGAGGGGGAAAGGAGGAACGGGGGAGGGAAAGGGGGAAAGGAGGAATGGGGGGAGGGAAAGGGGGAGAAAGGTGACACAGGGGAGGGAAAGGGAGAGGGGAGAAGGAGGTACAGGAGAGGGGTGGAAAAAGAGAGAGAGGAGGGGAAAAAGGAGACACAAGGTGGCAAACAGCATTGCCAGCCTTAAAATTGTATTCCCATCATTTTTTACAGTCAATTTCCTAGTAGAATTAGAAAATGAAACAACACAGTAAAGAATAATTGCATGTAAAAGTTAAAAATGTTACGATTTGCGTATTTATTTTCGATTTCTGAACAAGGTGAACTCAATATCAAGTTTAGTTATTTATAAAAACTGACCGCAATGGTCATGAGGGATGGGGATGGGTAACAGACTAGGGCAGGGGGTGACACTGGGAGACTGAAGAGGGGGTAGCACTAAGAAACTGAGGAGGGGGTGACACAGAAACAGATGAATTGGGTGACACAGAGAGACTGGGGAATGGGGTGACACTGGTAGCCTGGGGGATGGTGTGACACTGAGATACTGAAGAATAGGGTGACACTAAAACAGGGGTGGCACTGAGAGACTGGGGGATGGGGTGACACAGAGACAGGGGGACGGGGTGACACTGAGTGACTGAGGAGGGGTAACACTAAGAGACTGGGGGAGGGGGTGACACTGAGTGACTGAGGAGGGGTAACACTGAGAGACTGGGGAATGGGGTGACACTGAAAGACAGGGGTGACACTGAGAGTCTGGGGAATGGGGTGACACAGAGACTGGAGAATGGGATGACAGAGAGACTGTGTTATCGGGTGACACTGAGAGATTGAGGAATGGGGTGACACTGAGAGACGGGTTCGGGTGACACAGAGACATCGGGGTTTCGGGTGACACAGAGACTGAGGAATGGGGTGATACAGAGACTGATAAATGAGGTGACACAGTGAGACTGGGGGATGGGGTGACACTGAGAGACAAGGGTGACACTAAGAGACTGGGGGATGGGGTGACACTGAGAAACAGGGGTGACACTGAGAGACTGGGGGATGGGGTGACACAAGGAGCCAGGGGTGACACTGAGAGACTGGGGGATGGGGTGACACAGAGAGACAGAGGTGACACTGAGACTGAAGAATGGGGTGACACTGAGAGAATGGGGGATGGGGTGACAATGAGAGACAGGGGTGACACTGAGAGACTGGGGGATTGGGTGACACTGAGTGACTGAGGAGGGGGTAACACTGAGAGACTGAGGAGGGGGTAACACCGAGAGACTGGGGAAAGGGGTGACACAGAGACTGGGGAATGGGGTGGCACAGAGACTGGAGAATGGGATGACAGAGAGACTGAGTTATCGGGTGACACTGAGAGATTGAGGAATGGGGTGACACTGAGAGACTGGGGTTCGGGTGACACATAGACATCAGGGTTTCGGGTGACACAGAGACTGGGGTATTGGGTGACACAGAGACTGAGGAATGGGGTGATACAGAGACTGATAAATGAGGTGACACAGAGACAGGGGTGACACTGAGAGACTGGGGGATGGGGTGACACAAGGAGCCAGGGGTGACACTGAGAGACTGGGGGATGGGGTAACACAGAGAGACAGAGGTGACACTGAGACTGAAGAATGGGGTGACACTGAGAGACTGGGGGATTGGGTGACACTGAGTGACTGAGGAGGGGGTAACACTAAGAGACTGAGGAGGGGGTAACACCGAGAGACTGGGAAAAAGGGGTGACACAGAGACTGAGGAATGGGGTGACACAAAGACTGATAAATGAGGTGACACAGGGAGACTGGGGGATGGGGTGACACTGAGAGACAGGGGTGACACTGAGAGACTGGGGGATGGGGTGACACAGAGAGACAGAGGTGACACTGAGACTGACGAATGGGGTGACACTGAGAGAATGGGGGATGGGGTGACACTGAGAGACAGGGATGACACTGAGAGATTGGGTGACACTGAGTGACTGAGGAGGGGGTAACACCGAGAGACTGGGGAAAGGGGTGACACAGAGACTGGAGAATGGGATGACAGAGAGACTGTGTTATCGGGTGACACTGAGAGATTGAAGAATGGGATGACACTCAGAGACTGGGGTTCGGGTGACACAGAGACTGGGGTATTGGGTGACACAGAGACTGAGGAATGGGGTGACACAGAGACTGATAAATGAGGTGACACAGGGAGACTGGGGGATGGGGTGACACTGAGAGACAGGGGTGACACTGAGAGACTGGGGGATGGGGTGACACAGAGAGACAGAGGTGACACTGAGACTGAAGAATGGGGTGACACTGAGAGATTGAGGAATGGGGTGACACAGAGAGACAGAGGTGACACTGAGACTGATGAATGGGGTGACACTGAGAGACTGGGGGATGGGGTAACACTGAGAGACTGGGGAATGGGGTGACACAGAGAGACAGAGGTGACACTGAGACTGATGAATGGGGTGACACTGAGAGACTGGGGGATGGGGTAACACTGAGAGACTGGGGAATGGGGTGACACTGAAAGACAGGGGTGACACTGAGAGACTGGGGATGGGGTGACACTGAGAGACAGGGGTGACACTGAGAGACTGGAGGATGGGTGACACAGAGAGCCAGGGGTGATACTGAGATTTTGGGGAATGGGGTGACACAGAGAGACAGGGGTGACACTGAGACTGAAGAATGGGGTGACACTGAGAGAATGGGAGATGGGGTGACACTGAGAGACTGAGGAGGGGCTAACACAGAGAGACTGGGGAATGGGGTGTCACAGAGACTGGGGAATGGAGTGACGCAGAGACTGGGGAATGGGGTGACACAGAGACTGGGGAATGGGGTGACAGAGAGACTGGGGAATGGGGTGACACAGAGACTGGGGAATGGAGTGACGCAGAGACTGGGGAATGGGGTGACGCAGAGACTGGGGAATGGGGTGACACAGAGACTGGGGAATGGGGTGACAGAGAGACTGGGTTATCGGGTGACATTGAGAGACTGGGTTATCGGGCGACACTGAAAGATTGAGGAATGGGGTGACACTGAGAGACTGGGGTTCAGGTGACACAGAGACATCAGGGTTTCGGGTGACACATCGACTGATAAAGGAGGTGACACAGAGAGACTGGGATATCGGGCGACACAGAGTCTGAGGAATTAAATGATACTGAGAGCCTGGGGTTCGGGGGGGGGACACTGACAGACTGGGGAATAGAGTACACACAGAGAGCGCACACAGAGAGAGAGCCTACAGAGAGATTGTACAGAGGGAAATAGCATAGACCGAGAGAGAGAGCGCACAGAGGGTGTGAACAGAGAGAGGCAACACAGAGACATACAGCACAGTGAGAGAGACATCATATTTGCCACATAACACACAGAGAGAAACCGCACAGATACCTTAATTTATGATGGTCAAGTTACAGATAGATTGATAGATAGATAATTATGTATACAGAATGCACATTACTGGTAATTAATAATAAATAAGAATTAGCTGTCACTGTGTGTTTTCCCTATAATTTCCCCTAGATTGCTGTCATTATGAAATACCACAGCAGTACCAGGATATATGTCCTCAGAGGGGATTGCATAGAGCCCTCTACACAAACTCAGCCTCCTACATCCTGCACAGCGAGTGAAGGGACCTGTGGTCCAGCACAGCATCTTGAGAAGATTCACTGTTAACACAGTCGAGCACTGGGAAGCATGAAATGCTATTACTGCTACTTTGCTTCACTCACAGTGCTCCTTTCCACAGGCAAGGAAAGGCTGCCTTTTCTTTTTTTCATGACTCTAGCTCTCTGATATGCTCATTCCCTCATACAACAAATCCGCTAATTAACTCTAAAGTTAAAACAGGAATGATTTGCCAATTTCAAGGATGTTAACAGTAGAGTGGGAGTCAGAGGGACTGCAAACTGTGGGGATCGTTATGATTATTTGTGCATCTCTCAAACTGCTGCATCTGTTGGGGCTCATTGACTTCTCTGAAGGTAAAGTTACCACATGCTCTTATACTTTTTGATATTGACTACTGAGTCCTACAATTATAATTTGTTAATAACATAAATGAAAAATATTCTGTAATATTTGTGTGTATTGCTCTACTATTTTTGCTGTATGGTGAACCTTAAATAAATTAGTAGCTATAAGCATGTTGATTATTGTTCTGCATGTGTCTGGTATATAGAAGAATGTGTATAATACTCATCAAAAATAAATATCTAAAAATATATACTGTATATTTAGATAAATATGGATAAATCTGGCTAGACAAGTTTCATGCTCTGCATTGCATTTGACTGATGAGTGCAACACTTGGGAGGTAGATGCAAACTAACAAAATATATTCTAATTTATATTCAATTATGTAGGATGTATATTGTTATATTAATCACATTTTAAAGATTGTTGTTTGTGAGGCTGCAGAAAAAAATATACGTAAATGCTGGATTAATTTTTGATATGTTTGTTTTATAGAATCAAGGGAATTATAAAGATTGTGAAAGCTATTACTTGATTGCGCTTTTTCTTTCTTATCATTTTAATTATTTTATAATCAGGAAAGTAATATTTCAAGGTAGCAAAAGAGGTATAGAGATATGAGAATGTTCCTAGGGATAAGAATCCATAATATTGAGAAAAAAAATTAGCAAAAGATCCCTTTATAGGGCTGATCTCTCAAAAAGAGAATACATATAAAACTTAACTTTTAATGCAAATGATGATTAAAATAATTATGGATTTTATTTTGAGAGATCAGGCAATTTAAGGAGTGCCCTATAAAGGGATATGTTGCTCTCTTTTCATGATCATTTTAATTGCTGGAAGTAATTAATATTTCCATAAATTATTCTAAGTGAGACAAATGTGGTTACTGTAATCGTATAGACAGACAGATAGATAGACAGACAGACCTAGAAAGTTATGCTAACAAAAGTTTAATGTGAAAGAAGCTCTCAAAGTGTTTACTTTTGTTTTTATGAATTTTGATGTTTAATATATAAAAATAACTTTGTTTCTAATGGTAACTAATTAACGGAGAGAAAACCAGGAAATAGTTAAATGCATGAAAAATGTGTAATTCCTCTTTTCTGGAAGATCCTGACACCTGTTTGATGCAGAAATTTTACAATTTACCTTTTAGAATTTTATTTGTAGAATTTACATGTTTATTAAACAGCTTCTTTCCAATTGATTGCTGTATATGGAATTAGAGCAGGCGGGTTAAATTGAAGAAAAATAAAAACGTTTTCCAAAATCACTAGTGTCGAACCGATGGGCATATTGATTTTGCCAATTTTTTAATCTTACATCCTACAAAAAACTAACGTATAATTAATTCACAGGATAGATGTTTTATTTTTATTTATTTTTTTAAACTTACACTGGAAGCTACACCACCAGTCTATTCCTCTTTCTGTAATATATAACTTCTCCACCTACTAGATTCAAATCATAATCTCTTGTTCTACTACCAACATGTTTCTAAAATGATTTGTGAATTCTCTTAATATATTTGAAGATTTCTATTATATCACATAAGTCTACGTCAAGCTATATGTTCCCACAGGGAACAATTTAGTTGTTGGTTGTCCTAGGCCAGTTTATTAATGATCCTGCTGCTGGTACTGATGTATCGGTGACAGATATTCACTGGGATTTTGAGTTGAAAAGGGGGAATAATAGGATGGGTAAGTGGAAGAGAGGACATGGGGCGGGTAAAATAGAGAATGCAGTGGGGATAGAGAGGGATGTAAGGGTTTGAGAAGATATTGGGAAGAATAGTGAGAGTGGAGGGCTAAAAAAGAAAAGGATAAGGGAGGGCAGTGGAAAGGGAACATATGAGTAAAAATAGGGTTAAGATGCTACCCTCAATCTTCTGCCAGTCATGCATGCACCATTTAAATAATCATGCTTTGGTATAATTTATGTATGTCCATTTTAATCATCTGCCCATCTATTTTGTTGTATACAGAATTGCAGGTGTGGTCTTTCTAATGGCTTACACAATAGTACTTTCAATTTTAGGCCATAGACACCTCTATTCATCCAATTATTTTATTAAGAGGTACATTATTACAGCATGGGAGAAGGTTAAATCCTCCCACACCAAATTGAGTAGGAAATTAACCCCCTCTAGATTCTGTCCAGGTTCCATATTAATGTTTTTTTATTAGTGAAAAGGCGTCGGATGGTATTCTCACATCCTATTCTAATCTCTTTAAAGTTTGTTTTTACACTGTAGCTCAAGTACAAAATAAATATTTGAAGTGTTTCAGTTTGCATGACATTGATATAATTGATGTACTTTCATAGACTCTTTATGATGTCTTAGGAATAGGACACAGGAATCATGCAAATGACTTGCAGAAATTAGTATGATTTGTCAGCCATATTGCTTTCCTTTAAAAAAGAGCAGTTATCCTGTTAATATCATGGCTAGGCAGATGAGAGGTAAATTACTTAAATATAAAAGCTGAGTCCCTAAACAAGGAATACTACCTTTTAGAATTAAAGAGACAATTTACATGGAAACCTTAGATCAAGGGATTAAAAGAGCTGGAGAATAAAACCATCTATACGATTTGAAGCAAACCAGCATTTATTTGAATTAACAGCTAACAATGATTTAAAGTTATACTAATGAATACAGAAGAACCATATGTTGATCTGTACTGAGCAACATTTGGCTCTAAAGCCATAGGTTGCTGATTTCTGCTCTGGTGTATGTTAAAATTATCTTTTTTCTTTTTAATTACACTAATAACTGCTAAAAAAATCTAAAGTTTTAAGTCTGTTTACAAACACAGTGTCTCCTGCCTACTTGCTGTAGCATGATTAATAACAGATGCTTTGCTGTCCCCACCTTCCCCCATCCTTTCCCCATTTATGGCTGGCATAATTACCTCAAATCTCCTCCCCCCTCCTCACATACCTTCATTCTAAGGTCTCTCTCCCTTTCCTCTCTAACTCCCCAGTCTTCCTGTACTGTCTGTCCACCAATCCATTCACTATTTCTTTCAGTTCACATTCACTCTGCTTCAAGGCCTGCTACATCTGTGAGAGTCTCAGAATATTGCCCTCCCTCTCTCCCTCACCCTCACCCTCACCCCAACTCAGATTAAATTTATAGAGCCATGGAAAACACCTGACTTCCTACTTGCAGATATATCATCTCAACACTAGGGGTCAGCCAACATACTAGTCTTTCACCTCAGATCCCTCTCCCTCTAAAATAAAACTGTTTCTATCTTTCACTTACTTCCTGACCCTTGCTATTCCTTATTTGTTACTCTTCCCCAGATCTCTGACCTTTAATTCCCTTTAAATTATAAGTAGCGAGTTTCCAGTCTTGTATGGTGCTTTGGGATAAAGCACTTTCTGCTAAGATTCTAAGCTCAAAACAGGGCCCTTCAACTTTTGAATTTGTTAAACTTGTATTTCCCCTGTTCTTATCCCCTGTACAGCGCTGCGAAATATGTTGGCGCGATACAAATAAAAGATAATAATAAAAAATATATAATAACCGATAAAAGAGCCATGCGGGAAAGAGAATGATTGATAGCAGTTTTTCCCTGAACTCAGGAATGCACAGTTCAGTTAACCATAACTAGCCTGTTTATGTGATTCCATGATTATTTAACATTTAGCTCTTTCTTTTGTTCTTCTTTTGCTCATTACACGGAGCTCTAGTGTGGGTCTGACAGTGGGCAGTCAGTGACTCATGTAAACACAAATTTAATTGATTAAATTCTCAGTGAAAAAAATTACAGAAAGTATTTCAACATGCATTTAGGAGAACCTTACTGTGATGCGGTCCCAATTGTGCTGAATTAAGTGTCTCTATAACATGTAGAGCTCTTTTGAGAATACTTTGTTTAATTATAAAAAGAAGCACAGCTAATCAATTCAAATAGTCCATTAAAGATCCCTAACATTTATTGAAAACTTCACATATTTGTGAAGAATGTTAGACACAACATTACCAGCAACAGTATGTAAGCCAAGAACATAAATGCAATTTTGTAAAGAATCCTAATGTTTAGCAGGATCTGATGCGTATATAAGCTGAAATGAGAGGGGCAGGTACAGAGCAGGGAACAGCACCTGGCTGCTTATGAACAGGTGTGGGGATGTTAAGAGCTTTTCTGGATTGCCAAAGAGATGGCAAATCACTCTCCCTTCTTCCTCCCTCCAGTTCTGAATTGATAAATAAAATAAGCAGAACATTCTGCCTTCAGGGTCAAAGCCAGATGGAAGTGCTAAAAGACAGACAACATGGAAACCCTTAGGCACAAGTTTAGTCTGCTAAAATTAATATTTTTTTTCTAAAATTGCTTTGTACTCATGGGTTGCACATCTGCTAATGTTGTTATATTGTTACATGTGAAGTATTTCCCCAACTACAGTGATCCGCAAAGTAAAAACGTAACTTTTTAGAACTAGTTTGGGATTGCTTTAATTAAGTATTGCATTTATACATATTTGATAATGGAAGGTCAATCTCAATTAAATTCATTTCTAATTAAATGATTACAGGATGTATTCTTATTCTAAAAAAAAATAATATTGTAATTGGTATAAAATTAAGCAAAAATGCTTTTTTAATCTAGCATTTATAATGTATATATTTAATTAAAAGCACAAAGTGTATGAAAATTGCTTATTTAATCATAAATAAGTGCATGTATAGCAAGTTGCAATGGCTCTGAATATGCAGAAATAGCATTTTACTTGATAATAGTAGTAGTTGTGTATTTTCCTGGAAAAAGTAAAGTTGGTTTTATAGCAGATTATACTTTTTGATAGGCCATTAAAAAACTCCATGGATGAAACTCCAAAATGCTTTGTAGCAGCTACAGAAATATATGAATAATGTCAGAAAAAAGATAATGTTGACAATATCCATATAGAGTTTGCATTATCCGCTGTGACTAGATAATGGAGCACACTAAAACTCTTGTCATGAAGTGTGCAGCATAATGCAGGAGCCCTATGACCGTATTCACTAAAATCGCTGTATTATCACAATGAGGACCTTAAGGAACAATGAAGATTTAAGTAACGGCCCACCCACTTTCTATCCTCATACAGTGGTGATTGCAATTGCACACTAAAGTAATTATTAATGCAACTTATCGTACATTGATATGGTATAACTATATATTTTTATTGTTGTATTATATCTACTATTCGCAGAGAAATTTCTATTATAATAGAAAAAAAAACATTTTATCTCACAGCTTCTGAGAAATCACAGGTGAACAGTGAATGTAATAAAGTAAAATCTTTTTTTATAACATTATTATATTATTATAGTATGCTACAAACGTATAGGTATAAAATAAGTTTTAATTGTGAGAATAAACCTATCACCATCATCCTGGTGGTGAAGTTTTAGAGCATTTTTGTAGTAGAGTCATTATAAGAAATGAAGCGAAGTGAATATTGTGAAGGGGATACGCACTAGCGTCTTACGTACAACACACCTCTAGCATGAAGACAGGGAATATACAGGGGGTGCATAAGATAAAGGAAACGTCACATGAAAGAGGAGTTTAACTGTGAAGTGGCAACATTTGCCAAATATGGACAAATTGCATTGGCATAAAACAAGAGAGGGTGAAGGGAGATAGAGAAGGATGCAGCATTATGAGTAGATGGCAAGGAGGGGGTGGATGGTGTTGGTGGAGAGAGCAGAAGAAACCGGGAATACTGTGGAGAGTGTGGGGATAGGAGAGAAAGGGGAGACAAAGTGGGTGAAGGGATAAAGAACAGGAATGCTCACATTGGAACATATATGCTCACTTTGCAAAGGCTGGTTTATGGGATTTCAGCAATAGCCCCCATTATCATGTAGGGCATGATGTAGGTAATCTGGCCTGCATAACTAATGAAATATTTGATACTAGTGTTCAGGACAAAGAGAGAGATGGGGTAGGAGTTGAGTGGTGGCCTTCATTGAGGGGAATTATGATTTTGAATTATGCTTCCTTCCTAAATCCTTTCTTTGGTGCTTTTTGCACATACATTTTTAATTAATGGTAAACAAAAAATAGGTTTAACTTGAAACATGCTTACACTAGCCCTTTAAAGGGCAACTGTAGATTAGCCAAAATCTTGGATGTTTGTTAAGTATGCACCAAACTAACAACATTAGCAATTGTGTAAACCATGAGTCTAAAAGCATTATTGGAGAAAATCTGAATTCTAGCAGACTATTATATGGAAGCTGCCATGATAGTAATACTTTCTTTTCAATGCTACAAGCTGCCTCAGGGTCATTGCCAAATGAGGATGATTACAGAGTAGGGTAAGTATGGCTTGCAAGTATACTAATGACTAATAATAAGGTAGGGGAAAGCTGTCCAATGTTAAAGTCTTATCTCAATCCATAAATTGGCTAACTCACCCTACATTTTTCCTATAATAGATAATAAAAATGAGCAGAACCCACCTACACCGATGTTTAGGGAGAACCAAGAGGAGGGGAGGAAGGGGAAGTGGGGAGGAGGAGGGAGGGGAGGGAGAGCCAAGAGGGGGGAGGGAGTGCCAAGAGTGGGGAGGGGAGGGAGAGCCAAAGGGGGGAGGAGGGGGGAGGGGAGGGGAGAGCCAAGAGGGGGGAGGAAGAGCCATGAGGGGGGAGGAGAGGGAGGGGAGAGCCAAGAGGGGGAAGGAGGAGGGAGGAGGGGGAGGGGAAGGGAGAGCTGCAAGGGAGAAGATGGGATGAGGAGGGAGAGAGCTGCAAGGGAGAAGAGGGGAGGACGAAGGGGAGGTAGCCTGGAGTGGGGAGGGAGAGCCACGAGGGGAGGAGCAAGCGACTCTAGATGGACACTGGGAGGGTGGGAGCCAAGTGGAAGGGGGGAGGGAGCCTAAAGGAGGGGGGAGGGGAGGGAAAGCCACAGGGGGGAGTAAGCTGGTCTAGATAGGAGCTGGGATGGTGGGAGCCACAAGGGGGGAGGGGAGGGGAGGGAGGGGGAGAGACACCAGGGGAGGCAAAGAGAGACAGGGTGAGAGAGAGACACAAGGGGAGGGGAGGGAGCGAGACACAAAGGAAGGTAAAGGGAGACAGGGGGAGAAAGAGACACAAGGGAAAAGGGAAGAAAGACACAAAGGAAGGGAAGAGAGACACAAGGGGAGGGGAGGGAAAGAAACATGGGGGAGAGAGAAATGGGTGGACATATTATATTATATCATCATTTATGATGGGCAAATGACTAGTTATAAAATAAACATACTAAATACATGTGTGATATACTAGTGGAAAGTTCTCAATAATGAAAATCAGCCACAAAATACAAATCGCAAATCGCTGTTCAATTCTTCCAATTCCCCAAGGCAGCAAAGAGCCAAGAGGGGGAAGGAGGAGGGAGGAGGAGGAGGAGAATGGAGAGCTGCAAAGGAGAAGATGGGATGAGGAGGATTATCATGTAGGGCACGATGTAGGTAATCTGGCCTGCATAACTAATGAAATATTTGATACTAGTGTTCAGGACAAATAGAGAGATGGGGAAGGAGTTGAGTGGTGGCCTTCATTGAGTGGAATTGTGATTTTGAATTATGCTTCCTTCCTAAATCCTTTAAAAATAAAAAATAGGTTTAACTTTAAAAATGCTTACACTAGTCCTTTAAAGGACAACTTTAGATTAGCCAAAATCTTGGATGTTTGTTAAGTATGCACCAAACTAACAACATTAGCAACTGTGTAAACCATGAGTCTAAAAGCATTATCAGAGAAAATCTACATTTTAGCAGACTATTATATGGAAGCTGCCATGATTGTAATCATTGGCTTTGAGTATGTAGCATTGAAAACTAAGTATTACTGAGGAGGGCAAGTAAGGCTTGCAAGTATACTAGCAATGACTTCTAATAAGGTAGGGGAACTGTGTCCAATGTTAGTCTTATCTGAATCCACAACTCACCCCTTCATTTTTCTTTTAATAGATAATAAAAATTAGCAGAACCCACCTACACAGATGTTTATTTGTATTTGTATTTTTAAATACCTTGACATCCATGGCTTACAAAGTTAGTAATGTTGTTACAAACTTCACAAACAACTGGTATAAAATGATTATGTTATGATGCCAATTTGATAATGGCCTGACATATAACTGTGAGCTTGAATGTCCTTGATATCTATATATAATTAATAATATCATTTTCTAGGACATCATAAACAATGAGCATTAAACAAAGGATAACTGTCATTGTTCAAAGGAATGGAGATCAAAACAGCACTTCTATTAAAATCACACACTCTGGGAATCTGCTATTAAATATAATTTATTCTTAGGATTTTTCATATTGTGGTACAAATGCGCAAGAATTAAGCTCAGCCTAGTTGGAGATAGGACCGGATTTCAAGATATCAGAATGAATGATTAAGTTCCCCTTTTCTCCATCTAAGAGTATTATCTTTATTTATTTTGGTTTCATAGACTAGTAAATCTAGAATCTCTTTGTGTATTTCCAACATGTCAGTGATGGAATATAAAGCAATTATCTTATTTTATTTCCTCAATCATCGTGTTTTTTATGTTTTATATAATGCAAGCTTAAAGGATCACTGTGGACTGTGGAAGTATATAGCAAATTGACAACAGCTGTTTACAACACCGTTGTAACATTATTTTAGAGAAAATCGTTATTTTAGCAATCTGTTTGTACTTGAATGATTCCATGAGCACGATTCACTTGTGCTATCGTTACTGTACCCGTAAGTGAGGCCGTAAGTTAATTTGCTAATCAATGGTGTCTTTTTGCAGGCTCCAAGGGAAGGGAAGGTAGAGCTGCAAGGGAGGAGAGGGGAGGAGGGGTGGGAGAGCTGCAAGGGAGGAGAGAGGAGGAGGAGGGCGAGGGAGAGGTAGCCTGGAGTGGAGAGGGAGAGGCACGAGGGGGGGAGCAAGCCACTCTATATGGACACTGGGAGGGTGGGAACCAAGAGGAAGGGGGAGGGAGCCTAAAGGGGGGAGGAGGGGGGAGGAGAGGGAAAGCCACAGGGGGGAGTAAGCTGGTCTAGAAGGGAGCTTCAGAGGGTCAGAGACACAAGGGGGGAGGGGAGGGAGACACACAAGGGGGAGGGAGGGAGAGAGACACAAGGGGAGGGAGAGAGACACAAGGGGAGGGAGAGAGACACAAGGGGAAGAAAGAGACACAAGGGAAGGGGGAAGAGACACAAGGGAAGGGGGAAGAGACACAAGGGAAGGGGGAAGAGAGACACAAGGGAAGGGGGAAGAGAGACACAAGGGAAGGGGAAGAGAGACACAAGGGGAGGGGAGGGACAGAAACATGGGGGAGAGAGAAATGGGGGGACATATTATATTATACTGTCATTTATGATGGGCAAATGACTAATAAATGCATGTGTGCTATACTAGTGGAAAGTTCTCAATAATGAAAATCAGTCACAAAAATACATACTACCCTTAACTTTTGAACAATATAAAACTGTTGTCATTAGAATATCAGTCGGTGTTGTGTGTGTTATTGGAATAAAAATATTCAGCTTTGCTGCTTATGCTAAATTCCTTTCCTTTATTTTTTACAATCTAAGCCAAAGCCATATTCCTCCGGCAGAAAATGTGACGCAATCTTAGTTAATCTGGCTCATTATATTGAAGACGATGTTGTGGTGTGATGTCATGAGTCTAATATCTTTATTAAATAGATTATTTTAAGCATCAGTAAGCTATTGGTATTTTCATTTCCAAGATTAATTTACCTGTATTTCTAAAATTGCCTTAACAAATTATAATTGATGAGTCAGATAATGAATGCCAGGGGCTTCATTCTTACTAGTGATGGTATAAGATATGCCAAATTTGCATTGCTTTCTTGCTAGGGTTGAGGGTAAAGGAAGGGCCCTTTTGTATGCATCAGCTGAAGGGCTAGGAGTAAGGGCTTGGGTTCTAGCGAGCCCCCATTATGTTCAGGTGGGATGGAGCAATGTTCGTTTATGATTGTGGGTAGACTTTATTGACTCTTTCTGACCAAACAATGGCTGGATTTCAATAATCTATTTACTTCAATTATACAGATGTTGCTTTATACTTGGTTGTATGGCTGCCATATTGTTTTTCTACTTTGGAAATGATCTCATTCCTCCAACTAGTGATTCCATCATCTCTGCATATTATATTTTAATCCTGTTCTTTGTTCATATAATTTCTGCTATGGCAGAAATTAATTTCTGCTTCAAATCCTATCACTTTGTTGTATGCTGTGTATAAAATGTTTTTTCTTGGATTGTCTTCAGACAAGCACTTATCAAAACCATTTAAAGAAGCTGTCTTATGGTCCACTTCCTCCTACCATCATAGATCTCTACCCACCATAGCTACCAAGCTACTGAAACATACAATGTGCCATTTTCTCTCTTCTGAATTATTTTATACTAGCGACTTGACGGGGCAATAAAATTGTGAGGCAGGTAATGCTGTTTGACATAGACATAACATTTTTTGGTGGTCTGAGATCCTTCGGTGCTCATTGCGAGGCTGTTGTTTGTTGTTTTTTTTTTTTTCTGATAGGCGCTTTTGCTGTTATTGTTTGCTCGGCGTTGATCTTCTTTTTGCGCTTATTGCAAGGCTTTGTGTGCTATGCGCAGCGTTGGCGCTCGTTGTGAGGCGTGCCATAAATGGCTTTTGTGTTTATTGCAAGAGTGAGTTTTTTTTGTGTATATGTATTTTTGTATGCTAATGAAATAATTAATAAATGAATAAATGAATATACTTTACCTATTTGTATGTAATATACGCAGGAAGCATTGTGCTGAAGAGCTGACAATCTGTTTTGATGTTGCTGCAGCATACAATGTAGGTATGCACTGTTGTGGAGCTGATGTGTAAGTGTCAGCAATGTGTGCAGTGTGTAGTGTAAATAGGCTGCGCGAGGGAAAGCCGTTAGGGTAGCTGTGTACTTCCGCATTGTGTAAGTTAGTGTTGTAAGTACTGTCTCTACGTGATACATGCTGTTATGCTACAGTATTTGTAATATTAATTTATGTGGTAATTTTTATGTGAACTGATGGTATTATTATGTTTTAGAGAAGTAAATAAACTATTTATATCCCATATTCAAAAAAGATAGAGGAGACTAATACACGGTATGAGATAGAGTCACTAGGCTACAGCAGGGGGCTTCTGATGGCAATATTCTATATGTGAACTAGACATTGCAGCCCTCAATGATCAGAACTACAAAGGCTAGTGGTGTTGGTTAAGCAGTCCACAAAGAGACAATGGTAGATAGTGAAGAATAATATATGGCTTTACTAACTTGGATAAAACAACAAAACATATGTACATCAGGTTATAATCATAACCAGTACTTGCAGCATCAAGCAGTATTCTATAACTGGCAAATCTCTAAAGGACATAGAGATTACATGACCCTTCCCAACTGTCACTTAACCCCTTATTGACTGGACACAATTCCACATACAGTAAATTAACATTATATATTGTGTAATACATGCTGTTGTATTTCGATGTGGATGTAAGGCTTAATAGAAATGTATTTATCTGCATTGTGGTTTATGTGTATACATTCATATGAACAAGCAGAAAATAAATGTGTGGAAATTGCTATGACTCATCGAGACATTGTTGAGTAATAGAAAACTGAGCAAGAATATAAACTCTCCGTCGTTTCCATGTGGTGTAGAATGAAATACGTTGCACTGAAATACCGGCTTTGAATTGCTTTTAGTAGTGATGAAAATTTTTTCCTTCTTTAACCCAAATCTGTAGTGAAATTTGTATTTTTTTATTAATCCCCTATATTTTCTACTATCTTAAAGAGGATGTGGGAAGAATACCTCAGTTAATATGTCTTATTCAATCAATGTATGCCAGTGATGGCTGTAGTATATTGATAAATGTGTGATTCATGCACTTCCAGCAGGTTCACTGGTTTATCCCAATTCCAACCTTACTGTCTGAAAAACTATGCCTGTTCAATCTTTATCAGGAGAAGTAATATTTATGCTGCAATTTGACTATATCTATATAGAACTAGCATTTATTTGAAGGAAACGTTTCTTTAATTTGAAGGACCACACAGAGAGAACATTCTTTAGTCTTTTCTATATCTGTTACTGTCACTTAGAATTCTGAGCCGTTCAAGAAAAAGTTCAAAAGCCAAACTAAGGCTCGTGGCCCATGTAAGAAAAAACCCAAGTGAAGTCCACTTGTAAATCACTACCGAGCTATCATATCCTACACCTAACTCTGACCTCCGTGAAATGGCATTGAGTGCCTGTCCAATATCTGTTTGCAAATCACTAACACATACCTACCGGAACGATATCAGATGTCTCTGAAGCATACTCGGAAGTCTCTCAGAGAGCCTGAAATTATAAAAAAACCTTACAGATACATTCATGATTAACATGATGATGTCAGATTTGATATCAGACCCAACATTTTCCTATGTGATTCCCAGCATGGATAATAGCACCTTAAAGGCATATATGTAAGTTTCATGGATTATGAATGCACTTGCTAATCAGTAGTAAATTAAAACATTTTTGCATGAAAAAAATAAATAAATAAATAAACATTATATTTACTCAAGCACTTGATTTGCAGAATTTACACCCCTAGAAATTCCTGCTACAATTAGCATAAAATTCAAAATCACAGACCGCTAATTCATTGTATCAAACAATGATGGCAGTTTGTATCGGAATGAATCATGGGATGTGTTGTCCCCTGCAGTGCTGTGTGGATCTTTGCATGGTGCTGCTGTTGGCTAGAGAATAGTAAAGCGTTAAAATCCATACCCAAGTGCAGTGTTTTTATTAAGGTGTGGAAAACACCCTATTTCTGTATATAATGAACCAAGGTAACGTATGTTTCTGATATAAGCAGCATGTATTAGATTAATAAAAGGGGGAAAAAGAGAGCCTTAGATATAACTTTAATAATAATAATACATGCATTGGTGAGTTATCTATTCATATATTAAGATTAATAGGCCACTGAAGTCAAAAACGGTTTGGAAGAGTCAGAAATGCTTCCCCTGCAGTGCCTCACAGCATGCTATGTCCAGCTATCAGACACATCTTGAAGGATATCTATGTATTTAGAGCAATTTAAGGGCCTTCACATGTAAAGGGTAGTGAGACTGTACTCAGAAATTCTGATAAAGTTGAGTAAGACACAGGCATATCTAGAAAAACAAGGTATTATATGGGCAGGGGGAAATTATCTTTGCTGGAAAGCTTAGTGTGGGTTTTGCATCTAGTTTATTGCCAAAACACAGAGATAAACATATATATATATATATATGTATATATATATATATATATATATATATATATATATATATATATATATTCACAAATATATTCACACAATGCAAATGTTTAAATCATTAGAATAGCTAAATCTGTGTTCATTGATGTTGAGGTCTTATAATATAATGAGGTCTTATAAAAGACATGCACACTTTATTCCTGAGGATCACAGAGTGCCATCTATTTATGATCTAACCAATGTTTATATGTCTAGGCGCACTACTATAAAGATGCAGTGAGTGGTGTCCATAAAGGAACAGCAGAGCTCACGCTGTGTGTAAGAAGGTCTATCTATCTATCTATCTATCTATCTATTTATCTATCTGCAAAAAAAACTGCCCTAAAGTATAGATAAGGTTGCAGAGCAGAATGGGGCAACTATGGTGCCCATTCTAATCGAGTGGTATAATTTGCGTATACTGTAAAATCGTCTGTCCTTATGTTACTCGTTTGTTCTAATCTTTTCACTCACAATATTATGGCACTCAGCCCACATCCGTCTGCAAGAGATTTCAATGTAGAAAGTATATGTTCACTCAGTATATGACACCAAACAAAGCTTTATGGATGAGAAATGGCTTTAGGAACCAATAGAAAATGAGTATGTCATGATTATTATAATGAGTGGGAACAATTATATGTGACAATTGTATTTATCAATCACATATATAGTTGTGGTCCAAGAACGCTGTTCGGACTGTTTGCAATGTTGGTCACGTTGTTGCGACCATGCGAAGTGCGGCAAGCCAGGTACGGCGCACGATTTAGGCTGGATGAGCCCCCTGAAGGGGCTCATCTGCGAAGCCTTGCAAAGCTGAGGCACTCATCTACAAAGCCTCGCGAGGCGAGCAGTGTACGGCGTATGACTTAGGCTGCATGAGCGCCAAAGGCGCCCATCTGCAAAGCGAGGCGAGCTGTTGAAGCAAGCAGACATTGTTGAAGCACGCAGGACATGCATTATGAGGGGCACAACTGTGAGCCAAGCACGTAACTCTAAAAAAAAATAAAAAAAAATTAACAAATAACACACTCAGACAGCACAGGGGGAGAGCCAGGAAGCCTGGGAGTGAGGTTACAAGAGATTTTGAGCCTTATTTGAGGGTTTTCATCAATCCAAAATCGGCTAAGGAAGGAAAAAAATGGCGGACAAAAAACGTAAAAAAATCAGAAACTGCATGAAAAAGAGGCTGACCAAAGTCAGACACGCAGGACTTAGAAAATACACGACGGCAAAACACTTACACCAACAATGCCAGGCACGCAGGACTTTGAAAATAAAACAAAAGACGTAACACTCAAACATTCAGCAGACAGACAAAGGACAAACACACAGGGAAGGGACAGGCGGGAGATACTGGAAAGAGACACATGGCCTTCCCAAGCACAAAACTTGCAGATTAATGAAACCTGCAATGAGTGGACTGCTCAGTAGGCGGGAGGAAAGGCTCACAATGAGCGACGAAGGCACACATTGTGAGCCACGAGATGAGCGCCAAAGGCGCTCATTGCTGGGCTCACGATGAGCACCACGAGCTGGAGAGGCTTGCAATGAGCGCCAAAGGTGCTCAGCGTGGGGATCGCGATGAGCGCCGAAGGTGATTAGTGCAAAGCAGGAAAGTTGAAGTACATGGGGAGAGGGTGGCAATGAGCGCCGAAGGTGCTCAGAGGAGCAAAAGCGTCACTGTGCCAGCCTTACAAGCCATATAATACATATATATATATATACAGGTCCGCCACCGTTTTGGTTTGTCGGAAAATTGATTGTGCCGGACCTGCAGTTGATTCTCAAATAAAGCTTTTTTTTTATTTTTTAGCAATGATACTGCAAAATGATACACTTCACAAGAAATACTTCATAATGAAGGAGACCAAGTACACAAAATCTTGAGAGAAACCAATTTACTGACTCAAAAAGATCAATGAAGCTTTACAAAATGAAAAGGACCAGGGCAGCATTACTGAATAATAAGACCAGTTGAGCCTAATGATCTTCATGCTTTACAAGTATACTGAGTAATACCTGTATACATAGCAACTCAAACGGTTTAAATACAGTGTATACTGTACGTATAAATCTCAACCAACTGCAAGTAACCCGTTTTGTAGCGGCCTTACAGTTCATGAACTGAGAAACTGTAAAAATTAACTGGAACTGTTAAGCTAATCTCTAAACTCTTGAATTTGAGAGCTGTCCAGATTACTATCTGTTTCGTAGTTCCAAAGCTCATCTTGGATTTCTGATGCTTGCGGTGTGACATCTGGGATACATGAAAATGATGCTACAGGATACACAGTCTTCTTGGCAATCTTGTTAAACAGTTCATCCAAACAACGTTGCTTCATTTGTGTGGATCTTTCCTTTGTGTAATTTTTCATGCAACAAATGCAAACTAATTAATTATTGTGCGTTGCTCTAGTTATTTAATTAATTCACTCACCAGGTCAATTAACATGTCATAGGAAAGTCGTTCGACTACCACTCCCTATATTTTTTTCATCATTCAGAACAGTGTCTATAATTTCATGTCTGTAATATAATGCACAACAGGTGTTCCATCGCCTGCATTCATCCAATCTGCAAGATTTCCTTCATTAAGATTACTTGCTATATCCTTGGCAACAGGTTGTGTAACAATTTTTGCATACTCCAGCAACTCATGAACAACATCTTTTTGACTTGATAAATGCAATCATCATTTTCAATAGTTGCATTACTAAACTTAAAGGCAGGCCCCAAATTATGCCTGGCTTTAAGTGTAGCTGTTTCCACCTTCTCTTATGCTCTAGCAATGAACCAGAGAACTTCCTTCATGTTAAATTCTTTAGTAATTGTCACTACGGACTTTCCAGCAATTACCAATTCTTACATATTTCTTAAAAAGTGAGTGATACTTTGACCTTAGAAAGAGCAGTATTCCTTGGTCTAGTGGTTGTATACGTGGTGTACAGTTGGGTGGTAAATACACCGCTTTGGGGTGTGCTGAACAGTTGCCCAAAATCAGAAGGATTTTGCGGTCTTTCAGTAGTCCTATAGATGTGCAGCGTGCTCTAGTATCTGGCACAAATAATGTTTTAAACCAGGGGTGTCCAAGTTCAGTCCTGCTGGGCCGCACACATGCCTGGATTTGTGGATTTCCTTTATGTGCACAGATGAGTCAATTCGGATGACTGAATAAATTATAGTCTCACCAGGGTGCAGCAGGGTTATCCTCAAATCCAGGCTTGTGTGCGGCCCAGCAGGACTGAACTTGGACAACCCTGTTTTAAACCATTCTATGGTAATCTCAGTTGTAATCCAAGCATTTTTATTTGCACAAAATGTTACCGGGTACATTTTAAAAACTTTCAAGGCCCTGGGGCGTTTGCTTTTTCCTGTCACTATCACTTGTGTGTACCTGCAGCATATGAGCAACTTAAATTCGTAAGCCTGACCTTAGATTGTTTGGATCCTGTGGCATTTCTTTGCCAATACAATGCAGTCTCATCCACATTATACACCTGCTCAGGACTTAGGTCCTCATCAGCAACGATTTTGGCAAACTCATTGACATACTCAGCAGCTCCCTCTTGGTCAGCAGAATGCTTTTCTCCACCCAGTTTATGGAAGTAAATTCCATGACGCCTCTTGAATCTTTGAAGCCATCCTTGACTATAATTACATTTGTCCTAATTTTAAGTTCATTGTGGAACAATTGAGCCTGCTCTATTATCACGGTACCTGACAAATCCACTCCATTACTATGGCGCTGTCGAAACCATTCCACTATCACTCGGTAGTGATCAGTACTCTTCTCATCTTTCATTGTTTTTCTAATGGTCATTTGTTTCTTAAAATCACTGTCTATATAGAATTTCAATTGTTTGTCCCTTTGCTTCTTGATGTTATAAACCTTACATACTGAAACACCATGGTCAAGTTTTTTCAACAGTTTAACTTTCTCTTCAATCATTATGGACCGGTGTTCACATTTGCTACCACCACCACTGTCACTTGTATCTTTGTTCAAAGCCAGAGCAAGTTTTTAATGTGTCCAAAAATAAGCTTTGAAGGTCAAATAGGCTCAAAATGTCCACCTTTTTGGCTCAAAAATGCTTCATATAGGCACAGAATGTGCTCCAAATAGGGTCAGATTGACAAATAGGCTCAAAGTGTCCTCCAAAATGGCTCTGATTGACTAGTAAACTCACAATGTCCTCCTTTTGGGATTAATGAGTCAAATATGCTCATAATGTCCTCCTTTTAGAATCAAATATGCTCCGAATATCCTTGTTTTAGGCTCAACAGGTCAAATAGGCTTGGAATGTCCTCCTTTTAGCTTCAACAGGGCAAATAGGCTCAGAATGTCCTGCTTTTAGGCTCAATAAGTCAAATAGGCTCAGAATGTCCTCCTTTTAGGCTCAGAAGGTCCAATAGGCTCAGAATGTTAAATAGGCTCAGAAGGTCCATTCCCTGTAATTAGGCTACAAAGGTCAAATAGGCTCAGTATCAGGCTGTGACTAACCAAATCATGATACTGAATACCAAACTCGGCATTGGGAGAACATGTTAGCTTCAAGACGCATAGTTACTTCCCAAGCGTAAATTTTGTCCCGATTTTAAAAGAGGTTGCAGTGTAACAGGTGGGAAATTGGTGGCATACCTGTAATATGTTTTTAGACAGTTCCTTAGAGCATCTGTTCCTAGTCCAAGTGGTTTACTGATATGTATTACTGGGTTGTGTTTTAATCGGGATGTTGTATAATGAAACAACATAATAACAAAATATCATGTTTTAATTACACATATCTGTATATTAAATGGTTAAGTGTCAAATAATGATGAACATTCATCATTTTTATTGTTTTATGGTGCTATAGCGTCTCTTTAACTGCTTCTTCAGCCATCACCAAAGGGATTTAAAACCATTTGCGAGTGGTCTTTAGTATGCATAATATTTTTGTAGTTAAAGCACTGCCCTATTTGGTGAGTGATCCGTAAAGTCATGTTAGAGTTATGTTTTGGCGTAATATTAAGGAGGAGTGACTCAAAATCTTTTGGCAGTACAAAAATCTATGGAAAAGTTTCCAATTTTCAGCTCTGACTTGCCGCAGTCACTTGTAGCAGTTACATAGTTACATAGTAATTATGGTTGAAAAAAGACTTTCAGTCCATCAAGTTCAACCTGTTAAGATCTCCTCTGATCTGCAATATGCGGATTAGTTATTAATTAATTTGTTGTTAAATAATTATTAATAGTATAGTATTGGAGGATGAATAATCTCAGTTACATCACAATATTTCAGGGATGGGTGATTAACATAGCTAGGGAGATTTACTTTACTATTAGTCATGGTGTAATCTGCAATATTGGGGTTGAGAATAGTTGTCTATGGGTACCATTCAATTTGAAGCCTTTAATTGCCTGTAACATGAAATTTTGGCCTCAGGTTAATTTTTTTCTAAACATTTAAACACATTCAATTGTCTCTAACTCACAACTGCCTTTTAATGGCCTCTACAAGGAAACCATGCCACCCGTAAGTAGGGGGGGCAGGATCAAATGGCAAAGTTTGCTCACACAGATACCAAAGGAAAGCTGCTGTTGGAGAAAAATCAGCTCTGCTGGATTAGCGAGGGAATCCTGGTGTCAAGTGCCTGTTGAATACTGCTGTGTGACTAGACTTAAAAGAGCTATGTAACAGACTGGAGCTACCGGAGCGACAGACACTTCTTTTGCCTTCAAGGTCAGAAGACTTTACCTTTATGTTACCCCAGCGAAAAGACTGTGATATATCAGAGTAACTTTTCCCATTTGAGTACTTGTGTACTACCAACCTGGAGGTTGGGGTACCTGGAGAGTGGGTGAGCCAGGACCCCACCCCTTTGTGTGATTAAAGAAAAGGACTGCTTTACCTAAGAACCGAGAAGCGGTTTTCAAGGCTAGTTAGGGAACTAAGCTGTGAGCTAGTCCGTTTATGTAGATTCTATTTTCATTTGTATTTTGACTGCTTAATAAAAAAAAGTAAACAAGAGCCCAGAAGTATCTGCCGTTTATGTATTGGAGTAGGATCGCCAAAGGCGATTTGTTCACACTGGTGTCCAAAATATTACTGATGAACAGGCTAGTACGGCCATCCTTGTCACAACATATGTGTATATATGTTTGCTCTGGGCCTGCATGAGTGGTGCCAGCACTGGGGAGCTACAGTTCATTGAGGGAACTGTGAATGCCAACATGTACTGTGACATACTGAAGCAGAGCATGATCCCATCCCTTTGGAGCCTGGGCCGCAGGGTAGTATTCTAACATAATAACGACTCCAAAAACACCTCCAAGATGACCACTGCCTTGCTAAAGAAGCTTAAAATAAAGGCGATGGACTGTCCAAGCATGTCACCAGACCTAAACCCTATTGAGCATCTGTGAGGCATCCTCAAATGGAAGGTGGAGGGGAGTGCAAGGTCTCCAACATCCACCAGCTCCGTGATGTCCTCATGTAGGAGTGGAAGAGGACTCCAGTGGCAATCTGTGAAGCTCTGGTGAACTCCATGCCCATGAGGGTTAAGGCAGTGCTGAAAAATAATGGCGGCCACACAAACAAAATTACACTTTGGGCCCAATTTGGACATTCCCACTTAGGGGTGTACTCACTTTTGTTGCCAACGGTTTAGACATTAATGGCTGTGTGTTGAGTTATTTTGAGGAGACAGCAAATTTATACTGTTATACAGGCTGTACACTTACTTCTTTACATTGTAGCAGAGTGTCATTTCTGTGTTGTCACATGAAAAGATATAATAACATATTTACAAAAATGTGAGGGGTGCACTCACTTTTGTGAGATACTGTAAAAAAAAAAATACTGTATATTGAAAATGAGATTGAATTAAACATCAAGCAAAGAAAAATGCCACTCTAATAAAAATTAACACAATCAAAGGACCAGCATTAGTATTGTGAAACATAACCCTGTTATAAGTATATACATATATACACTATAATTTATATCGATATGTAGTAAATCCTTAATCTCATGTGGCTGTCAATATTTAACATAAATCATTAATTCATAGGAAAGAATACAGGATATAGATATATGTATCAACCTATAAATCTGTACTAACCCATTTTTAAACTATAATGAAGCAAATAAATCTATACAAAAAAATATTCCCAACACCTCTTTTTTCAGCTTTTTTTTGGTCATACTCAAGTTACCATATTTCAAAATGAATTGACGATCACACATAAGCCAAAAAGCTATAATATTCATTGAGTCCAAAGGGTATCATCATATCCAAAATTGTAATCTACCTAGTTTCTGCTTTTAAGTAATTCGGTCTTTAAATTACGTTTACGTATACCCATATTGATCTTCTGTAGAATGCAATACTCAAGATCCAATTTACTGTCAGGCTTCAATAAAAAATGCTTGGCCACTGATGTCAACGTTTTCTTTTTTTTCTTTATCTGATCTAGCATTTCTAATGTTGAAGAGATGCTCACCCAATCTTTTACGGATACCCCTAGTGCTCATTCCAATGTAATATAAATTACATGGACATTTCAAACAGTAGATAACATATTAAATGCTGAAAAGAAAAGATGAAAATATGAAACGTTATTCATCAACTTGCATGTACTGCACTGTCCACATCTGTATGTGCCATCTGGAAGAGAACCCAATATACAATTTTTCTTTGAAAGATATGTTGGGTAAGAGTTGTTTTTCCAAGTGCGAGATCTTCGCCAAACCCATGTCTATCTGATCACCCAGGATAGTCTTCAAAGTGTTATCTGATTTCAGCACGAGTGTACTTATAAAGAAGCTTTGATATAGTGTGCCATTCATTGCAAAAAGTACCAATAAACCTAATAGGCTCTGTACTAGTATTTTCTGGAATATTACATATAATGATTTTGTTTATTAACAACCAGATTTAAACATATTTATTTAAAATTATTCATATACACTTTGTGTAGATCAGCTCTTACCTAATTATGCTCTTATTCTGGGATTTGTCTAGGTGCCCTAGTCTATAGGCGTAGGGTGTAGTGTTGGTATACGAACAGCAGTATGTGTATCAATATTTATCTATCTATCTATATATATATATGTATATATATATAAATATATATATATTTATATATATATATATATATATATATATATATATATATATATATATATATATATATAATGTATGTATGTACATTTCATCACTGAAAGTGGTAGTAGCAGTTCTACTGATACAATTCAGAGGTTTTTCATATTGCATGTACATCAATATTTTACAGCTAATTTTATTGTAAGTACAAAATAAGCATATTTAAATATATAGATTTATAGATTCACACTATGGTAAGCCCCTTTAAATGCTGTACATTTTTTGGTTTTGTAATAAAGTTTTGCCACTGTCATGTTTAGTTAAACAAAAAGACTATACAGAAAAAAAATTGACCTTTGTGGTTGGACCTTTAAGATCTGCTCCAGCAATGCAAAAATAAAATGTTCTTGTGAACTGACTGAATTAAGCCCTTAAGAAAACGAAACAAATAATTATTCAGTACTAGCGAATTGCCCGTCAAAAAATGACGGCAATGAAATTGTAAGGTAGCTAATGCTGTTTAGTGTGTAATAATGAAATATATAATACATTAATAAATGAATATACTTTACCTATTTGAAAGCATTGTGTGGAAGAGCTGTGAATGTGTTTTGATGTTGCTGCAGCATTAGTGGTGTGGATCTGCTGTGTAAGCGTGCTGAATGTGTGCAGTGTAACACTGTGCGTGCGCGAGCCCAAACCGTTGTCGTGTACTTCCGCATTGGCGTCAAATGGCGAGTAATGTGTGTTATACGTTTGTATCGGAATATCCGTAGGTGTTTTGTGGTGTTTTGCGAGTTTCTTGTGGTGTTTTGCGAGTTTAGAGTGCTGTAGCCTCGTTTTCGTTTTGTTCGGCGGCCATTTTTTCTCTCGCTTCGTTTTTTTTTTTAGTCTCTAAACTGTTTTATTTGAAGTAAAATCGAGGTGTAAGTTGTATTTTTGAGGTGCTCCCTCTTGGTGTAGGTAAGTTTTTTATGTATGTGGTGTGTGTATGTATTGTGTTTTACATTTTCTAATGTTCGCGAGTTGCGTCCGAGTGTTGCGAGTCCGTAATGTGTGTGAACGTGTGTCGTATGTTGTTTGCGAGTGTCGTAATGTGTGTGTCGTACTGTTTGGGTTGCGACGTGAAGTTTGCGAGGGTCGCAGTTGCTGGCAAGGAGCGCCTTCGGCGCTCCATGCCAGCAACTGCGGCCCTCGCTTTGCGAGGTCCTCAGGTGCTGGCATGGAGCGCCTACGGCGCTCCATGCCAGCAACTCTGGCCCTCGCTTCGCGAGGGTCCTCAGTTGCTGGCATGGAGCGCCGAAGGCGCTCCATGCCAGCAACTGAGACCCTCGGGCAGTGCCCTCGCTTCGCAAGGGCCTCGGCTCGCTGCGCGAGCCGCGGCCCTCGCTATGCGAGGGCCGCAGCTCGCTACGCGAGTCGCGGCCCTCGCTTTGCCCGCAGCGAGCCCGCAGCGTTAGCAACAACTCGTACGCTCACAACTATATATGTGATCTTAAATTTAACTGTGCATTAACTTTTTTTTTTTTAAATATTCCTTCTAAAGTCATAGAGCAACCAATTGCACTTTGACCAGCCAAAAAAGCTCACATGAATGAATCTAAGAAAGTTATTTATTAGTCTTCTACTATAGCAGTGTAAGCTGTGACTCGCAGAAAGTCCAACTGAATCCAATTAGTCACCATGATTAACGACCCAGTAAATATGTGTATGGCACAGTGAAAAGAGTGTAAAATACTATATCTTCATAAAACACTGTATATTACTAAACATATTTTCGGTTGCAAAACATGAAAAAGGCATTTTCATGTCAATTTTAGAGTAACATTTGTCTTTTTAGAATAGTGTAACTTTTCTTTTAATTGAATATCATAATTTTCTGTACTTTAATGGTCTACTGTAGATGATTCATAAAAGATTATGTGTTCAACATTTGTGTAAGATCAGGTAAATTAAAATTTAATGTTTGAAAACATTTTCCCCATTATTTAAAATGCACATTTTGCTTTTAATTTACTTGATCCTCCAAATATTTTGCAAACATAAGACTTTCAAAGCCTTTCAGAAGACCAATAAAAATACATAGTTCAAATAAAATAAAAGAGATAATTAATGTAGCATCCACTCTTTATAGTATAAAGTTTGTGTTCACTAAATGTTTAGATGTATTCTATTGACTCAAGCCCATAATTTACCTCCTTAAGCCAAAAGTCGTAAACCCTGCCTTTTTAAAGTAGGATTTCAGTGGGGTGTGATCATATGATCTGACAATATTTAAGCAAGCACAAAATGTACTTCTTTGACACATCCTAACATTAAATGATTCCGTCATCATGATGTTAGTAAAACATGGAAGTTAGACGTAATCTGCAATCGGGGGATACAAATTAATTAGTGGCAATAAGTAATATTTGCTGATCAGGCTCGCAATCAGGCAATCTATAAAATACATTAGATCATTTGTTCTAGTCCATGTGGGTTTCATGATATGTATTAACCCCTTGAGTCCTGGGATCGATATAACTCAGAAATAACATTTAGAGAGAATATTTTTTAATTTCATATTTGTGGGTTTGAGACTGTTGTGCAATTAATTCTAATGTGTTTCCACACAATCCCATAATTTTAAAGTACAGCATTGTGTGTTTAATTTCTGTTACAGCTTTAATAAGTGTTTAGAAATGCCTTGCATTTTTAGTCCTATTTAGTAATCACAATGGGCCCGATTCAATTGCAAGCCTGCAACTCGATCGTAGTCGGCCGTCTGTCTACGGGTATGTTGCGGGCTCCCGTTCATCTCCAAATCCAGAGCTATTCAATTGCTCAAGGCCGCAAGTTACTGGCCCAAAGCCGACTCCGTAAACCATGCACTGGTTCATAGCAGTTCAGGGCGGGAACATGATCAATTCAGCAAGCCCGTAACTTCCCATTTTGAATCTGCCAATAGAAAATAAGACTGTAATTTTTACAGCAGTAAAACATGGAGGTTACATGTCAATCAATTAGGATCGCGGGTCCAATATGCGATTAGACTCGCAAATCCCAAAAATAAAGAATTATGAAAATAAATGCCAATACTGTTCTAGTCCATATGGGTGGCCTGATATGTATTAACTCATTGGTACCCAAGATCGATTTAACCCCGAAATGAAACGTACAAATAAATGTTATATTCTGCCAATTTTAGAGCTTGTGCAATAATTCTAATGGCTGCCATCACTTTCCCCGTTATTTACAGTGCAGTAGAGGTCCTCTCTATCGCTCTTTTACAGGTCTTTCTACAGATTTAATGGTGTGAAAATATTTGTGGGCTTGGGGAATTGGTGCTATTGAATAACGATTCGCAATTTTAGCCATTGTAACTCTTGTGAAAGATCAGAAGCTTCTAGGGGCTGTAAGTTCTGTGTTTACCCATCGCAATTTTTTCAAGGCTGTAACTCGTAACCAGTTTGGAGTTTGCAAAAAGAAGTCAATTGAATAGCAAATTAACTTGCGGCCTCACTTACGGGCTACAGTAACATGCGAAAGCTCAATTGAATCGGGCTCTATATTTTTGACAGAAAAGTGGTACTTTATTCAGTTGCAGCTTATTCTATTAGACTTGTAGCTCTAGCTCACAAATATAGTCTATTGATTTGCTAGGGCTTTTTAGATTGTACTAGGTGTATCATATACCTGTGTATCTACTTAATTTTATGTACTTTAATGTATTAAGATGTGCTTATAAACTCTGCTTAAAATGAAACAAATAGTTCCTGTATGGGTCTGGTTCTTTTGTGAGAAAAAAAATCAACATTAAACTGGATGTTTTTATCCTCTACATATTTTTATCCTCCACTTTATAAATTAATATGAAAGTTTGAGAATCTGTTATATATTCATAAGGTTCTAATTTAATAATGTAGTTTACTCAGAAATTAATACAACTTTCTTTCTACTTTGTTTAAGTTCAAGTCAAGGGCTCAATACAGTTAGAATGATAAAGTCCTTGATAAACCATGTAAACTGAGTGCTCATCTTCACATTATTAACATTTCTGTTAAAAAAGACTCACAATAAAACACCAAATCACAATAGCATGATATTACACATATGTTACCATGTATTCCTCAACACACTGGATGAATTGAAAGAAAAACAGAAAAAAATTATGATGGGTGTCCTCACTCATTCCCTTTGTCATGCGAATTGGCATAAAATGGGGTAATCTGAGATGATTTAAGAACATATAAATACAGAAAAGGACTATAAGTACCAATGCCGCAAGCTAAAAATTAATGACCGAAAAGGTAGGTAAAATATTTTAATAAAGTACAGTTAGTGTAAACATTGACCAGGTTATTATAACTTTTGCATTGGGCCTGCATATCCCAATCCTACCGTAGAATATGTAGTCTAGACAGAAGAAGTGGGTCTAGGAAAGGGATGTTATAATGATAATAGGTATCAGCTATCAGGGATCAGAGTTCGGATAACTCTAAAGCAAGTATATGGCAGAACCTCTGCTGATTGACACTGTAAAGGACCAATGAAAAAAACAAATATATGTTTGAAGACTTTGAGTTTGACTAAGAGCATAGGCAGGAAAAAAACTCATACAGCTATTTTTTTATTAAAAATAAGTTTTGATGTATCTGCAGGACAATTTATGATACATTGATGGAAGCTTTATGTGTGAGAGGGGCATTTACATTTCTGGAGAGCTGTGGTTCGATTCTTTGATGAAAAATCTGCTTCTGTGCCAGTGAGAGGGAAGGGGTGTGGTGTCAATCATATCCAGTGAGCAACCAATAACTCTAGACTTCTGTTTGTTTCCTCCTCACCAGCCATCTGTCCACTGATAACTACAAGCACTCCCCCATCATCCAACTCTCAGAATGTCACATAACAAACTGGATTCCTGTACTCATACATAAAATCTTTGAAAATTCAATATTTCTTTAAAAAAATGTATGTCCATGGCTTGTACAGCTGCTAATATTGTTACATACTTGACAAACCTTTTTCTTTTAAGGTGGTCCTTTAATTAGATGTTATTTGGCATCTTGAAATGTCTACCAAAGCTCTAGAATTGAGAATCTAACATATTTCTAATCTTACAACCATTTTGAACATTATGGAAAATACATTTTTGTGGAATATTATTGTATCATATAATTCTGTAGCCCGAACTTCTTTTACTTGGAGAATACATAATATCTTAAAATTTATCAACAGAATTTAATAAAGCTATTAACACTCTCAGCAACTGTGTTTATATGAGAAATGCAATGAAGGAGCCCAATTATATCTGGCTAAAAAGAATAAAAGCTGGTTAAATTAATTTCATTTTGGATTGCTAAAAAAACGGCACAATTGGAGGTGCAGTGTTTTGGGAGGCTAAGTAAATTCCACTGTTTGTCAGAAAAGCTGTGACTAGTAATGTAGGAAACACAAATATAGCACGTCAATGATTCAACAGAAATCATAATTGCCTCTTACTCTGCTTTTGCTGGTATTTTATATGTTTTGTGATCTCTATAATATATCTGCTTACCTGGGCAAATATATAGTATTCTTAGGCCCATGTACTATGCTGATTCATTACATACATTATATACACAATAGTGAAAATTATTTTATATTACCAACTGCAAAAATTGTGGAAATGTATTCATAAAGTATCACATTTTATTAAAATGAATAATAAGGAAAAGCCTGTTATGTATGTTTCCCAAAAATAATAATAAAATAATAATAAAAATAACAATCTAATAATATGAGTGTATTTTTGATTAACTATGCTGATACTGATAATTAAGCATAAAAATATAGTCTGTTTTTACTCAATTTAGATTAGAAAATTTTGTTCTACACTGAGATATTTACATTATTTTCTGAGCTAACCAATATTATATTATATATCAATAAATATGTATATTATATACCAATATATATTATAAATAATAATTTTAATCAGTTTCATTTGAATTAAAATTGATGTTAAAAAATTCTGTTTTATTCCTCATAGGATGATTTTGATTCTTGTTGATTTTAGACAATGTTTTAGTTTAAATTGTTTGTCTGGGTATAGCTTAATAGTGATCATCAGTGTATAGGAACAATGTCTTATTTTTACAGTACAATACTCACAGTAAATTTTATGAATTACCATAATGCTGACCCTTATTGTCCATTACAAACAGAATGTCAAGAAAAACATGGCAGATAAATATATCTTCTTGAGTGGAAATGTAATATGATAGTTATATATTTGATGTCTAATGTTTTTCCTTGAACTTCTGGACATTTATTTGATTTCCAATTCTACTATACGATCAAACTCTTAAATATGAGAATATGATTAGTACTTTAAAACTAAAGATACACATTTTGTTGTTTCCTGACAAATAATATATTCTCTTTGTTTCTGAGAAATGGTTATGATCCCTGTAAATCTCCATAACAATCATGAAATGCCAAAGCACAGAATGAATTGTAATATTTTGCAATATTAAATCTACAGTATAAATCCAAACTTCACTGCTATTAAAATACTATAGAAAAGTATGTTCGCATTTTTTAGTCTAAAATGTAAATACAATGAGCCTCATTCAATTTGAAGGCCTAATCTCGCAGTGTGCAGGCCGTATGTCTGCGGGCCTGCTGGGGGCTTGAACTTTGCTACAAATCCAATGTTATTCAATTTAACAAGTCCGCAGGTTAAGGGCTGAAAGCCGAAACCGTAAATCATGCACTCGTATGTAGCAGTTCAGGGCGGGAACATGATCAATTAAGCAAGGTCTAAACTACCCATTTAGAAACAGCCAATAGAAAATTAGACCATCATTACGTCAGTAAAACATGGAATTTACATGCCAATCAATTCGCTCTTAGATGTCCATACACCCATACTGTTAAATAGGTAAAAGTTAACTATTGGACATTGTATATGAATTGCTATTTCTTAATTATAAAGCTACAGACTAGTAGGACAGACCACATACCAAATGACTATGTTCTATGTACTTGAAAAATAAACCTCTTGGAATTTAAAAC
Source organism: Discoglossus pictus (assembly GCA_027410445.1). Classification (NCBI taxonomy): domain Eukaryota; kingdom Metazoa; phylum Chordata; class Amphibia; order Anura; family Alytidae; genus Discoglossus; species Discoglossus pictus. The sequence goes on along the minus strand of CM050163.1, from coordinate 61,623,956 downwards.
CTCTTAATTTAATTAATGAACATTTATTACCAAACTTCCCTGTTTATCAAATTAACTGGAATATACTGTAGGATACAGCTGAACTTTATATAATGCAAATCTCAGAGAAACACACAGTACACAATATACAACAATATACAGTTATTTCATTACCCTTTTCTGTAAAAAACGAATATGAGTGTTGCATGTACAAACACATAGTATGCTAATAATCGGAATTTAATCAAAACCAGGCATGACATAACTAATTAATTTACATTAATTTGCACAGTATTCAAGAGAGCATGAAACCTAAAAAATATTTTAAGTGTTTCATTTGTGAAAATCAGGATATGGCTTTAATTATATTCTACCTCACATCTACTGTTGCTAGTGTTCTCATTCTAAGCCCAATTGGTTACTCTAAACATGTTCATATTTCAAATATAATAACTATTATTCATACAAATCATATGCATAAAGAATAGTACATCCAGTTTGCATGTAAATCCAGTAGATGATCATTTTCAACGTTCTTTTAAAGGAAGAGATTCACACAATGAAATAACCAATACTTTCCATGACCATTTTATTCTGGAAAAGTCATTTTCTGTATTCTAAATCAATATATAAAAGTAGCATTTACTGCAGTAGAATGTAGTATTTGTAGTAGTCCAACAAAACATTCAGTCAATAATATTCAGGGAGATGCGACATGTAGTATACAATACCAGATATATGATGAGAACCAAAGACGCACACACAATTGCATTATACAAGGCAATACAGAATTTACTTAATTTATTCAACACAACATTTTAATGTGATTTATCTGTCTCTAGATTCTTCAGCTGAGTTAACTGACTGACAAGAAATGTGGTTAGAGCTTTATATACAGTTACTGTGACTTTGTTTGTATGGTTAGGTTCACAGTGACATGTCATTGAGAGTTGTGTACTATTTAAGTAAAAAAATTGAGCAATTTGTTGAAGTTAAGAGCCAGATATACTAAGTTATTTGTTTTATTGTGACGAAACATATCTCTTTTAAATACTGCTATGTCAAGTAAATATCTTGTTTTTTTTATAAATATGTTTGCATTTGATGATTCAAATAAAAATCCTTACAAAATGTTTGCCCTTTATACATTAAAATGCAATCATATGCACTGATAAGACAAAAACATTGTGTCTGCATTAATTCTTTTCACCAAATTCAGGTTGTTTTTCTGCTTCTTGGTGTGCTATAGAAAACTAAAATCTTTTTCTTTTCATGTACTAGTCTAAGACAAAGGAAGAGAGATAATCATTTACCAACCTGCCTTATGACTCAAAGTTGCTGGAAACACAAGATGAGTACCTATCACATAGGGGAATGTGACCAAAGTTTAAGATTAGACAGTTCAATGCTTTTATGATACAAAAATTAGGTTTCAAATTTTCAAATAATTCAGGGTTTTGTTACAAGTTGTATGTTTTCTATCAGTCCTCTAGAATCTCATCAACTGACTCAATTTTGGACATTTGCTAGTTTCTTATTGGCAAAAGGTTGGATGTGCAGGTATTTCTCTGTAAAATGTTCCTTGTTATCACAGCTTCTACTCATTCTCTCACTCAACACTTGATGATGATGATGATGATGATGATGATGATGATAATAATAATATTAATCATGTATATTTGTAATGCACCAACATATTCCATAGTGTTTTACAGGGGAACAGGATAATGAAGAATACAATAATAACAACTGTCAGAAAATGAAGCGCCCTGTTTTGAGCTTAGAATTTTTGTAGAAAGTGTTTTTTTCCAAAGCACCCTACAAGATTGGAAACTCGCTACTTACAATCTAAAGGGAATGGAAGATACAAAAACCTGGACAAGAATAACAGATAAGGAATAGCAAGGGCCAGGTAGGGCAAAGTTAGAAAGGATTTTCATTTAATGGGAGAGGGAAGAAATCTAATAGAAAGTCATTGTGAGATGAAAGGCTCTAGCATGTAGTATATTATCAGCCCCTAGTGGCCAGATAATGTAACCTGCAAATGGGAAAGTCAGGTGATTGACTGCTATATAACTGCAACAATTGGAGGTGGGAGGGAAGTGGTATCTTAATTCAGTAAGGATAGTTGAAGCAGGATAAGGTTGTGTTCTGTGGAGAGAGGAGACAAAGGGAGATGCCTTACAGAGCACTCTGTGTGATTATGGGGGATAAGGGAGAGGAGGGGAAATATTGGCATTGTATTGCTAAGAGGAGGGGGGCAGTTTTAGAGGAATCAGGTTGATTGAAGAAATATACCTGGTAGAAATTCAGGGATCTTTTCTGTTTTATGCTAGCACACGTGAGCGGCACTGGAAGCCTCCTGCTGCCCGGTGCGCTTGCGTCCTAACCCTAAACCTAACCCCCTAATCAAACCCCCGACGCCCATTGCCAGCCCTAACTCTAATCCTAACCCCCTACACCACTTCCCGGGCCTAACCCTAATCCTAACCCCCCAATACTAACCCCCTACACCCCTTGCCGGCCCTAACCCTAAACCTCTTAGCCTAACCCTAACACCCTAAAACTAAGTCCCTAAGCCCCTAACCCCCTACACCCCTTGGCGGCGCTAACCCTAACCTCCTAATGCTGTTAGCCTAACCCTAACCGCCTGAAACAAAGTCTGTAAGCCCTAACCCCCTACACCCCTCCCGGCCCTAACCCTGTGAACCTAACTCAAAAACCCCTAAACACTTACCGGCCACAAGGAGACAGCTTCATCGGCACAGGGCAGTGCAGCGTGCATGCACATAACAGATGCACGTGTGCTAGTATAAAACAGGAAAGCACCAAAATCAGTAAGGATAACGTTAAGGCAGGATAAGGTTGTGTTCTTGTAGAAATTCAGTAAGGATAAAGTTGAAGCAGGATAAGGTTGTGTTCTATTTGTTGAAATAACATCCTGCACCTTGAGGTTTACAATTGTCCAATTTTTCTAATACACAGTTGCTCTAAGATGATGCAGATCCATATTGTTCATAAATATAAATGGTAGTGCTAGAAGATATGTATTTGTTTTAGCAGTGTGTAGATGTTTTGCTATTTCATTTGAAAGATAACATGTGGATTAAGGAGTGAAAATGACTTTTTCCAATATTTAAACACCCTGATCTTGTCAGGTTGATTGATGTCTGAAACTATTGTGTAACAGTGGTTGATGCAACTGAATCCTATATAAGAAATGGAAGCTGCACAGAAAACATAATAACTGTTTATTTTGTGGTCTCCTCAAAAGATTAATAAAACCGAAAAACAATGAAAGAAAATCAGTATTTTCCTAGAAGATGCTTGATCATTACAGTTGAGATCTGCTGTTCTTCCTCTGTGTGTTATTAGCAGGAGTTGTGATTATGGCAGTGTAACAAGTGCAAAGTACCATGGCTTACTATAGCTTAGGGGCCGTCTGTTACTGTGAGGGGATACCCCAATCTAATTTTGCATTGGACCCTCCATACACTAGCTGCAGTAGTGGATATTACAGTGAACAGAGGATTCTTTAAGTTTATACCAAGTGCTGTGTTACTGATTTTCTCAATTGATGACTACCTAGAGAGGTTATATGTCTATATGACAAGGACCACTGCAGATTCCATATAATAGGGTTTCATTTGTTTATATAAGGTTACTTTGAAGGATCGTACAATATGAAAAACAGTATATATATATATATATATATATATATATATATATATATATATATATATATATATATATATATATATATAGATAAATAGATATATAGATATATACAGTATATATCTCACTAAGAACAAAAAATATAACGCCTATTTTATATTTAAAAAATGGCCTCCACATTTATTTGGTGGAAGTTGTGTGTGAGAAGGGAATTTACATTTGTGTAAAGTGATGCTTGTAATTTCTGATACAAGCAGTTTGCTTTTGGGCCAATGAAGAGGATGGGTGTGGTATTGGTGTCAGTCATCTAACCAAAACTCTCACTTCTCTCTTCTCCCTTTTACCCCAAATTCTTCCTCCACTGATACAAAAACAAAGTGATGTAAAAAAAAAAAATATATATATATTCCTTTACTCATAAAACAGTTTTCAAAATAAACATTTTTTTATCTATTGCTTACAGTGCTACTAATGTTTTTACTTTACTTCATCCTTCACAAACAAGGGCACCTTTTTTCTAGAACTATGTGATTCTTTACTTATCGTCCACACGGTTAATAACATATATTTCCCATTGTCCTTTAAATGCACAGAAAAATTAAATGTTGGGGCACCATTCTTTTGGAGTCCGTTGGCCACTGATGGTTTGCAAACCAAAATTAAGACTCATATACATTCTCAAGTATAATAATAAATGTCACCCACACAAGAAAAATCATTGTACAATGGTATAATATAATGTATTTACTTAATAAAAAATAGTAATTTTCTAGGTGTTTTACACCAAAAAATCTAACACTAAATTAATAAATTGGAAAAACTTTATTTACTCTGAAAAGATAGAGCCGCAATAGGAAACTTTAAACTGATAGATGGCCTTAATAATGTCCAATATTAAAATAATGAAGGTTCATAGATACTTATATAAGGCATTTCAAAGCCAAAGAATTGTCATTCAATGTGCAAAAGGAACACAAAACCGAAATAGGAAATAATGGTTTCAAGGAGAAAATCCCAAATACGTTATCTACTTATGAAATATTGCAACTGCCATTCTTCCCAAAGAGGTATCATAGGCTACTTTTTTCCTGTATGGAACATAATATGGACCAACCAATCTTAATCCAGATTAGCCAATAAACGAGATCCAACAGATAACAAAGTGATAGTGAGAGAGGGAATGCCTGTGATTCTCAAAGGGTACCTCAATTAATTTGATGCCCCAAGTCTGGACAGAGTTCATATAAAAAGCAGTAAAGCCTAGCAAAGCATAGAAAGAATTAGGAGGTGAAGCCAAAGAAACAAGCATATCCAACCAAACCAAACCCTCCTCTAGTCACAATATTAGTTACAATATAAATACAAATTGCAAATATTATAGGGACAACTTTAATCCATGATTCTAGATGAAGTAGACTCTCAGTTATCCGGCACCAAGTTATCCAGCACAACGGAAATAATTTTAGTTTCTGGTTACTTGAGAGTCACTATTAAAAGAGGCCTAGATTAGCTGCAAATAGGATTCTCTGCTAAGTATATTTGTCAGTGAGGGCTGTACTAGCAGCAGTAGCAGTAGCTTTCACTCCTCACTTACACACAGGTACATTCGGCTGGAGGGTGCAGAGCTGAACCTGGGGAATGTAACGCTCCGTCACTCGTGTCTGTCTGCTTCCAGGTAAAACAGAATTGCAGAGACATACAGTGGATGCATTTTGTGGCATGAGAACCTGGCTCCTGGCATTTGTTGAGGCCTGTAAAATGTTATTTTTATTTAAAGTACAGTATTACATTTTTCTTCTGGTTGCTTGAGAGTTCTGGTTGCCTGAGTTTTGGTTAACTGAGAGTCTACTGTACTATTACAACCTGCAGTTATATGAAAATACCAGGTAACAACTAATATCTACCAATGTAGCTGTGATAGGAAGTTGCCGATACCGGTATTTTTATTATTATTATTATTAACTTTTATTTGTAACGCACCAACATATTCCGTAGCGCAATACAGGGGATAAAAACAAAGGAAAATACAGCATTAACAAAATTCCAAAAATGGAGGACTTTACTATTGTTTCTTGTTAGGATCTGGTCCCTACATTCCTGCCTTATTAATTTAGTGTTAATATCATGTATTACCTGTTGTCATGCCCATAAAGACCCCTTACTGAACTTTGTGGACTATGGACTATTGTGATGGTGGAAGGGAACCTGGCACTTGAATGATGGATTCTGTTATATGTAACTCCAGCCCATGTAATTGCTAAATATTGAAATGGATATGGGACTTGTTAAGAAATATGACATGATGGTGCTATGTGTACAGTAGGCCTCAATAAGTAATGTTGGGGGTCACTAAATGATGTATATTATACAGACCAGTGTGTGTGGCCTTATTGATGCAAAGGTGATACACAGGCATGTTTGGTGTCCGCATTTTCCTTAGAGAGTTTAGTGAAGTGTATTGCCAGGGTCTTGGGGCATAGGGGCCATCAGTTGTGAGGTGGTTAGTCATACAGGAATCCAGTACAGTATGGGAAAAGGACTTCTTATTGCCATTTTCCTGCCATAAATGTATCTAGACTTGTGGCGTCTCATACGATGTGGGGCCACAAGCTATTTATTTACCTACTAGCATGGGTCAGTCTCTGAATGTATATGATCCGAACAAGTAAGATGCTAAACAGGGGAAATCTTAGAAGTTCCGGCTCCTAGCTCAGTGGGGGTAAGAAATTGGCCTCAAGGTAATTTGAAGATATGGGAAGAATAATTACTCTTGTGGGTTACTGGATGAATTAAATATGTTGCATTGCTGTCAAAAGAAAGGCTCAGAGGGTCTCTACACTTAAGAAATGTGGTGGCTGGTCTGATTTCTCTGCTTTTCCATCAAGGGTGTTCAAATGTGAAGGGCTGGTGTGCTGAGATGAGAAAAAAGTTACAGCCTGGAGTTTGCTCCTATAAGCTACAGTAGGAGAAATAAGTGGTGTACGGAGCCCCTTAAGTCTCATTATGAGACGTATGCAAGTTTGTTGCATAGATTCATTAGAGTTGAAGCAGGAGAAAACTTGCTCACTGGGAGTTCCATTGTTGTGTATTGCAAACATCAGTAACCTCATCACATTTACTTTCTGTAGTAACAGGTCAAGTTGCAACCCATGTTTACTATGGTATATTCAGTTATAACTTTCTGTTTCTTATCTTTCATAATAATAGACAATCAAATGCAATGAAAAAAAAAGATGTAAAATAAATATGAGTGAATATTTATGATGCTAACACAAATCATCCATTCATAATTCCACAAAGTCCGATGAAGACTGTTGGTAATAGTAATAGTCAGTGGTGAGCTAGAAGATTTTATGGGATCATGAATGGATGATTTGTGTTATCATAATAAATATCGACTCATATTTATTTTACATCTTATATATTACTTTTTGCAGTTATTTTTACTTATACAGGTTTCATATTATTTTTTTTCCATTGCACCTGATTGTCTATTATTATGAAGGATAAGATACAAAAAGTATTGATATATTGATATATTGATATGATATTGAAAATTAAGATATTTTCCTCCCAGGGACCTCTGGTTGCACAAGAGCTGCTCATACATGTTAAAAAAAAGAAGAAAGAAAACAAAATAAAATTCAGTTATAAATATTGCTAAACACAACTTAATGATACACACATAAATCAAACCAAAAAGGTTAAAATAAGTTACCAAAACATGTGACAGTGGTAAATAGTATACCTTGGACGTGGGACCTTACCATGTGACGAAGCCAATAGCAGGATATATGGTACAAGGGAAGAGTCTAGAATAATTTAAACATGCACATGATTAATAGGTGATAAAAGCAGTATAAATGTTATAGGAATTGCCAGATAGAAAGACAATTGAACAATAATCAGCTACTACTATGCAACATGTTTATTTTCCAGATATCAGGACTTCCTTGGCGATAATGGACAAAAGTAAAGGCTTGTATGATAGGTTTTTAGAGGCAACTAGATGTTTCTCCATTTAAACAGAGGGGTCTGTGCAGTAAATTCCAATTTTATTTTATAATCATATGATATAGAAAATGAGGTATCACAATATAACACAGCGTTTAGAGATTTATTTTACAAATGTGTATACTCCAGTGTCTAAAATATTAATAATACTATTGTTTCAGATTTTATTTCTACAGTGATTTCCCACTTCATGTAACCTAGAGGATGTTTAACATATTTAACTTCTCTGTAGACGTTAGAAAGTGATAAATGGCAGTATCATCGCTTGACTCTCGAGCTCTCGGCTAAAAGCATTTTTACAGTCGTGTCAGGCCTAACATTTGTCAGATTGCTGCTTATGTCTGAATGTTAAATTTTACAAATCGATCATAACAACGTGTTCTAAGAAGAAGGTGAAAGAAGTCATGTTAAGATAAAAATAAGCTCAGTGTAACAAATTTAATATGTAATAAAACAACACAGAGCAAATGTTTAATGAAGATTTTTCCTAATTACTGTGTGTTATTAATTGACTTGAAACAAATTCTAATCTAAGAAATGTAAAGATTAAAATGCTTCTGAAATGCAAGATTTTTACTTTGTAGCTCAAAGCCAGGGCTCTCCATTCTTTTGCACTGTGGTAATTTTCTTTTTGCCAGGTAACTAAAGGTATATAGAAGTTTCCTGGGTTTCAAATATTTCCTAAAAAACAGCCACTGATTAGTAGAAAAATACGCATTATATTGAAACGTTGAATGTACTTACATATTCACATGCTGGATACTGCTATCTGGAAATGCACACCCCTAGGACGCTTACATAAAAGTGTATTCAGCTGCATAACATCTGGGTACAGTTTGTGACCTCCAGAGCAAGTGCTGCCAGTCACATGGTTGGTGGGGTCACAGCTGAAAATTTACAAAAGGAGACAGGCAGAGAGAAAAAAAAAACACCAACAGCAGTGATGCAGGTAACAGACAGGTGTAATCTAGTGTGAATGTAATGCACAGATTGGCACATGTTAGAAAGTACTATTTATTTTCATATCGTGAGGGTAAAAAGTATTCGATCCCCTGCTGATTTTGAACGTTTGTCCACTGACAAAGAAATGATCAGTCTATAATTTTAATGGTAGGTGTTTTTTAACAGTGAGAGACAGAATTTAAAAAAAGAAAAACGCATGTCAAAAAAGTTATAAATTGATTTACAGGTCAATGAGCGAAATAAGTATTTGATCACCTATTAATCAGCAAGATGTCATGCTCCCAGGTGTCCTTTATACAGATAATGAGCTGAGATTAGGAGTGCTCCTAATCTCAGCTCGGTGCCTGTATAAAAGACACCTGTCCACAGAAGCAATCAGTCCATCAGATTCCAAACTCTCCATTGCCAGGCAGATTGGTGATAAGGTGACAACAGTTGGTGCGATTATTCTCAAATGGAAGAAACACAAAATAACTGTCAGTCTCCCTCGGCCTGGTGCTCCATGATCATGAGAATGGTGAGGAATCAGCCCATAACTACAAGGGAGGATCTTGTTAATGATCTCAAGGCAGCTGGGACCACAGTCCCCAAGAAAACAATTGGTAACACACTACGCCATGAAGGACTAAAATTCTGAAGCGCCCGCCAGGTCCCCCTGCTCAAGAAAGCACATGTACAGGCCTGTCTGAATATTGCCAGTGAACATCTGATTGACTCAGAGGAGAACTGGGTGAAAGTGTTGTGGTCAGATGAGACCAAAATCAAGCTCTTTGGCATCAACTCGCACGTGTTTGGAGGAGGAGGAATGCTGCCTATGACCCCAAGAACAACATCCCCACCATCAAACATGGAGGTGGAAACATTATGCTTTGAAGGTGTTTTTCTGCTAAGGGGACAGGACAACTGCTCCGCATCAAAGGGACGATGGACGGGGCCATGTACCGACAAATCTTGGGTGAGAACCTTCTTCCCTCAGCCAGGGCATTGAAAATGGGTCGTGGATGGGTATTCCAGCATGAAAATGACCCAAAACACACAGTCAAGGCAACTCTGCCAAGTGCTTCTTCTTGAGACACTGGAGTGTCTCAAGAAGAAGCACATTACGGTCCTGGGTAGGCCTAGCCAGTCTCCAATCCTTAATTCCATGGAAAATCTGTGCAGGGAGCTGAAGGTTTGAGTTGCCAAACATCAGCCTCAAAACCTTAATGACTTGGAGAGGATCTGCAAAAAGGAGTGGGACAAAATCCCTGCTGAGATGTGTGCAAACCTGGTGGCCAACTACAAGAAACATCTGACCTCTGTGATTGCTAACAAGGGTTTTGCCACCAAGTACTAAGTCGAAGGAGTCAAATACTTATTTCACTCATTGACCTGTAAATCAATTTATAACTTTTTTGACATGCGTTTTTCTTTTTTTTTTTTTATTCTGTCTCTCACTGTTAAAATACACCTACTATTAAAATTATAGACTGATCATTTCTTTGTCAGTGGACATTCAAAATCAGCAGTGGATCAAATACTTTTTTCCCTCACTGTATACGTTTCTGACTACGTATCCCAGGCTGCTTTGCAGCACAGACAGCAACCCCATATTGTGATGCAAATGTTTCAGCCTCTGCTTACTCCTGATTGGTCAAAACTATTTTTGAATATTTTATGCTAATTTAGAATGGGTTTGGAGAGGGTGTTATACCTGATTTTCAACTGTCAGAAATGTTGCTAACTTCAAGGTAAGTTTTTAAATGTTTACTTTGATAGAGGAGAATCAGTAGTGTTTGCAAAAATATTTTGCATGAAAAAATACCAGATACATTCATAATCCAGCAAATTTAGGTATACCTTTAAGCCCTGTATAGCACTACAGAGTATATCGGCGCGTTTCAAATGAAAGATAATAATAAGAAGAAAAACAAGAACTACACTATCTGTAAAATAGCCACATTTGCCTGTGCTAGTATATAAAGGACATAATTTCCATAAAACTATTGTTATTATTCTTCAATATATATATTTTACATTGCTTTATATAAATGTTTCTTTTTTCTGTTAACGTTTATGATAGGTGTCAACATGCAATGTTGTGATTAAATGTCACCCCCACTGGCGGATGGGGGCTTCACACTACAGTGCCTTGCAAAAGTATTCACCCCCTTGACTTTTTACCTATTTTGTTACATTACAGCCTTAAGTTCAATGTTTTGCTAAACTGAATTTTATCTGATGGATCAGAACACAATAGTCTAAATTGGTGAAGTGAAATGAGAAAAATATATACATAAAACTATTTGCCATTACATATGCACACCTTTTTTGAAAGGCCCCAGAGCCAGCAACACCTAAGCAAGAGGCATCACAAACCAAACACTGCCATGAAGACCAAGGAATTCTCCAAACAAGTAAGGGACAATGTTGTTGAGAAGTACAAGTCAGGGTTAGGTTATACAAAAATATCCAAATCTTTGATGATCCCCATAACCAAATTTAAAGAACATGGCACAACAGCAAACCTGCCAAGAGGGCCGTATAAAGGACGACAATAAGCCGTACGCTCCACAGAGTTGGGCTTTATGGCAGAGTGGCTAGAAGAAAGCCATTACTTTCAGCAAAAAACTAAATGGCACGTTTTGAGTTTGCGAAAAGGCATGTGGGAGACTCCCAAAATGTATGGAGGAAGGTGCTCTGGTCTGATGAGACTAAAATTGAACTTTTTGGCCATCAAAGAAAACGCTATGTCTGGCGCAAACCCAACATATCGCATGACCCAAAGAACACCATCCCCACAGTGAAACATGGTGGTGGCAGCATCATGCTGTTGGGATGTTTTTCAGCAGCCGGGACTGGGAAACTGGTCAGAGTTGAGGAAAAGATGGATGGTGCTAAATACAGGGATATTCTTGAGCAAAACCTTTACCACTCTGGGGTCATTGTCCTGCTGGAAGGGGAACCTCCGTCCTACCCTCAAATCATGCACAAACACACTGCTAAAGCAACATTTAAGTGGTTTAAGGGGAAACATGTAAATGTGTTGGAATGGCCTAGTCAAAGCCCAGATCTCAATCCAATAGAAAATCTGTGGTCAGACTTAAAGGTTGCTGTTCACAAGCGCAAACAATCCATCTTGAAGGAGCTGAAACAGTTTTGCAAGAAGGAATGGGCAAAAATCCCAATGGTAAGATGTGTCAAGCTCATAGAGGCTTATCCAAAGCGACTTGGATCTGTGATTGCGCAAAAGGTGGCTCTACAAAGTATTGTCTTTAGGGGGGTGAATAGTTATGCACATTTACTTTTTTGTTATTTTGTCCTATTTGTTGTTGTTTGCTTCACAATAAAAAAATATCTTCAAAGTTGTGGGCATGTTCTGTAAATGAAATGATGCAAATGCTCAAACAATCCATGGTAATTCCAGGTTGTGAGGCAACAAAACACGAAAAATGCCAAGGGGGGTGAATACTTTTGCAAGGCACTCTACCAGTGTCTCACTGTGGATGTTACAGTATGCTTATTAACAGCATGAGATACTGTTAGTGTGAAACCCCTCCCAGTGGGCATGGCCTTAGGCCACATCTATGAAAGAGAGGGGAAGTTTCCAGAATATTTCCAATTATTTTGGATACATTTATATAGAACATTTTTTTGCATAAACAGTCAATTGAAATGACCACCACAATCTCATGTTTATGGTATGTCTCACTGAAGAGGTTTTCTTTTGTCAAAATGTTTTAAAAATCAAAAATATAAATAAATAAATGATTAAATAAATACATTATTTAATTGGATATTATGTGCAATAACTCTTGTGTACAGAAAATATCAGCCCCCATTGATTGTGAAAAAATTAATGGCTAAAATTATTACTTTGTAGAAAACATTTTGCATGCTATCAAGTTATTCAAAATAACATGCTTTAATGGTCTTTAATATTTTTTTTAAATTCAATATTAAGTTTTTTTTCTTTATTGAGGCTAAAACATACAACATGTCACCTTCATGACTGATGGTGAGGAAAGGGTTTCTGAACTCACTTCAGAAATATTTATTCACTCTGGTCACAAATCATAATATAACTAGAATAACCCTCAAATAAATAGTATTTCATAATATAGGAGTCTAATACACATTACCTACACCCATGCATGATTTCTGTTGTGATCAAAGACGTAGAGTATTTTATAATTTTGTTAAATACACAAATACCCAGTTAAACAACCATTGCTAAGAAAAATTTCACGTTTGTGAAGCATGTCACCCCCCCCCCCCCCCACACACACACACAAAAAAAAAGGGGGGGTCAGTGAGTCAATGGAGAACATAGGGATAGTCAAGGCCTGGATGTCATATTTTTTATTGACACACATAAAATATTTTAATATAACAACATGTAACTGATTGCTTGACTATTGCATAGTACCCTGACCCATACTCGGTTCTACAGTTTGCAGGGCTGGTTGCAATAAATGTAATTTGCACTAAGTTCTGTGGTACCTGGTATAATTGTTTGGGGCTGATCAAAAAGAGAGGGGCCAAATACTTTGCATAATCAATATCTGCTTAAAAATGTTTTTGACTGACACTATTGAATTGGATCCAAAGCGACAGATCCTATTGCTCTCATTAATTTTACAAGTAGTTGCCCCTATAGGTTGCCCAAAATGTGAATATCATTGTTTTATCTCGTTTTTCATTATATATTTGTGAAAAATAAAACAGTTGAAATATGCTTAAAAAACTAATAGATTATGGTATACTTTAACTAAATATTTAACTGAACTTTTAAAATAGCCCCCCCCCCCCCCCCTGTTGAATCCCAAAATGCAGCAGATTGTTGGAGTTTGTCCAATTCTGTTTAATTAAGTTTCCATATAAATAAATCAGAACAGAAGTGAAGATATGGTAATATTGTAAAATGTTAGAATCCATTGCTTGTACAGTATGATTAGGTAGGAATAATAATTACTTACAAACACGGTTTAAGCCCCCACGGCACGATCCAACAGCCACCAAAATATACCGAACACTGTAAATATCATCAGAGCATTTGCTCATAATTTGTAGTTTTTAATGTGTATTTGAATTGCATATTTCAGTCAGAATATATTTTGAACTTTGTTTCCCTGCAAATAACTGATTCATTATAATAATAGTAAAAAAGTATATGAAAACAATAAATTATAGAAGAATGATTAAAAAATGTTGGCACAGTATTATATATATTTTTTTCAAATTCCTTGTACTTATATTAGTTCCTATACCACATCAATGCATAAAAATAATAAACAAAGCCCCATTCTCACGCTGTGCCCAATTCACTAACTTTTTTCTGCCTCCTGGTACTGCTCACTGAATTAACTCCCAGTTCACATTAGACCCACATATATTTTGCACTTCCCTTAAGACTCTGATACAACATAGGTCCATCCACTTTACTTGTATTGGTCACTTGGCTTGATCTATAGCATGCATGCCCATGATCTTGTCTCTAGCCAATTAATAATTTTAGAAACAAATGGAAACCTTGCTCAGTACAATTTACTATTTAGACTCCAAGGCACCATGATATGTGAAACATCTTTATAAATGTGCTATATATAAATGTCAATAAAACTATTTTGATAATTATGACACTACATACTATGGGCCTCATTCTATTAAGGGCCGTAGGAGATGCGTGGTCGCAAGGGATGGCCGCAAGCTACTTCCCTATTCTATTTCCTTGCAGCCGAGGACTACGGCTAGCTTGCGGCCGGCGCCCTGTTATCCCTTGCGGCCACCCCCGAAGGCTGCAACTGTAGGCGCTCATCCCTATGACCCTACACGACTTTAGCATCTTACCGACGACCCGCGGGACTACAAAGCAACAAAACATTAAAAAAAACAATTCAAAATGCGATACCGATAGCACTTGGAAAAAATTCAAAAATTACGTCCCGTAACACTTTGAAAAGGAAACCGCCACTTACAGAAAAAAAAATACAACCCTCAAAAAATAAGAACTTAATGGTCGAACCGCGCAAATCGAAAGACACAATTTAAGTCGAACTTCAAGAGTTTCGCTACTCGAAAATTGCCTACGCGAGAAAAAAAAGGGCAGCTGAGAAAACGAGGCTACACGACCTGTAAACAAGCAAAACACCGCCAGTCTCATACGACTTTTAGCCAGGAACATAAAAGCTACAAAATACACTATTTGGAAGGACGCAAAATGCTTGAGAAAAAAAAAACACCAGGGGAGAGGCTCGCAATGAGCGCCGAAGGTGCTCAGAGTAGCAAAAGTACACAAGGGAAGAGGCTCTCAATGAGCGCTGAAGGTACTCTTAGGACTAAAAGCCTTACATTGTGTGGCAAACAGCATTAGCTGCCTTACAATTTCATTGCGGTCATTTTTTAATGGGAAGTCGCTAGTCTATAGATAAAGCTCTGTAGGGTCGGTAAATTGTGTGGTTAATTCAGGATATCTCCCGTATCTCTCCATTAATAAATCATCACATTATTAATCTGCTGTAGTGTCAGTCCAGTAAAACATTCTAGTTCTTCAACTATTTCTTTTATTTTGCAAACTGATGTTCAAAATACATAAAACAGTAGCATTTTGTGAAGGTATAGATAAATGCAATTATATATGTATTATACAGTAATAAATATTATTGTTTGTAAGTGATCATGTTGGAGGTTCCAGTAATTTAAAACAATGTATAATAACAAGTACCTTATCAATTGAATGTTTCTTATGGCAAACTTATATTGGTAAATCATTTTTACTTGTTTGTTTGCCTTTCTAAACCACCCACCCATCATGGATTGTTTTCTCACTCACCATGTTGATGGTTGCCAATAATGGTTATTTTCGCCCAGAGATGTGCCTGCATTTTTCTCAACCTAAGTGCAGTGCCACACATGCCTGGATTTGATGATATCCCTGTGCACACAGCTGAGTCCATCCCTTCTTCAGTCATCCTGATTGAGTCACCTGTGCACCGAAAGCATATCTTAAAATCTAGGCATGTGTGTGGCCCTCCAAGGCCGAACTTATGTCTTTGACATAGAACTGAGCTGCTCTAGTACCAAATGATACCAAGCGAATGCTTGACACATTTAACTGAGATGCACTTGCTGATAAAGAGCATGGTAGGGTTGTATGGAACCAAAAGTTCTCTCAGGTAGCTGAGTCCCTGATAATTTAGAGCTTTGAAGGGCATCAAGCCAACCGTGAAATAAATTTGCTATCTGATAGGTAACAAGCGCAGAGAATTAAAAAGTGATGTTATGTCACAAGAGCAGGCCTGGTTTGTCAGTAGCCTTATTGAAGAATTCTGCACCATCTACAGGAGGTGTAACTGCTTATTCAGGAATAACGCTTTGCTGTAATAAAGCCAGGAGACCACAAAGGCATGGACCAGTGTAGCCAAATCCTCTGTACACAATCCTTGCTATATTTTTCATGTGGAAGAAAGAAGTCTAAATTGCAGTTGATGTTCAGGTATTGATGCACAACTAAGTTCCACCCCAAGATTTCAAACTTTGCACTGAATGATGTATCTGTGATCCTCCATATTCCAAACCAGTCATCTGATCCTGTTTCACCTTTGACCTGTTGTTTTGAGTGATCTCATACAGTACTTTCAAGAGAACTTTTATTTTCTTTGTATCCTTAATTTTACCTTTGTGCCATCTATGCGTTTATGGTGGGGGTTTTTTATTGGTGATATGCATGTAGTTTAAGTAAAGTCAGAGAAGACCACATTGAATTAAATTCTATAGTTTTTATGGTAAGGATCTTAATGTATTTTTCTCCTACTTTGACTGAGGTAGAGGTAAAAAGGAAACATGAAGGACATGTTGATTTAAAGTCCTTAAAATAAATATATCTTAAAAAGAGGCTTGAATTAATGTAGCATAAGTGACATTAAAACCAATGTCCTCTGATAACTACTGTAGATCTCACACTATAAATAAGGTATCAGCAATACTTTTAATATTCAAATCAGCCACTCAAGTTCAAGGAGCTGCAGGGAGTTTGTTAATAATTCCTTATGTTTATTTATAATGTATTGATGTTGTGATGATCCAGCCATTCTCTGTGTCCTATAACCTATTCTCACTCACCATATTATTTCTTGTTTATTGATATGGCACTTACATACTTTTCTAGTGATCGATAATTTTAGTGCTATGGGGAACTAAAATGCCACTGGAAACACCCAACACTATAGTATGCACAGTAGGAAACAATTTTCTTTTAAAAAAAATGCTGTTTGTCAAATTCCTTGTAAATTTTACTTCTTTCATCTCTGACCAGTAAATATTTTAGTGGGAAAAATTCCATAATGGACAGGTTAACAAATTTCTCTCTGTAAACCAAGATGACCTTTATTCTTTACCACTAATAGCATTCTGATTAGAATTCTTTGAATAGATAAAATATTATTACAAATTAATAATAAATATGACATTCAGCCTATGCCACGGAAAATGTTACAAACTGATGCACTAATAAAGCCAATATGATGGGGTGGAGTAAAAGCTGTCATATGAGGCAGAACATTTTGATTTTGTAAATAAAATGTCACTAAAAATACTGCAGACTGCAGCATGTTGTGATATGTTGGAGTATGACAAGGATCCTTTAAACAGAAAAATTACATCAGCTTAGAAAAAGCAATTGTTTACACAATATGCCACCTTCACCAACAACCTCTAATGATTAGTAGTTGCAGCACAAAGGACACTATTTCTTCAAATAACTATATATCCATGTCACCATAAAGACAAATGTTGGAAAACAAAGAAAGATAATTTATAATGAGATTGTGTAATGCAAAATAATCTCATTATAAATCATGTAATGCTATCCGCTGTTTTATTATTTATTTTAATCCTTACTTTATCTTATTTTTGTTATTTTCCTTTATTATTTATTACCACCAAACCGTTTTCCTCTTCATATAGTGCTTCTAAATGTATGTTTGGCAATACATATTTGTAGGCATCTATATGGAGGACTCTACAAACCATCTCCAACACACAGTTTCTACAACAGCATAGTTACATAAAAATATAATAAATTACAGGCTGTATATTTTTTCCTAAAAATATGCTGCGTATTGTAAGCATAGTTCTTTAACATAGTACATTTTAAAATATTGACCCCTTTTGCTCCTTCAATAGGCTAAATACTGGCACAGTAGAGGAAACATGTATACACATTCTAAAGACACATAAACATCAATTTATACATGAAAAAACAGATCACTGTAGTCAACAGTGATATCTTTCCTGATGGATAAACATCTCACTACGAGTGCTAAGCCTGTTATAGTAAAATAAGAAAAAATCACACAAAATTGTGATAAGTCCATATTAAGTCCTGTGTTTTTAGTGTTGACGAATGTGATCATTTTTATTTCAAATGCTTTTCTCTCTTGGATGTTTTTAAATTTTCCTCTGAGTATTTTGACTTTTAAGTTTTGGATGGAGTGATCATTCTGTCTAAAATGGTGTGCCGCTGGGCTACAATAACTTCATTATGATTTCTTATTGAATGCCTGTGTAAATTCATCTTGAAGTGCGATTTTTGGCTTGTTTCTCCAATGTAACAGCCTGTGTCACATAAAGTACATTGTATTATATAAACCACATTGGAAGATGTGCATGTATACGATCCTTTGATGTTATAGGTCTTGTTGTTATGTTTGGCTGTGTCATCATTACAAATGTGTTGACATAACTTTCAGGCACTTTTGTTACAAGGTTTAGTTGCCTTTTTTATATTCCGTTATTCATTAGCCAGTCTTCTGTTGACACGTTTTTGTTTCAGGTTTGGTGGTTGTTTAAATGCAAGGATGGGAGGTTTGGGGAATATATTCATTTAATTCAGTAGCTTCATTTAGTAATGGTTTAAAATCTTTGATTATTTTCTGTATTTTCTCTAAAATTGGATGGTATGTGCTCACTAGAGATATACATGAAGTAGTGTCTTTTGTTTTGTATTTTAACAGGTGTATTTTGATGGCAGTGGTTATTTTTTGGGTAATAATACAGAGTTTGTAAACCTTTTTGTTTGAAAGATTCAGACAGGTATTTTACATTTTTATCACGGCCTCCATTGTTTGAGAATATGTAATGGTATCTAATAGCTTGAACAATGGGGAAGGAAGTAGAAGGAGAAGGGGGAAGTTAATATAAGAGGAAAAGGGATTAAAAAAAGGGAATCTTGACTGAATGTATAGACAATGTTTTATTTGATTTGAAAAAGCTTTTGTCTTATGTTTTGTCAAATCTCTTTAAGGGGAAAAAAAGAAAATGAGATATGAACTGCCAACTTATTATTTTTGATGCTAAATATCGTACATACTCGAGTGTAAGCCGAGTTTTTCAGCCCTTTTTTTAAGGCTAAAAAGGGCCCCCTCGGCTTATACTCGAGTCACTCCCCCTAGTGTGTCTCTAACCCCCCCGTGTCTCTCTAACCCCCCGTGTCTCTCTAACCCCCCCATGTCTCTCTAACCCCCCCTTGTGTCTCTCTACCCCCCTGTGTCTCTTTCCCTCCCCCCTCCTCCTCATGAACCCCCCCTCAACCTCAACCCTCTCCTCATCATCAGGAGGAGGGGGGTAAGGAGGGGGATGAGGATGGGGGGGTTGAGGTTGATGAGGGGGGTTGAGGATGGGGGGTTGAGGAGGGGCTTGATGAGGAGGAGGGAGGTTGAGGTTGAGGAGGGGGTGAGGAGGGGGATGAGGATGGGGGGGTTGAGGATGAGGATGGGGGGTTGAGGATGGGGGTTGAGGAGAGGGTTGATGAGGAGGGAGGTTGAGTATGGGGGTTGAGGTTGGGGGTTAAGGAGGGGGATGAGGATGGGGGGTTGAGGATGAGGATGGGGGGTTGAGGATGGGGGGTTGAGGAGGGGGTTGATGAGAAGGAGGGAGGTTGAGGAGGGGGGTTGAGGGGGGATGAGGAGGGGGTTGATGAGGAGGAGGCAGGTTGAGGAGGGAGGTTGAGGGGGGGTGAGGATGAGGATGGGGGGTTGAGGATGGGGGTTGAGGAGGGAGGTTGAGGGAGGGTGAGGAATGGGATGAGGATGGGGGTTGAGGATGAGGATGGGGGTTTGGGATGGGGGTTGAGGATGGGGGGTTGAGGAGGGGGGTGAGGAGGGGGTTGATGAGGAGGAGGGAGGTTGAGGGGGGGTGAGGAGGGGGATGAGGATGAGGGGTTGAGGATGAGGATGGGGGGTTGAGGATGGGGGGTTGAGGAGGAGGAGGGAGGTTGAGGTTGAGGAGGCGGGTTGAGGTTGAGGGGGGGTGAGGAGGGGGAAAGGGTGGGGGGTTGCGGATGAGGATGGGGGGTTGAGGATGGGGTTTGAGGAGGGGGTTGATGAGGAGGAGGGAGATTGAGGTTGAGGAGGGGAGTTGAGGTTGAGGGGGGTGAGGAGGGGGTTGAGGAGGAGGGAGGTTGAGGGGGGTGAGGAGGGGCATGAGGATGGGGGGGTTGAGGATGGGGGTTGAGGATGGGGGGTTAAGGAGGGGAGTGAGGAGGAGGAGGGAGGTTGAGGTTGATGAGGGTGGTTGAGGTTGAGGGGGGGTGAGGAGGGGGAAAGGGTGGGGGGGTTGAGGATGAGGATGGGGGGTTGAGGATGGGGGTTGAGGAGGGGGTTGATGAGGAGGAGGGAGATTGAGGTTGAGGAGGGGGGTTGAGGTTGAGGGGGGTGAGGAGGGGGTTGAGGAGGAGGGAGGTTGAGGGAGGTGAGAAGGGGCATGAGGATGGGTGGTTGAGGAGGGGTGGTGAGGAGGGGTTGATTAGGAGGAGGGAGGTTGAGTTTGAGGAGGGGGTTGAGGTTGAGGGGGGGGGGTGAGGAGGGGGATGAGGGTGGGGGGGTTGAGGATGAGGATGGGGGGTTGAGGATGGGGGTTGATGTTGAGGAGGGGGGTTGAGGTTGAGGGGGGTTGAGGAGGGGTTTGAGGATGAGGATGGGGGGTTGAGGGGGGAGGATGAGGATGGGGGTTGAGGGGGGAGGATGAGGATGGGGGGTTGAGGGGGGAGGATGAGGATGGGGGGTTGAGGAGTGAGGTTGAGGGGGGGTGAGGAGGGAGGATGAGGAGGGGGTTGAGGATGGGGAGGGAGGTTGAGGAGGGAGGTTGAGGTTGAGGAGGGGGGTTGAGGTTGAGGAGGGGGGATGAGGTTGAGGAGGGGGTTGAGGATGGGGGGTTGAGAATGAGGGGGTTGAGGATGAGGAGTTGGGTTGAGGAGGGAGGTTGAGAATGAGGAGGGGGTTGAGGAGGGTGATAAGGGATGGGGAAGAGACACAGGGAAGGGAAAGGGGAGAAGAGACACAGGGAAGGGAGAGGGGAGAAGAGACACTGGAGAGAGAGGGGGGACACAGGGGGCAGCACATTTCCCACCCTCGGCTTATACTCGAGTCATTTTACCCAGTATTTTGTTGTAAAATAGGTGCCTCGGCTTATACTCGGGTCGACTTATACTCGAGTATATACGGTAATATATTTTGTATTTTATACTATGACAATTTTATAATGATATAAACCTGTTAAAGCACATTAAATCAAAACTGTGTGATAAATTTACATTCAAGGATCAAGCAAAGCTTCTTATGGTATCCACTTATTAAAAGGTCCATAAACAGAGGAGGTGGTTTTGTCTAGCAAGCAGTGCTGAATGTTTAAGACTTAAATTATACCAACACCATGGTCCCCAACGGTTGGATCATTGCTGGGATAAAAAGGTTTCCCTTAGAAATGAGCTTTAATTATGTTGCAGCCAATTAAGAATTATTTGGCATCTTATCTAATCAGAATACTCTTAAAGCCATTTAGTCTCTTGTCCAATCCCCCTTCCCTCTTGATGACCATCATAGTGGAGGCAATGAGCTCAACTGGAAACTGGAAATCGAACCTTTGAAAATGAACTTAATATTAAATATTTCTATTACAAATAATGAAATGTTCATTGTAAATGACATATCGGACCATATAATAATACCACATAATATTATTATGTTGTATTCTGATTTATTATGCACATAGTAGAATTTTCCAAACAAATTTAAAAAATATACTTGCATCCCTTTGGTAGAGATCTGAAGAGCAAAGTGTTGAGGCTGGTTATATAGTAGCCTAGGCAGTATTGCAAATAGCTATAATGTTTACTAACTCATTAAACTAAATTACTTGGGAGAGAGAGAATTAAAAGAGAATAAGTGCAAAAGACCCTGATGGTATACTATGTAGAGCAGTGATGGCCATCTCGATCCTGTGAAGGCTGCCAACCTGAGGATTTTAATCTCTCTCTCTGAATTCTGTTTCTCTCTGCTACAGCACCCCCGAATTACTCAGATTCATTCTAATTGTTCAACCTGTTCTGATTGAGATAGAAATTGAAATCCTTGACTGTTGGTAGCCCGTGCAGCAGCAAGTTGCCCACCACTGATGTAGAGAGTAACATTTAGTAAGCAAGGCATGCTAAATACACAGAAGAGTCAAAATATCAAGCAACAGTCTTACATTACTTAAGATAGTTAAATGGCGTGATCCAGGTGTTTTTTTTTTGGTAATAGGGGGGGACTTCAATCTGACACTCGACCCACGTCTAGACCGCTCTAGCACCCTAGCCTCTGACCGGTTCTCCAATTAAATGAGACAAATAAGGAAAGTACTGAGTAATCTTGGCTTGACTGATGCATGGAGAGGACATTATCCCAACAGAAGAGAGTATACATATTTTACTCTCAAATATGAGGCCGACTTGCACCTATTTATAAAAATAATATTCCGGAAGATTCGGGCATTGGCTGGATATGGGCGGCCCATAATGCCTTTATCCGAGGCACCTGTATAAAATTGGCTACAGCCTACAAAAAACAATGTAAATTGAAAGAATTAGAACTCTCTACTAAATTTCAGGAATTCGAACGTCAAAATCAACTTAACCCCACTTCTAGCACACACAGGCTAATTGATAAATGCAGAATTGAGTTAGACAATATTCTGTCTAACAGGTCAGAAAAGGCCCTTAGGTGTATGAACCACCTATTCTATGCAAAGGCCAATAAGCCTGACTCTTTCCTGGCCAAGAGACTTAACTCTAAGATCTCCCAGTCTAGAATTTTGAGGATTAAAACAGCGAGAGGAGAGATTACAGTTAGAATGAAATTAAACAGACTTTTGCAGACTTTTACCAAAAAATATATTTGTCCAAATCTCAATCTAACATAGGATTGATCCAAGCTTACTTAAATATGTGTGATCTCCCTAAAATTACGGAACAGAATTTGACAACTTTAAACTCGAATATAACGATCGAGGAGATACACAAGGCCATCAAGAGTCTTAAGTTGGGTAAGGCCCCGGGACCAGATGGTTTTACCAACTCTTATTATAAAACTTTTGCAAGTTTACTAGCGCCCCATTCATGTAAACTCTTTATTTCTATCTTACATGGTGATAAGATGACCCCAGAACTTAATAGGGCAGATTTTGTAGTTTTTCCCAAGGAGGGGAGGGACCCCCTAGAACCTAAAAATTATCGACCAATATCACTCATGAACGGTGACATTAAATTGCTGGCCAAAATCAAGGCAGATAGAATCTCACATTTTCTTCCGGATTTAATCCATAAGGATCACACTGGCTTTGTTCCTTATAGGCAAACGGCGGATCACATCAGGAGGACTTTAAATGTCCTACATTTAGCAAAGCAAGACAAAGTTCTGCTATGTGTTCTGGCGCTGGATATGGAGAAGGCCTTTGACACTCTCGAGTGGCCTTACCTATATGTAACATTGGCTACATTTGGTTTTACAGGGAGGTTCACCAACTTACTCAGATCCTTCTATGATCTACGGCAGGCCAATTTAAAACTACCCGGCTCAAACAATATTAATATTGATATTCAAAGAGGAACCCGGCATGGATGTGTCTTGTCCCCGCTGCTATTTGCTCTGGCCGTTGAGCCCTTGGCTCAGGCTATTCAGTGCAACCCAGAAATCTCAGGTCTTAAAGTGGGATTACACAACCTAAAATGCTCATTCTTTGCAGATGATCTCCTCTGTATTTTAACTGATCCTATTTCTATACCAGCCTTATTATCCTCCCTTACAGAGTTTGGAGCTCTGTCGAGCCTACAAATTAATGTAGAAAAGATGGAGGCGCTGGGGGTGGGTATATTGCAACTAGATTTTAAAGCTTTGAAACAAGCATATGGATTTTTCTGGCCAAAAAACTTTATTAAATATCTTGGAGTTAAAATCACGGGGAGGTTACCAGATCTCTATAATGCCAATTTCCCCCCTTTATTTAAAAAGATTATAGAGGATATGCAAAATTGATCTAGGCTCCACATCTCATGGACAGGACGTAAACCCACAGTGAAACTGAACATTTTGCTAAAATTTTTATACTTGTTCAGAACCCTTCACACTCCAATAGATTTGAAAGAATTTGACAGGTTACAAAACAAAATATTTAAATCTATCTGGCATGATAGACCCCCTCAGATAGCGAGGACTATTATGCTTAAGCATAGGACGCAGGGGGAGCTCTCCTGCCAAAATCTTCGGCTATATTTGCAAGCTGCTCAGCTAGCATTTATTCCGGTTGCTCATTCGATCAAGCACCAACCCCTCTGGATTTTTGTGGAAAATTGGCAATTAAAACCACATACATGGGACACTTTGATATGGGATCCACACTCTCCATGTATCAAACAATGCCACTCCAATCCTATGATTAACTCCACTTTGGCTACTTGGGTCTTGGTTAAATCTATAAACCACTTAGCCCCATCACTCTCACCTCTGACATCTTTAAAGTCTTTTCCTGATTTTGAAACCACTATGAGATCCGACTCTAAACAATGGTGGCTTACCAGCTTGCTGGGCAGAGTGGGTTACTGGTTTTCTAATGACAAAATGATTACACACAAGCAACTTATAGCCCAATATCATATTCCAGACAATGAAATTTGGAATTATCGGAGACTTAACCATGGGCTTTTATCTCTAATTCAGGCCACTGGACCACCAAAACATACTTGGTTAACGAGCATATGTAAGAATTTGCCCTCTATGAAAGGTTTCCTAGGCTTCCTATACTCCTTTTTTAATGATTCACAATATAGACAAAAAACAACCTTTAAGTCTAAATGGGAATGGGATCTAGGCAGGGAACTAGTTTCTACAACATGGAATGAGATTTGCTCTAGTCTAATAAGGGGATCCTTTACATATAGTTTATTGGAAAGGTATTACACAGAACTTACTACACTCTTTCGTTAATGAATACATTTAATCCACATCTTAGTGAGAACTGTTTTAGAGGATGCCAATATAGGGGGGACTTCTTTCATATTTGGTGGATGTGCCCGCTGGTGCAAGGACTGTGGGAGGAACGGATTAGCTTATATTCACAAATAATGAATACCCCTTTAGTACCCACAATTGAGATGTGTCTTTTAGGGCTACATGTAGACAACCTATCCGGACACCAGAATAAACTTTGGCAATACTTTTCTTTGGCAGTAAAGCATAATATTGCTAAAAATTGGAAATCCCCTACGCTGATCCCAACTGAGGTCATTTTAAAAATAAACTATATTATGATCAACAAAAAATTGACACACATTTTGCTGAATATATATCCTCCGTTCCTTGCAACATGGACCCCTTGGCTTGCTTCTGCCCATAGCATTCCAATATAGCTACTGGCTAGTGGAATGGATGATTCTATTGATCTGGAGTTGCTGAGTTTGGGGGGACCCGGACAATTGCACGTTCTTATCATTTTTAGGCGGTTTCAGTAGGAGAGTTTGCCAGATTATTTTTCCCCTTCCCTTTCCTTCCTTTTCCTTTCCTTTGTTTATTTTTGATGTTGTTATCTACTGACTTTTAGATGTTAAGCTGCTAATGTTTGGAACAAAAAAAACAAACGAAAAGACAAGAATTGATTTTATAGGTCACAGTTCTTTATTTTTGTATGACTCCACATTGTTGGACAATTTATTGCTGTGTTGTTTACCTGCTGACCTGCTATTTCTTTTTGTGTTGCTGTAATGTTGTCTTTAACTTTTTTTTTTTTATATATATAACAATCTTTTTATTAAAGGGACACTTAATTCAGTACAATGTAGAGGAACATTATGTTGAAAAACTTTTAGAATTTTTAAATCTGTGCTTTTTTCACTGAGATTTGTATTAAATAAATCTCTGTTTACATGTGTCACTGCCAGACAGACCAACAGCAAGCTCCCATACAGAGAGCAAAGGAAAATTATAGTTAACCCTTTATAAATTCATTTGTGCATAGAAAGGAGCGTTAGAATCTCTTAAATAAGTTAATTCTGGTTAAAATGGGTTAACTGCTTGACTGTAGGATTCCCGAACATATGAATTTTTCTCTGCACTGGAGCTTTACCGGCTGGTGTTGGCATATGTTAATAATCATGGAATAGTCAGTGTGTTTGTTAACAGACCTAACACTTTAGTTTTTTAACTGTTATAAGTGCAATTAAAGAAAAAAAATAGATCATTTTAACATAAAATCTTGTGCTCTTTCACACCATGAAGAGCACTTATGGTGAGGTAACTGGCCCTTTAATCTTCCTCTGGAGTCTCTTTAATAAACATGAAATCCACTATGGGAATACTTTTTCTATAACCCATATTATTACTTACCAACTTCACTGGATCCGTTATTTTTTCATTCCAATGGACTTCCTCAGAGCTGGATCATTGCTTAAATGTAACTCATATGTAGCCCTAATGTCCTATCAAAAATTGATAATAATTTACATTCTCTTGAAGCAATTTGAAACGGATGTCAATGCATTAATGAGCCTCAACTCATTGAACATTTTGACAGCATGAACATTAAGTTATAAAATAACCGTTCAGTACAAACCAATATTCATTTATTAATGATGTAACACAATACAAGTTTGTCTGAAGCTAACTAATTGTTCCTTGAATTTTACTTGCCAACATTAGAATTGAATTATTTCCTAAATCTTTCTGTATTTTATTTGTCAGAATGATCTGTTTTGTATTTTCTGATGATATATTAAAGATAATATTTTAGAATGTTGAACTCTTCTGAGTGTGCAATTTATATTATTCGTAATCCTTTGTCCTTAACAAGTAAATGCATTGTAAATTAAGAGATGACTTGCATTATTCATACATGTATCATTACCCAAGGCAATAGAGCATATGAATACAATTTTAAATGAAGACCCCGATGGGAGATAGACAGTATGGATTTAAAGATTATACCTTTATCTGCAAGCATCTATTTTTTACTTAGTTTATTTTCAATTGTTGGAAGAGCATGAAACATGTCAAGCACATAACAAGGTCTGAATCGATTAGTGCAAGTAGACTCCATTGTTTGGCAATGCACAAGCTATATGAACTGATTTAGATTTAGCAAGGCATAGGAATTCAAATGTTCTACATGCATTACGAAATTCAAATATATTTGTATAGCCTTGTAAATTAATTTATTTAAATGCACATCCAAGTACTAATGAATTTATTAATTAAAAGGGATCGTCAACCGATGACTAGTGTCAAATGTGGCTCAGTATAACACAAGATTTTGTTTTTTTGTCAACGCTGTCACTGGTCTTTTCAACCAATTAAGTTATAGGTGCTCTACATGTATACAACCTTTTACAATATAATTTCTTTCTTATACATTTGCACTGGGTTCTTTTGGCTCTTTACAAATAAATTGCAGACCCATGCACTAATTAATTAATTCAAATGCCTTAACTTATTGTGGCTAACACTTACATCATCATCCATCACTCAATTATTAAACAATGACATTTTCAAAACAAATTTTCAAACATGTTAACGATGGGCATAAAACTATTTTTACATAACATCTATTTTTTAAGAATAGTGCTTGTGTCTTCCCAACTTCTTGTGACTTGAAAAGAAAATATTACCATCTTGGCTGCTTTCATATATTAGCAGAGTTATTCACAGCTGCTAATTTGCTTAGTTTGTTGCATATGTCAGAAACATTTGACTTTTTTCTTAATCTAGAATCGCCTTTTACTCTTCCTCTGATCCATATATGTCCAATGATCAATTTTGAAATAACAAAAGTGGTGTAAAGGTAACCACATAAATATATTCCTTAAAAAGCATATATATTAACTAATTTTAGAGAATGAGTAGGATCAATGTTTAAATTTTCCAAATGAATACTGTGAACTTTCCCGTTAAAAAATTCTAGCTGGCAATCTATATAGTCAGTCAGTGTGTTCTTGTTTGATCAATGACCTTAGGGGACATTGATATTTTTGTGAAAAGATCGCATTGGACAGGACCAACTACCCTTGCAATCAATAAAATAAAGCCCAAAGTAAAATGCAGAACATTGTCCCCCAGTCTAGTGACAACTGGGTGAAAGGTGCTATTTTTATATATCTTATGAACAGAAGGGCCTGCTGGACTGTTTGGGGTTAATCAGTTATTATATGTGTGGTTAGAAGGTACTAACAACTTGCTTAACATTTATATGATGGATGTAATAAGTGCATGTTATGCTGTCATTGATTGACATTGGAATACTGTATCTGTGTTAGAAATAGGATAGTGGGCTATGCTTAAAAAATAAAGTTAAAGCAGTCACTTATGTGACAATTTACAGAATTTATATGGCCCTGCGATCGGCCACATGGGACGGCTCTGGCTTTAGTCATGAAGGGGGAGCTAGTTTTATGGCTCTGTAAGAGGAGAGAAAATATGTAATGAGAAGAAAGCCATGTGGGTGAAGGGGTTAGCAAGCTATTTGCCTAGGAGGATGGGCTAGAACTGGGGGAAGGTCTTTGGTGTTTTGTGTCATTTTTCTGTGTTGTTATATATCTTTGTAAATAGATATAGAATGGGTATATTTACAATTTGGCCAACAAGTATATTATAATTTTATTAAATCCAAGATAACAACGGTGAATATAAAACAGGAAGATTAAAAACACTTTAAAAACAATGGCAAAAGATCCTCTGAGAAATAGTGATATAATTCACTTTTAAACAGTATATAGAGATATGTACTATCTCTTTATTCATAGAGGAAAAGTTATAATATTCCACTGAAAATAACTCTATTTGCACATAGCTAAGGTCTATTGTTTTGTCCTTGCAATAGAAAATCCCATATGAGCTATCTATCATGCAATTGTAAAAGATAGTATGGTGTACAAAAAGGCACTGTTTAAAATAGGCAGCCAGAGTTTATAGGAGACTTAGTTATAGAGATCTCTACTATTAATTAACTGTGGGATTGTAAAGTATCAATCCTAATACATTAGGACATTTATTACCCACATAAAGGTCTCTATTAGATATAGACAATATATTTGTCTTAGTTGGTAAAATAGATCCTATTCTGGGTTACTATGTCCTTGCTTGTTTTCCTATTTAATTATGAAGGTATCCAGTCGTGGATTACCAATGTTTGAATGTGCTCCCTATTGTTTTCTTGTGGCTTATATATTGCTCCTAAGAACTTCTACAAGACCCATACTATGTAGTATCAGAGTTATTAAACTAGTGCCATGCTTCTTGCTAGGAACGCTAATGCTGCATGGCTTCACTTCCTAGTTGTGCGTGGACAGCGTCGTGCGTGATGACGCACGTATGCGTGTATACGCCTATGCCTGACGCGTTTCAACGTGCTGTTACGTCACAGCACGTTGAAACGCGTCAGGCATAGGCGTATATTAGCGTTCCTAGCAAGAAGCATGGCACTAGTTTAATAACTCTGATACTACATAGTATGGGTCTTGTAGAAGTTCTTAGGAGCAATATATAAGCCACAAGAAAACAATAGGGAGCACATTCAAACATTGGTAATCCACGACTGGATACCTTCATAATTAAATAGGAAAACAAGCAAGGACATAGTAACCCAGAATAGGATCTATTTTACCAACTAAGACAAATATATTGTCTATATCTAATAGAGACCTTTATGTGGGTAATAAATGTCCTAATGTATTAGGATTGATACTTTACAATCCCACAGTTAATTAATAGTAGAGATCTCTATAACTAAGTCTCCTATAAACTCTGGCTGCCCTTTTTTAAACAGTGCCTTTTTGTACACCATACTATCTTTTACAATTGCATGATAGATAGCTCATATGGGATTTTCTATTGCAAGGACAAAACAATAGACCTTAGCTATGTGCAAATAGAGTTATTTTCAGTGGAATATTATAACTTTTCCTCTATGAATAAAGAGATAGTACATATCTCTATATACTGTTTAAAAGTGAATTATATCACTATTTCTCAGAGGATCTTATGCCTTTGTTTTTAAAGTGTTTTTAATCTTCCTGTTTTATATTCGCCGTTGTTATCTTGGATTTAATAAAATTATAATATACTTGTTGGCCAAATTGTAAATATACCCATTCTATATCTATATCCAAATCAGTGGTAAACACTATAAGGGAATTATCTCCCTAGGATCTGATACATATATCTTTGTAACAATAAAGAAGTGGCCAGTCTGACTTTGGACACACTAAAGAAAGGTTGTGTCAGAGTCTGCTCGTACTGATCAAAGGTACATGGTGTGTAATTCTTAGATCCTAAGAAAAGGGGTCTGATGGTGCCTGTCTCTGCAGTAATGATGCTGTCACCTGAAGTGTCTGCTGGTGTTGAGATTCTCAACAAAAAGTTGCGACGTGTAGAGAGAGAGAGAATTGGGGTGAGCATAGTCCCCCAAATCAGTCGGGCGTAACAATTTATAATGGCAGACTGAAAAATAAATCCATGTCATTGTATCTATTTTATCTATTTAAATCCATGTCATTGTATCTATTGTATCTATTTTAGGAAGCCCATGCACATATAAGAATGCATTTTACAAGGTTGCTTTAATGCTGGTAAACATTTTCCATTTTCATAGGTGTCCTACTATACCAACTGGGGCTGAGATTTGTACATTCAGCATAATTTGTAATGAACATTTATCCAGTTTACCAAAAGAACTGATCCCAGACAGAATACCATAGTTTTTTGGCTATTTTACAATTTAGTGAACCAACTTAAGTCATTGTAATAGTTCTTTGCTAGCACGATAAATCTAGCACTAGTTGATGTGTTATGTATCAAGCCTTCAGAGAATTTGTTGATGTCAACTCCTGAGACTTTAAAGTTTGCAGTAGTTGAACCGTATGACCATGAGCACAGGAACCAGTCATTATGTACTCCTTGTGCTGAACGATATTGTTCTAGTTCTAACAATGATGTCAATGAATGGCCTGTGTCAATTACTATAACTATCTGGTTATTCTTTCATAGAGTACAGTGTCACATACCAGGAAAATATCCAGTATGACTTGGACTATTCTTCATTAGAGATCAATCAGAGAATAAAGTTTTGTAATGAAAGACAAATAAATTCCTGAGAGAAATTAACAAAGTTTGTCATGGCTAGTTGTTGAATAAAATAGCAATGACTGGCTAGGAAATTGCCATATATTTTTTGTTTTCATAAGAACTGCAAAAGGGAGAACAACAAAGACTGTGGCCAGCTCCAGTGCTCATTGAGCACCTGCCTAAAACGGGGCCAGTGATTATATACAGGTCTGTCATCGATAATCCAGCATTTTCCATTCAGGAGCATGCCGGATTTGGGGAAAAGCCAATCCCTTCACTGCATCCCTTAACTCTGTGTACTCCTATATCAATATAAGGGCAAGACGAGAGGCGTGAGGCCATGGGCCTGAGATCTGCGCACTGACTGACAGCGTGAAGAGGTCATCCGCTCTCGGTTCTTAACAGGGAAGAGACTGCCGGATTACAGGAGGCGCCAGCCGGATAATCAGTCTCCTACCAGTATATACTTATTCTTTCATCCCTATGACTTTATGTATGGGACTTCATTGACTTAATGACCTATTTTGGTGCTAGAGTTCTCCCTCTCTAATAGAGGACACAATTAGGTATGAATGCATTTTGGGTTTTGTTGTATATAAAAAGCTTCTGAGCATAATTAATGACATGTTGATATAAAAATATTTATCTGAGGGCAGTTTTGGTCAAGATGTACTGTATTGTTGCATTTCAAATAGCTCACTTGATAGTGGTGTTGGCATTAATATAGGTCAAAGTTGGGACATTTATTAACTGAATCTTCTGAATGAATAAATGGCATGGTTTAGATAGCCTAAAGCTACATTGTAAACCTCCAAATTGCTCTTTGTTCTAAAGGGTAACATACATAAAATCTAGAGGATAACAAAAGTGTGTACAGGATGTCACCTTTTAGTACATTTGACCAGTTGCATTGAATGAATTACATTAATAGCTGAATGACTTGTCATTTTTGCAATTCATCATTAAAAAATATAGCAGACGGTTTGTTCCCCATTGCAGTCATATAATTAACTCATTGGTGCAAAGCCTGTTCGTGTATTACAATGAGGGTTATAACATCCTACACTTTTCTATCTTCTATTTACTGTCTATACCATAGATTATTAAACATTGCTTTCATATCTAGCATTTCAGGATAATTCAGTCTTAAAATGAAGACACTAACAATAAAATAGCATATATAGGACAGCATTAACAAAACTTACTGATCCAGAATCTCTGCAATTCTACAATCTACTGATTACATATTATTTTTATTTTATATAAAAAATATTTATGTCCACTTTCTTCACACATGGTATTATTAAAATGGATATCATCAGTGTAGGGCTATTATGGTAAATAGCTTTTCCACAAAACCAAATGCTCAAGCTGGGAACCAGCCCTATACTGATGAGATATTTGAATATTGGTATTTGGATTAAAGTGTGAAAATACATTGTGGACTCATTTGTAAAGGCTTACCCAGTTTCCCAGAGTGCAATGCAATTGCTGTATTTCTTGGAATTCTGAACAGGAATTATCAGCCTTATTAAATTGCGATTCTGCAAATTTAAAAGGGCTCTATTTAAGCACCTAGCATATTTTTTGACAGAAGTATTTAGTTAGTAAACTTCTATCCAAAAGCAAAATGTTCACGAACTAAAAACTTCTGTAAAAAAATATTCTTTTTCCTAAATAGAGCCCATTTAAATTTGCAGAATAGCAATTTAATTACGCTGTATGTTTTTAATTGATTATTAGACATTCAAATGTGAACACAAATGTACTATTTATTTACTGTATTCTGTACAGTGTAGGACTTCTACCATTATTTTGCCCACCATAAGCTAAATGATGTTTTGATGCATATTTGTTATGTGGCAACCGACCCAATCCTGTTTTGATGCCTTCATATATATATATATATATATATTTTTTTTTTTTGCATCGTTCTGTCATTTTCGACTCTCCATTAACTCATGGAACGTAACACCCAAGACCCATCTTTATGTCAAAGGTCATGCTAATCCACTTGGTTTTCATGGCAGAGATACTGAAGTGGGTCACCAGTTTCTTCTCCATTGGGCCATAGCATACCTGGTATTCCTAGGTGGTCTCCTATCCAAATACTGACCTGGCCCAACCTTGCATGGCTTCAGGATGGTGTGACCTCTTGGTTCTCTTACTGGAATCAAACCCAGGTTGCAGTGGTGAATGCACCAAATCCTAACCAATGGACCACCAGGGAGCCCCTGCCTTCATAGTAATTATAAATAAACTAGCGACTTGCCCGTCAAAAATGACGGCAATAAAAATGTAAGGAAGGTAATGCTGTTTGGTCCAGAGATAAATGTTGTTGTTGTTCCAAGATCCTACGGCGCTCATTGCTAACCTCGGGAATTTTGATTTAAATTGAGGTGTAACTTCAGTTGCAGAGGTCCTGGGTCCCCCCCCCCTTGCTGTGGGTAAGTTTTTTATGTATTTTTTTAGTGTATTTATTGTGTTTTTAATATTTTCCGGTGCGTGCGGTTCAGCCGTTAAGGTTGTATTTTTGCAAGGTCGTAATGTTTTTTTTTCTAAGTCCTGCGTCTCGTATTTTTTTATGCTAAGTCCATAATTTTTCCTGCGTCTCGGCTAAATCCCGCTAAAAGTGTTCCGGGTTTACCGGCTCGCCTCGCTATGCTCCGGGTTTAACGGCTCGCCTTCAGCGGTCATTGCCTAACTGCTACAGGTTTAACGGCTTGCCAGCAATTAGCGCCTTTGGCGCTCATTGCCTAAGTGCTAAGGGTTTAACGGCTCGCCTCGCTATGCGGACTATTATAATATGTGATACATTTTTATTGCCTTGGTCGTTCCTACCTGCAATTGTGAGGTGAAAGTTTCCTGAAAGATAAATTCTGATTAATCTTTGATTCTAAGTATAAGTATAAGAGTATAAGATTCTTCTACTAGATTTCTATCCTGGTGTTGCATATGCTTTACTATGATCGCTACATCAATCACATTATACACACAGGATGAACGAATTGTATTCCATAACATATATTACAAAGGCCTGTAATCTGTTAACGGAGACCTCGGGGGAAACCCACATGAACACATAGACCAAGCATACACACACATTCCCATTAAGGCTATTAATTAAACATACAATTTTAACTAATATCTCTACCATATACTTCTGCATTGAGTAATCCCAAAAATATATCAAAAAGCTTCGAAGTCATATGTAACGAAAACTGCTTGCATCTCCTGTACTCCATCCTGCAAAATGACTTATGGATGGATGTTACAATATAAGCGAGCAAACACATATGTATGTAAATGCATAATGTAACCACTGCAATTAAACAAAATGTATGTGTTTATACAGCAATGTGATTGAACTCTTGGTTTGACCACAACAACTTTTAAGTTTAGTCATGGCCATCAATGAATCCTCATGAGTCTTCCTACTTAAACTAGCATCTGTTACTAGGTGCCATTCCTATTTCCACACTATAATTTAATTTTTCACATCAAATATTCCCTGCAAAACTCTATGTTATTCAATAACGTCTGACATTTGCAGTCTCAAAGATTACTTTCAGATTCAATTAACTCCCTTCCTTCAAAAAACTATGCCATTATTCCATGTATATCAAGGAATATGGAACTGTTCATCAAAACATGAGCACTGCATGCATTTAATTTGGAAGCTGATTGAAGTAACCACTTAAACTCAATGTGGTTTATCAAAATGAAGCAAGTGACATAATATTCATTATTCTTGAAAACTCACTACCATATAATATTGGTTTAATGAAGTTAAAAGTATATTTCTGCTGCTTAATAATATCTATCCAAAAGTAGGTAAACTGCATGTGCATTGTTTTTAAAAAGCAAATTGATTTATTAAAATCATACTATTAAAACGTGTAGTAGAATATATAAATTAGGATGGACTTCTGGCTCCTTACAATCAGAATACTGATTTGACCAATGGCCACAATAGACATGGGACCAACCCAAGTAGTTGTTTCAAGTGATTGAGCAAGAAACTCCCTCTACTTTGTCTTCTTCACATTTTACAAATATTACCTGGATATATTCAATGTATCCAACTTAAGCATTACCCAAACAAAAGTGGTTGATGTATCTGATATTGCGACCTTACAATCTAGATTATATGAATATGATTTTTTTCGATAAAAGAAATAGGAAGTGCTTGGTTTTCCAGTCATCAGGTTGGACCCACCATTGATAGTGGCTGAAAGATGAAATATAAGCTATTATGCAACTGGCTTCTAATAGAATTTGTATAAAAAGTATGTGACAAAATTTCTTCATAAGACAAGAATTCTAAAAATTGCTGATAGGACCTGAAAAATCAACAAACAATGGGAAAACTAAAATTGTTCATTAACAGTTCCATCGTTATTGTCTTGACAGAGGCAAAAACAAATAAATGTGCTGAAAGTTAAATCAGGTATGAAATATATATATATGCATTTTCCCACAATACTTCACAATCATTATACATCTTCAAAATATTAAAGCTCCCAATGTCCATTTATACTATGTTGGTGTCTTGGTGATCCATTGTAAGTTCTGTCAATAAATACAATTGAATATGTTTAATTGTATTTATTTTCCTGTGGTATAAAATATATATCTGTTATAGGACCAGCTGGAACCAAGTTATTTCTGGTAAAAGTCCTGCAATAGATATAATTTATTTGCATTAACTTTTAATTGCATTACTTTTATTTACTCTTTATGAAGGGTTATGTCAGCAACTTTTTGGTGTTGCCCCCCCCCCCCCCCCTGCACACACACAAACACACCCCTTAGTCCTGTCTCCTATCATTCTTCCTTTGGGGGTGCTGATCACTAGACCAACCATCTCTATTTCTTTTTTCTAGCGCTATAGTTTGTCTGTTATAGCCATTCCCCTCTCTGTGCCTCACTTCTCTACTCTCTGTGTTTCCCTTTTCTCCTTTTTCTCTCTGTCTCCCCTCTTTTCTCTCCATCGCCCTCTTCTGCTGATCACCTCTGTCTCTCTCTGTCTATTCCTCTCCACTCTCTGCGTCCTCTTCCTCATCTCTCTCTACTTTCTATCTTACCTCTTATTCATTTATTTCCTCTACTTTGCTCTCTCTTTTTTACTCTTCTGATTTATATCGCTCTCTGTTTGGTCACTTTTCCTTCTGTCCATCTTCTCTGTACCTCTCTCTATTTCTATCTCTCTCCTCCTTTTTCTCTTTATCCCTTCTTCTTTATCCACTTTTCTAATGCTGCCCCTATTCTTTGAAACATCTTCAGCTTTAATATACACAAGGCATCTATCATCCTTCTATAACTCACTCATACCCTTTAGATTGTTTTCAATATTGTGACAATGCTTTAGGGAAAGCACTATTTATGTTTGACTTTAAACTCAATAACATGGCCCTCTTTCTTTTGCAATGTGTTAAAATTGTTTTTGACTTGAACTTACCCCTGTATAGCGCTACAAAATATAAGCCCTATTCAATTGCTCAAATCACAATTACATGAGCCTGTAATGGAGCCAGTAAATGTTACAGATATTAAATTGACTACTTTTAGCTACTTGCATTCATTTGCGAGTTACAGACTCAAAAGCACTGCGGGTTGTCAAAAACATTTTTCCGTCCTATCTCCTCCTTTGATGTTTCAAGCCCGTAAATGTTACCAGTGCCAAAGAAGCAAAATCTATATTCAATTACAACAATTCAACAAGCCTGCAATTGCGTTCAAATCCATAAATGGAAAATGTATAAAAAAATTATACAAGTACTAGATGGGACCCGCATGTGGGTTAAACACCTGTTTGTTACACTGCAAAAGCAAATAAACACACAATACTGTGCTTAAAAATACTGGGAAAGCAATAAAATGCATTAGAATTAATTGTACAACAGTCTCCAGCTGGCAAATCTGAAATACAAATTATTGAGTTTAATTATTATTAAGTTTGATTTCCATGTTAAATCGATTCCAGGATTTAGTGGGGTAATGCATATTATGAAACCCGCATGGACAAGGACAGTTGCTTTATTGATTTTTATTGATTTCTACATTTCTGGATTGCGAGTCTGATTGAAAATTGTACTTCTAAACATAATTGATTGTAGTTTGAACTCCATGTTTTACTGACGTTGTGATGACGGTCTCATTTACTATTGGCTCTGTCTAAAATGTAACTTACGGGCTTGCTTAATTGATCATGAACATGCCCCGAATTGCTGCTCACAGGTGGTTTGTGTATTGGGTCTGTGAGCATGTAATTATGTGTTAGTGGCAATTGAATATGTCTACATGTTTAGAAAATGTTTGACCAACAGCCAAAAGTTCAGTTTGAAGGGAATTACAGGTTTGCAATTGAATAGGGCCCTATGTTGACACGTTACAAATAAATAAAATAATAATAATAATAATAATAATCATCTCCCTCTCCTTTTTTTCTGCTTTCCTTTCTTCACCACCTTATTCCTTTTCCTGATCTTTCTCCTCCCTTTCCCCACTTTTCCTTCTGAATTCTATTAGATGGAGGTCACATTGTTCCCTTTTCAGGGATAAATCCTTTACACCATGCTCCATAATATGCGATCCCCTGCAATTTGTACAGGAAAACAACATATAATAAAACATTCTACAAGTAAGCAGTTTATATAAAGGATGAAATACCTTGTTAAATCAGAGATGAGCTTGCAAAATACAGTGCAATACACGTAAAAATGATATAGTTATGTTACTGCGCTTCCATTTATTTCTGTACTAATTAGCTCTGATGTTTAAGAATAGCTTATAAACTAACATTAATAAAAGAATAATATTTGCAAAAAGTGTCTTATCTTTGTACAACTTTTTTTCGGTCCGTTTTCTTTTTTGTAAAGATCTGAAATCCCCAGAGCTTTAATAGAGTATGTTTTGTCTGGTGG
This sequence comes from Discoglossus pictus, assembly GCA_027410445.1. Classification (NCBI taxonomy): domain Eukaryota; kingdom Metazoa; phylum Chordata; class Amphibia; order Anura; family Alytidae; genus Discoglossus; species Discoglossus pictus. The sequence goes on along the minus strand of CM050163.1, from coordinate 61,586,002 downwards.
CATTTTGACTGCTTGTCTTTGAAACAAGAATTTACTGGACTGTGTATTTTTGTTGTGGCCAAAGAGAATTCACAGTTAAGCTTCCAAATCATCCAAGCACATTCAGTGGAAATTTAATTGGTCTACATTGAAAGTATATTTTGCCAGTTCTTATGGAACCATTGGTTTACAAAATGTATTTTATCCGAAATATTGTATTTAACCATTTAACAGGCAATCCTTTTTGTCAGTCCTGTATTATTCCTGTTGTGATATATTAGTGCAATTTATATTTATAGAACCACTGTAGTCATATATTTAAATATTTAAAAAATACTCTTTTCAAGAACTACACGTGAAAATAGATCCTTGTTTCTATGACTTCTACTTTCTTCCTTCTTCTCTTCCATGACCTCTGTCTCATTTGAAATTATTGTGTCAGCAATGTATGTCCTCAATTTGCAAAGGGGGACAATGTAGTAATAACCTCCACTATTTTTTTTAAATAATTTAAATTAAATGTTTTTAATAATTTAAAACTTATTTCAAGATATGTAAGAATATAGAAAATAAACTGTAACCCATGCAACATTCTTAAGTTTTAATGGTTAATGGTAGAACACTATCTATCTGCTTCTTAGATTAATTACAAATACTGAGCCTGTATATTATGGTCATGTGAGAAAATTAGAACATACCCATCGATGTAGCATTGTTACTCTCATATGTAGGCTTTAATGTGCTGTCTTGATTTTTATTGTGGAGAACACATTTCCTAATTGTATGGATGTATTAAAAGTTGAAATGATGTGGCCATGTGGTTTGCTGCTCATCAATGTCATGAGTTTTTAGTGAAGACTCTAACCAAAGTAATAACTTATACATACCCACATATTATGATTTAACTGCAGATAAATTCCTTAATAATCTGTATATAACTGTGACTAATGGTGGTGGTATGCAGATAAAGTCTCCGGGATCGGTAACAGTAACCAGGACCATCTGTTGAGAACCAAAGTGGATTTGTCATTATCTCAGATCTGCTAGGCTGTAATTGCTGTAATTTTACTTTTATTTACATAAAGTTTAGGGATCACTGTATACGAATACACTTTATATCTATTGGCAATGTGAGATTGTAGGGATCACTACACAAACTCGGTCACAACTTGTTAAGATCCCATTATATGCATGGTAAGATCTCCCATTATGCCATAAATAATGTGTCCTGAATATTAAAGTAGATGTACCGTACAAAATTTATATGTATTTTGTTGTGTTTCCTATCATTGATGCATATTTAACATCAAGAAGTTAAATATGCTGTAAAAATATATGGCATATCAAAAACTAGAAATTAATAAATGAAATTGAGAGGTAAATTTAAAGGGATTCCATAAATCACTTGATAAATATTGTATTTTTTTCAATGGCATGATTTAGCATTTGCCAGAAACATTGTTCAACAGCAATCAAAACAGTCAAGGAATCTACAAGAATTCACCTATAAGAATTTATGAAACATGCTCATGACATTGTCAGTCAAAAAAGAAAATTACTGTTGCATCAGTTGTAACTACTTGAGAAATTCAAATGGTCCACCTGCAATTGCAGATCAGGTTGTAGCACATGAAATAATATAATGGGCATAGCAATGATTGTAGGATCATAAAGCACACATCACATATATAGTTGTGAGCATACGAGCTTGCTTAAGCCGTTGCTCACGCTTGCGAGGGCCGCAGTTGCTGGCATGGAGCGCCGAAGGCGCTCCATGCCAGCAACTGAGGCCCTCCTGGTCACCAACTGGATACTCAATCACTGTATTTACCTGAGCCCGCGGCCCCTCGCGTCGCGCTAATAAAAAAACGGAAGTGGGTGTACCAGAACTCACTGCACAAAACTTCAAGTCCCAGAATGCTCAGCAGCACAAGCAGTAGCCACTCAGCACATTAGGGGGCGAGTCTAATATATAATATAGCTGTGTATGTAAATCTGTCTCTCACTCTGCAAAAACAAATGGAAAGATAGAACTGTTTTTTTAAAGTTTATGTGTCACATTTAATGTATATATATTTAAATATTGTGGTAGGGAGGATTATCTCTGAGGACCTGGACTTTTATGTGAAATCAATATACTCTAGATGGCTTCTTATTTACATTATACAACATATATATATATACACATTATATTTATATAATATATTTATTTATTTATATATACACACATTATATTATATATATATTTACACATTATATATATATATATATATATCACATCACATATATAGTTGTGAGCGTACGGGCCGTTGCTCACGCTCCATCCCAGCCGAAGGCGCTCCATCCCAGCAACTGAGGCCCTTGCTCGCAGCGTACAGCCCGTTGCTCACGCTGAGGCCCTGCAGCCACCTCCTCCCCACAATACCCCGCCGCTGGAGAGAGGGAGCAGAACTCCATGCCCCATTACACCCATCAGACTACTTACATTAATTGGAGCATCTCAATTCACCTCCGCCATGTCTCCCCTGCCTGCACATTTTCTGAACAGCTTCGATGAATGTAAGTAGTCTGATGGGTCTGATGGGTCTGATCGGGCCCATGAAGGCCTGGCCTTGGGGGACATGAAGGCTTAGCCTGGGGGGACATGGCATCATGGGCTGGAGGCCATAAACGTCGCAACGCAAATAACACGGCACACACATTACGCAAACACCATACCACACACGTTCACACGCATTACAGCCTCGCAACACTCGGACGCAACTCGCGAACATTACAAAATTAAAAACACAATACATACACACAGCACATACATAAAAAACTTACCTACAGCAACAGGGAGCATCCAGGACCTCAAAAATGCAACTTACACCTTCGTTTCAATAAAAATAAAAGAGTTTGGACAATAAAAAATTTGATATGCGAGAGAAAAAATGGACGCCGAACAAAACGAAAACGAGGCTACAGCACTCTCAACACGTAAAAAACACCACAACACACTCGCAAAACAACACCCGAAACTCGAAAAACACCACGAAGCACCGACGGCTAATCCGCAAACACCCATAACACAGATAACCCGCCATTTTACGCCAATGCGGAAGTACACCACTACGCTAACGGTTTCGTCTCGCGCACGCACACACTTACACTGCACGCATTCATCACGCTTACACAGCAGCTACACGCCACTAATGCTGCAGCAATATGAAAACAGATTGTCAGCTCTTCAACACAATGCTTCAAAATAGGTAAAGTATATTCATTTATTCATCTACTATATATTTTAGTATTACACACCAAACAGCATTAGCTACCTTACGATTTGATTGCCGTCATTTTTTGACGGGCAATTCGCTAGTAAAATATAAAGGTTTGCTTTATGATGCCCTGTACTAATGGGAAACTGGTTTGAATGTACTACATTTTCACTTATCAGTATCTAATTATGTACTCATTGATGAATGGCACCCAGATTAATGGCTTCCTTTTACAATGGGTGCCTGAGCTGTCCTTACACAAAGCCAACAATCTACCACTGTACTGTATACAAGGCCAGTGTAGAGGGAGGAACTCTTAGTTGACAGCCATATACAGTAAATTCTGAGTTTTTAATTACAATTTGCATTTGCAAGTATTCACATGCTGTGAGAATTGACTCTGCTGGGTTTTGAACCCTGGTCCCCAGGCTGCTAAACCTCTTCCCTACCACTGCTCCAACCTGCCTTTGTGAATTTCATTGAGATCTGATAACCTTGACTCTGCTAGCAATAGTATCAGTGCCTAAGTCTCTTCAGCTGTGCCTGGTCAGCTGTCTGGTCCTTGGCCTATATAAGGCACTTCCTGTCAATGTACCTTGCCAAATTATTGTGGTTCCTGTTCCCTTCAATAAAGCTTGTTCCTGTTTCACCTACAACTGGCTGAATTGGATTATTGCTGACCTAGGCTGCTGGTCTCCAAAACCTTGTGATTCCTATATCATTACACATGCACTGTCCTACCAAACTTTGGACCTAGCTTGTGGTCCTTCAGATACTTTATCTTCTCAAAAACACGGTCTACTTTTGGTTCATTATTGTTTTACCAGATTGAAATCCTCTAACAAGAAAGAGCAAATGCAAATAATGAATCTACTAGTCAGAAATGGGGTGAAAATTGACAGTGGTGGGGATGCCTAATGAAAATGCTTCTAGGTTTACAAGATGCAAATGTATTGCTCTTATTGGACAGATTTGTATTATAAGACAGAAGTGAGCAACCTATAGCTCCAGAGACAGTTGTCGCTTAGTATAGATGAACATTTGGCCTTCCATCTAAACCAAATTCATCTGCATACATTTAAATCATTGATAGCTGTGAATTGAAATCAGTATTAGTTTGCTTCAAGGATTTTAAAAAAGGCAAAATAGGCAAGATCCATACTATTTTGACCATGTTTCAACGTGCTATTTCATAGAAAAAGTATCTATGCTATAATAGTGGCTCTTTTTGGTGGTCCTTTCTCTAAAGCTTTTATGTAGATTGGCTTTAGCAGCTTAGTAAGGGATAATTTAAGTATATTCTAGGATCTCTAAGTTTTAAATAAACTATATTCACCAAGTTGTGAATGTTGATGTAGCAAAAATATCTTATAACTGAAGAACATTTATCTTATCGCTGAGAAAAAGACGATGTTACAAAATTGCTGATAAATAAGAAAAAATATGAGTTAAATTGGAGATCAGTAGATAAAACTACAATATAAGAAAAAACATAAATCATTCTGGATGGTAATAAACCTAGCTGTAGGAGGGTATTGAGCTGAAACCATTTCATTACTAAAGTTTTATTTCTATATTGCTATCGTAGTATTTACTTTGTTAGTATTCACCTTTTTTGAAAGTTAGGTAAAAATTGTTTGAAAAAACTACTTGCTATTACAAAAATGGAGACACAAAAGTGTCAGTTATCTTTTTCAGAATTACTTTTTTGGTACATTAATTAACAATTTATTATCAGAAAAAAAATGTCCTGTTTAAATCTGTATGTTTAAAAGAGATAACAGTGTTGTCTCACTGTTTATGGTGCAGTCTATCAAGAAGCACTTCCATTAAACATGCTTTAATAATAAGGATTATTTTCTACTATACTTTTTAATACTTTTAAATATGTTCAAGACAATATTTAATCTAGTTTACATCTATGTGAATTTGAAAATGGTTGTCAAAGAAAATAATTTTCTCTCAAGGGACCTTACAAGAAATATTTAAATGGAGAAAAGAAATAAAAAATGGCATAGAAAGTTGAATACAGACAGATGGATGTGCATTAATCATATGCCTTGATAAGCAAGCAACGGTCTGTTTGTTTCTGAAGATTTCCAGTGGGGCAGTCTCTTGATTTGTAAGGGACCAAAAGTCCTAAGGAGTAGGAGCAGAATGAATAAAGGTTTTTGTCCCAAATGACATGAAAAAGATTCAGGTTATTTTTTGGCATCCTAGGCAGAGGATGGAATGGAAAATGTTTCTGTCAAGTATTTAAAAGTACATATTTTAATCATCACAAAATTGTTGTTTGCAAAAATATTAAAACATTTGGAACAGGAAATGCCTCTCTGTGTATAGAATATACAGTGGTATGTATATCATAGTATTATTTACCACTATATGTTCCATCCACAGAAGGCATTTCCTGTTAGCTATAACCCTTCTATTGGTTGACAGGTAAACACTGCCAAAGACAATTGTACATTCAAAGCAGTTTATTCTGTTCTAGGATCTTCATTAAAAACACATTATCAAATACCCTCATTCAGATATAGCAAATAAAAAAGATACATTGCATTGCTACTTTAGCTTTGAAAGCATTCTGAAGCCAAAATATTTATAGGGATATAGAACTCACCATTATTTGTCATGTACTTAAAAATGCTCATTTTTAAAATTACAAACTTTTAAAATAAAAAATGTAATCTTTTAAAATGTAACTATTAAAATGAATATAGTGAGTTCAAATCATTGAGAAACACAATCACTGATTTAACTATGAATAGGAGCAAATTGCCCATCTTATCTCTCCATTTTACCTACTTTAAAAATCATCCATATCCCAGGTGTACTTGAGTTACATAACTGTGTTTACCATTTCCACTTAAAGGCAGTTCCACTTGACTACTACCCTTTTGCATATTACTTCAAGGCATGACCTCTTGTTCTCTTAATTGTTGTCTTATGAAATCTAATTTCATGCTAAAATGTGTTATATAAAACCTTGAATATATTTTACGTTTTCTGTCCTGTTACTGCGCTCGGTTGCACTGCACATTTGATAACCTGCCTTTGTTTCGTTAACTTCTCGCTCCTCCTATGACTGAAACTGTTTGTATATTTTCTGTAAAGTAGCTTTTCTGATGAAGACATACTTGATGGCTGTCTCGAGCTTTTCTGAACATAACAATAAATCCCAATTATCTCCTATACTACAGGACTGTCCCTATTCTGCTGCTTCGTGAGAGTAGGCAGTAGTCCCACTTTGCCCTACCCAAGTTCTTCACAAAAAATAATCATATACTTAAGAAACAACAGTAAAACTTCCTGTGACTTGAAGCACCTGATGGATGCACTGAGCAGGTGGATGCACTGAGCAGGCTAGATACTGAGCCATGGAGAGCAGAAAAGGACTGTCAAAAAACCTGCGTAACAAGGTAGTGGAACTTCATAAAGATAGAAAAGAATATAAAAAGATATTCAAAGCCTTGAAAATTCCAGTCAATACTGTTCAATCACCTATTAAGAAGTGGACAATTCTGGGCTAGAATAGTTCGAAATACAAAGAAAAATCCACAGGTAACCTCAGATGAAATACAGGCTGTTCTGGAAAAAGACGGTGTGGTTGTTTCACAATACGACTATACTTGAACAAAAATGAGTTGCCAGAAAGAAGCCTTTACTACGTCAATGCCACAAAAAAGCCTGGTTACAATATGCCCGACAACACCTTGACACGCCTCACAGCTTCTGGCACACTGCAATTTGGAGTGACGAGACCAAAATAGTTATGTTTGGAAAAGGGTTCAACAAGGCCTATACTGAAAAGTATACCATCCCCCTGTGAAGCATGGTAGTGGCTCACTGATGTTTTTTTTTTTTTGGGGGGGGGGGTGAGGCATGGGGAATCTTGTGAAAATTAAGGGCAAGATGAACGCAGCATGTTATCAGAAGATACTTTGCATTCTTCTGCAGGAGGCTGCACATGGGATGCTCTTGGACTTTCCAGCATAACATTGACCCTAAGCACAAGGCCAAGTTGACCCTCCAGTGGTTACAGCAGAAAAAGTTGAAGGTTGAAAAGTGGCCATCACAGTCTCCTGACCTTAATATCATGAAGCCACTCTGGTCATCTTGCATGAACTGCATGTTTGAGATCTCCCCAAAGACTTTGCATGACCTGGAGGCATTTTGTCAAGACGAATGAGCAGCTATGCCACCTGCAAGAATTAGGGGCCTCATAGACAACTATTACAAAAGACTGCACGCTGTCATTGATGGTAAAGGGGTAACACAGTATTAAGAACTAAGGGAATTCAAACTCTTGAACAGTGTTATTTAATTTTTTTCTTCGTTGCCATGTTTTTTTTATTTTTTATTATTGTGCCATTCTGTTATAAATTAGAGTTGAATATAAAAGAAAATAAATGTGTTTTACGTGCTCACTCTTGTTTTCTTTAAAAATGGTACATATATTACCAATTTGCCAAGGGTATGCAAACTTTTGAGCACAACTGCGTATAAGTGTGTGTGTATATATTTATATATTTATATATATATATATATATATATATATATATATATATATATATATACCGTATTGGTCCGAATATAAGCCCCACCCACATATAAGCCGCACCTGTAAAGTGCAAGGGGAAAAAATAGAAAAAAGATAGTACTCAAATATAAGCCGTACCCGTAAAATTGGAGAGAAAAAGACTCTCAAAGTGATCAGCCATTGCAAGAAACAGGCTTTTTTTTGCAGCTTACAGGCTTTACAGGATACCGCAGTCTAAAGCACGTAAATCGTCACCCTTAACTCGCAATCGCGCAAATCGGCAGTAATTTTGCATTCGCGAATAGAAGCCGCACAGGTAACAAGCAAAGGTCGCAAATCGGCAATGATTTTTGGACGGTGCGGAATATAAGCAGCACCCTTAACTCACAAGCTCAAAAATCGTAAAAAAGATGTGGCTTATATTCGGACCAATACGGTATATATATATACTAGCGACTTGCCCGTCAAAAATGACGGGGCAATAAAAAAGTGTTGAAATGCTGTTTGTCACACAATGTGAGTGTACTGTGTGCCTCAACAATATGGACCCCTCTAACACACTAATGAACGCATGTAATAACACTATAAGTTCCATGAGGGTCATCCAGGACCGTCATGACACAAATTGTAAGCACTACACCATTTTAACCCGGTCTCTTATGGGGGTCTATACAGACCCTCATAAGCCTCTATTTAACCCCATTAGTCCCATAAGGGTATTTAAAGACCCTCATGGGACAATTAGAAGCCTAACATTACCCTGTAAGTGCTATGAGGGTTCGCAAGTACCTTCATGACACTAAGTACAAACACTACACTGCACTAAACCCACCCCAATAAACCATTAAATCTAAACTAACACCCCTCTACACTAACCTATTAACACCTACACTACCTACCTACCCCCTAATCAAACCCCCCACCACTCTAATTACAGAAAAAAAAATAAACCTAAGTCACAAAAACTAAAAAATCTACATTACAGAAATTAAAAAACCTAATTCACAAAAAATAAAAAAGGAACATTACAGGAAATAAAAAAAACACATTACAACCCGCCAACTCCCCACCCCCACTACAGGAAAAAAAAATTACACACCTGAAAAGGAAATACATATAGAATATATACAATACAATACAAATAAAATAAAATACAATACCCCCTATCTATCTAACATACAATCAATCCTATCTATCTAAAATATATCTCCCAATCTATCTAATAAACAATAAATCCTAACTATCTAAAATACATACCCCTATGTAACGTACAATATATACTATATAATATAAAATAAATCCTAACTATCTAAAATACATACTCCTATGTCACATACAATAGTATATAATATACAATACATCCTATCTATCTAAAATGCATAACGCTATGTAACATACAATAAATACTATATAATATACAATAAATCCTAACAATCTAAAATACACACCCCTAACATACAATAAATTCTAACTATCTAAAATACATACTCCTATCTAACATACAATAAATGCTATCTGCATATACAAACACTAATTCTAATCTAAATAATTAAGAGCACTTTGCAGAAGTCCCTTGATCAGCAACCTAGGGGAAAATGGAAAAAAAATTAGTACAATACATTTACATAAAATAAAGAAACATTCTAACTATTCTAAATATTCTACTCACCTTTCCAACATGTCCCCATCCTTCTTCTTTTCTTCTCCGGCGCGGCCCCTGTTAAAAAAAAAACATTACATTACTACAACATACATAGAAACCTACAAAAAAGTAAAATAAACATAATATACATTGTACTTACCTCCCCCCAATGTCCCCGGCCTCCTCCTCTTCTGCCCCGGCTGGGCCCTGGAACAATCCTCACACAAAAAAAAATAATTAAGGGAGATCCGCACTCATGGACCGCCCCGACGCTAATGAGCCTCCTACAGAGTTTTCCACAAGAAAAATGTCAATGGCGCCTTCTGATTGGCTGAATTTGATAGACCGCATTTTCAGCCATGCAGAAGGCGCCAATGTGTGAGCCAATCAGAAAGGGATACACCCCAAAATTCTACTCTGATTGGATAATGCACCTGTCAATCTTTATTTAAACCAATCAGAAGGCTTTATTGCCATCAGCCAATCACTATGGGATACACCCCCATGGGGTGATTGGCTGAAGAGATCTGCGCCTTCTCATTGGCTGTAATACTGATTGACAAACAGCCAATCAGAAGGCGCAAATGCCTTCAACCAATCACTACGTGGGGGTGTATCCCATTGTGATTGGCTATTGTCACTGGGGACACTGTGGAGGGGGAAAGAGACACTGGGGAGGGGGGAAAAGAGACACTGGGGAGGGGGGGGAAAGAGACACTGGGGAGGGGGAGGGGGGAAAAGAGACACTGGGGAGGGAGAGGGGGGAAAGAGACACAGGGGAGGGAGAGGGAGACAAAGAGACACAGGGGTTAGGCTCCATGATGTCATTATGGAGGAGTGGAAGAGGACTGAGGACTCCAGTGGCAACCTGTGAAGCTCTGGTGAACTCCAAGCCCATGAGGGTTAAGGTAGTGCTGGAAAATAATGGTGGCCACACAAAATATTGACACTTTGGGCCCTATTTGGACATTTCCACTTAGGCGTGTACTCACTTTTGTTGCCAACGGTTTAGACATTAATGGCTGTGTTGAGTTATTTTGAGGGGGCAGCAAATTTACACTGTTATACAGGCTGTGCACTTACTACTTTACATTGTAGCAGAGTGTCATTTCTTCAGTGTTGTCACATGAAAAGATATAATAAAATATGTACAAAAATGTGAGGGGTGTACTCACTTTTGTGAGATACTGTATATATATATATATATATATATATATATATGTATATTAAATACTGTGTATGTATATTTGCACACAAATAATAAATATATATTTGTATCTGAATATTTGAAGAGTGTAAATTGGTATGGGGGAGTGCAAAGCATTTTTTTGTGACCTCCCTCTTTAACGGAGGGGGGTGGGTAGGGTGGCAAAAAAAAATTCTGCACTGGGGCCCTCCATTCACTAACTCCACCACTGACTACAAAACACATTTTACATGGTATATCTATATTTCCATAATGATATATTATATAATGAAGTCAAGCAAGTAATCCCTGATTTGTTTGAGATGATATTTCAAATGTAAATTCATGCTATGATGGATCGTGTGAATCACTGACTGGTGGGCAATGATGAAGTCTTTCATCCAACAACAATTAGTTTCATTACTACTGATATCAGGGTCACTTGTCTGTAGTTCTTCGACTCTCTCGCTTGTGTGAATTTGATCATTTATAAAGCTCTAGCAATTTGGAACTTAATTTGTCAAACTTGTTCAATAAATCTGCATGTACCTTATATGGTCTTATTGGTGTATGTAACTTATCTTGTCTTTTATCTAATTGTCATGTATATGTGCACACATAGGGCCTCATTCAATTGGCCAAATCACAATTACATGAGCCTGTACATGTATTCAATTACATCAATTAAACAAGCCCGCAATTGCCTTCAAACCCGTAAATGCCAAATGTATAAAAAAATGATATGAGTACTAAATAGGCCTCGCAAGTGGGTTAACCACCTGTTTGTAATACTGCAAAAGAAGATAGACACACACTACTGTACTTAAACATACTAGAAAAGCAATGAAAGTCATTATAATTAATTGCACAACAGTCTCAAGCTTGCAAATCTGCAATATATTTTTTTTTCTTTTAAGTTTTATTTCCCGGGATTCAATGGGTTAATACATTTGATTTTTTAATTGATTTCTGCATTTCTGTATTGCTAGTCCGATTGCGAATCATACTTCTAAACACTAATTAATTGTAACTTAAACTCCATGTTTTACTGACATCATGATCACTGTCTCTTTAACTATCTGTTTAAGTTGTAACTTTTTTTAATTGATCACGATCATGCCCTGAAATTCTATTTACGGGTTCATGGTTTGCGTGTTGGGGCTGTGAGCCTGTAATTACGGGTTATTGACAATTGAATACATCTACATGTTTAGAAAAATTGTCCTGCAGCCAAAAGTTCAGTTTCGAGGTAATTACAGGCTTGCAATTGAATGAGGCTCATAGTGTGTCTGTGAACCAACATTGTCATATATAAAATATGTGGTTGCATTTGCACACATAATCTGATGTAAATACTCACAGGCTCTCACTCAGTTACCATTATTTTGATACTGTGTTAACAGCACTATTAGTACACATCACATATATGTGTGTAACGCTATGTTAAAAGTTACGGGCATGCGCAATGAGGTTTGACGGGAGCTGCAAGGAGCACCAAAGGACCGCAAGACTTTGAAAAAGCCTGGCAATGAGCGCCAAAGGCGCTTATTGCCAGGCCCACGATGAGCCCCGATAAACCTGACCCCCCCCCCCCCCAGCCGCCCAGCCAATAGGAAGGATCGCCCAGGCTCCTTCATCGGGTCAAAGGACACTTCAGGCTACCCAGGGGCCTGGGCTGCCCTCTGTGTCCGCATTTTTCTTTTCCCTCCTTCGGTCTTGCTGCATTTCTTAAAAGCCATGGCTGTCTTTTACTTACAATTTTACTAAACTGCACTAGGTAAATATATGTTTACTTGAAGCATGCATATTTGAATTTTCCCATTGCTCATGAACTAGTTTAATTAACTTCATTATTTCAAGACATATTTTGCATATCAAACTAAAGCGGTAGAAGGCATCATCATTTATTTTAGAAGAATATATTGTAATATTCTGTACTATTACTGACATTTAATATGACTGAAAATGTAATCTTCTGACTGATTTATAAACACCAAAGTAGTTGCAGACATTGACAGCAATATACCAAGAAGACAGGGAGACATAAGAGATAATAAATACTTATCAAAATATAACAGGATATCCAAAGAAAAAAATATTTCTTTCGTGATGATGATTTAAGCGTTCATGTGACTGTAAAAAACAAAGACAAGTACATAAGAAGTTAAATAATTACTGAAAGAATACAAGTAGGGACAAAGACTAATATAATGGGTGCCCTAGAAATGCTTCACATATTTTTATTCCACTATGACTAGCAACACTGTTATTCCGTTCCATTTTATGAACCATTATATGCCTTTTTCTTTTATCAATGGGCGTCCGTAGATTATATGCACCATGATTGTTTATATAGATTTGCTAATCTACATTTTATATATAAACACACATATTGAATGCATTTTCATATACTATTACATAGTATACACATACTTACATGTGCATACACAAAAATGCATTTGCAAATTACCATGCGTGATGTCATTAAAGTATATGAAATAAAATGTTCACAAAGCAGATTAAAAATAGGAAATCTACATTAAGTTTGTATGTCTTAATAAAAAAAAATCACTAACAAAATGTCATTTTTTTATTCTTATATTATTCTATGGTACCTTCAGTGAAGAAGATCCTTAGAATAATATACGAATATAAAATATTATAGGAAGTAGAGAGGTCTCATTTCACTTGTAAGAAAGCTTCCAGTTGGCCTTTATTTACCAAAGTGAGAACTTTCTTTTAAAGGAAAGAACCCCCATATTCATATTCTATGATGCTCCATAAAAGGTATAGAAGATGAGAAATGACTATTGAGTGTGAGAAATGACTATTGAGAAGTTGAGAAATGACACTTGAGAAAACAAATACTGACTATATACTGTAGGTCTAAGTGAGGGACGAGAGGAGAAATACATATATATATTAACCCTCTCTCTGTTGGGTTTGCTTACATTGTACTCCGTTATAGCTTTTTGATTTTACGGTTCACTTTTCCATATTTCAATCCTTCAAATGCAATAACTGTATACTAAAATATAAGGAGCATATGATCAAGTCTTTCACCAACATTGTGTATGTGACTCTCTTTTCTTCCATTTTTTCCTATTTTCACGTTATCCTGCTGTCTCCCTCATTCCATTGTGTCACCACTGTGCTAAAAAACATCAAACACTCAATTCTCATTAGCTAAAATATGATTAACATATATTTCAGCCAATCAGAATCTTCCAAATTTGTATTTAAGGCCTAAAAGTGTGCCAAAAGCCATTACTACTCATTTACTATGAGAAGCTCCATTAGGAGTAGTTTTTTTTTTTTTTAGCGTGTTTTTTTATGAGGCCCGTTTCAAATGGCTGATAATCAGGATCATTGGCTTCAATCAAGAAAGATGAGGACAGATTCTTCAATCAACATGGATGGCCCGCTTATCCAGGCAGAAGACTGAAGACAAGCGCTTTGTAGATTGGCTCTGAGGGTTGTCATGCATGGAATGGAGCCATCTGATGGTTCATAGTGTGAATTTCTCACTTAGTAGAGTTTGGTATATTATGTTAAGGCTTATTTAAAATGTCTACAATATTTAATTATGGCAAGAATAAAAGTAACATTTTTAAAATATCTGTATGCTGATAGCAGCAGGTGAATAATCAATTACTGAAAGTTAGATGACAGACATTGCACTAATGGTCTTATAATACTTCCCAGCAATATATGATGTCTGGCCTAATTTTACCTTAAATATGTGTTTCTGAAATATTACGTTTCCATAGCAGCATCTACTGCAGACATCTTGTCTGAGGACTTGCTATCCATGAAGCATATGCTTAGTTAATTAGGCATAGCTCTTTTTAAATCTCTTGCTATTAAGCCATTCTTAACAAGTTCAGGAATAAGGAAAATTTACAATCCATGAGAGAACATCACTGCGCGTTGCTGCAGAGATAATGAAATAAAGCACAATCTATGTTTCTTTAATCATTAAACGCAATAAAATGATATGTTGTTGACATTATTATAGTATAAACTATTACTGTATATAGATTTATTGGATCTGGATGTCTCTTTTTATTGCACATCAAAGAACGACCACTAATTTTATTTAAAAAGTCAGCTATTTAGGATCTAATCTAATAGATTGGTCTGCAAAAATGTGAACAAAATGTCAAACACACCTCATAACACTCACAAAAAAAATAAATAATTTGAATATTTATAAAAATCTTTGTGTCAAAAACAGAACATCTTTTGAAAAGGTTACACAGCTTATTGTGGCATATACACAAAGTCGTGGTCTGCCACTACTACAAGCTTATCAAAGGCCGGGGTGATTTCCCAAAAAGACCAACATGGCTAAGGCATGACATACAGCAAAACACTACAAAACAATCCTGTGATTGTGTTCCAGTTTTTGATTTCCCGGTATCTGATTTTGGCTTTGTTTATTGGACTCTCCTTGGGATTGCTGTCTGGATTCACTTTCTGGATTGCTTATCAATTCTGAAATTGTTCTGCCTGCCCCAACAACAGACTGTTTTCACCAAAATGATGCCTCTAGCCCTCTTATTCCCATAACTTTGGATACTTCTGCAATTAGAATCCAACTACCTACTGTTATTGTTTACAATCATTGGTGGAAAAAATGTTCAAAATACGTTGGGGGTCCTTTCTCAATGTCTGTTTTTGATTGTAGTAGGAACTAGTATTGCACCTGCCCCCTGCATCACATCACCATGTGCCACAATAAAAACCAATCCTATATCACATGTACTAATACAAACATCCCACCAGCACTAACATTATGCCTTTAAAGAAAACATACTCACTCCATCCATTGATACCCAAAGATAAGAAACAAACACACAAAACTACCATACCTCCCAACATTTCAATATATAATTGAAATATTATGCACTATTTGGTACTGTTACCACCATTCGGTTCAATGTGTAAACACTTATTATGTATGTAATGCTCCATACAGACATGTATTCTTTATAACTGACAGCCTAGACTTCTATCTATCGCCTAAACTTTGAGATGAACCAAAGATAGTTGGACATGCTCAGGCCTGTAAATCAGGGTTTGCCCTGTATGTTTCGAGGGGTGTTTGGAATGCTAAGAGGAACAAAAGGATTTCCAATGAAAAGATTGAATGTCCCTCTGGAAGAAGGACAGTTGGCAAATGCATTAAATCAGCTTAATGTCTTAAACCACCTTTGTCACAAGCTTTACATGCACCATAGAAAGGGGACATCTGGTCTAAAATAAAGAGCAAAAATGTTAGATGTGCATGATTTTACTGATGCTAATATCTTTCACTTAGAACATATCTCTTTGAAGCAGAAATTACCTTTGTCAGAGAATTAGTAGATTTGTTTACTGAAAAAAGTTGGATCACTCTTTTACATTAATATGCTAATGATGTCCTCACCTATTTATATGTACCATCTGAATTACTATGATGTTAACAATTGCCTGGAGGATACAGACATTGCTTCAAAAGGAAAGTAATTTAGTTTTGTATATTATATTATTTAATGCCAGAAAAGTGTAACCTCTTACCCAACAATATACACTGACGCATAATTAAAGATAGAAAATACTTTCAAGCCATTGGGATGTGGTAAATAGAAAAGCACATCAATTAAAAACAGGTTAGCTGCATCTGTTTGATCATTATAACATCTGCTTCTTTGTTTCCTGAGTACATTGAATCCTGTGCTTCTGTAAACAATGACTAATGAGTTAGGAACCTCACTTTGTATAGTTGCATTGGTTACCTGAAACCACTTATCAACATTAATAGAATTAATGCTTTATACAAAAACACACTCAATAGTCATTTGAAAATCTACGATTCATTGAAAAGGCAGCAAAGGTTCATTAGAGGTGTATTTCAGAGAAATGTCGTTTTTTAAATGTAAAATGTTAGAAATAAACCATCAAATATTCTCAATGCTCCTACAGGACAATTGGATCAGTACATCTAAACAGGGTAGTATAAACATGCCCCCCAGTTTTATTAAAAAAATTTGAGACATTTAATTAACTTCACCCTGCTGAATATAATTTTCACATAATATCTACACTTCACTTCTAAGAAGCCAACAGACTAACAGTCTGTTAGGTTCTGGCACTGCCCCTTTTTCTGTGTGTACTCCCATGCATTATAACCCTCATGCTTTGGGGTAGAGAGCCCTAACCCCAAAAAATATTCCTTATGTAGGTCCACCCTATCCTAGCCTGTGCGGGCTGAGGTGGGCCATCAACATTGCACCCCCAATCAATGTCATGTATATTGGAACCCCACGGGGGTTCTTTACATGATCCCCATGGAAGGAACTGATCTGATAATTAATATTAACCAATCAGAGAAGACTATCATCCCCTATTATGATCACTTGATTTTATAGCCAATCAGAATTGAGTATGCACATAAAATTGCCTCTGGCTGGTTATGGGATATTTCAACTATATTGCATAAACTACCTATTTCTTTTTCTTTACAGGCTTAAATTGTTTTTAAGTTGTGTTTTTTGTTTTATTTTTAGTGTAATTCTTTATTATTTTCTGCAATGTTTTTATTCAATTACTGTTTTTTTTTAAGTAAGTTAATTCTAGTGCTGTCATATTTCTTTAATATCTGCTCGGTTTTGTTAGCAACTATGGGGTCCTGATGGACCTTCATTGCAGGGGGATATAGTGCATACAGTGGTGAGAGAAGGGGTGGCCTAATATCCGCTACCAGCTTAGTGAGAGACAATCATTCTTTTCATTAGTGGTTGAAGGAATAGGCCAAGGACATCATAACCCCCTCCAACATATATTTCATTGATATTCTCTCCTTCCCTGCCCTGATCATGAAAAGGAAGGGTAGAAACATAGCAGTAGTGAGGGCCTTTATGTGCAATTGCTAAGGCTTTGAAAAGTGTTTGAAAAGCAAATATTTTGGACCATATTTCATAGGGGGGCTATAAGGGGAGTTTATCCAAGGGTCCCAAATTTTGGAGAATGTGGACATTAAGTAGGTGAGTAAGCTCTCATTCATAGCAATGTAGTTCATTTTGTTAATGACCGATTGGAGAATACGTGTGGGGGATTTCCATTGTCTAGCTATGTGGCTCTTTGTGGCTAGTATTGATAGAATGGTGTTGTAATATTTTAATTCACTCTTGATTTATTCTAATAAAAGTAGATTTTTAGTACTCCTACAATTTGTATATTGGTGATAGTAATTATTCCTGGCTTAATATTTATTTCTGTGTTTATATGTACATTTATATATTGTTATGCAAATTATAGGTGACCCTTGCTGAATATCTGTTTAACTATAGTTGATATAATTAAACATTTTATGTATTTGTATTATAATTATTTGTGACCCTAGCTGAATTTGCATACCTGTGTATGCTTATAGGGGAAGCCGATTAAATATATATGTGTTTATATTATGATCATGGTTGAGCCTGGATGAATATATGTAAATATATATGATGTTAGGAAGCCATGGTTGAATATATAATTAGAAAATAAAAAATAGGGTACCCTGTAGGAATTACGATTATAGATGACCGTGATTACATATTTATATCTTTATATTTATAGGTGAACATGGCTGAATATGTATACATTCATATAATTATAAGTGAACCTACCTGAATATGTATACATTAATATAATAGTTGACAATTGAGGTTGAATATTTTTATTATAATTGTCCCTGCTTATGTCTATAGGAGATCTTGGCTGAATAAGTATTTATTTGTATGAGACACTGACTAAATATTTATATACTGTATTACTATGATGATTCCAGGTGACCCTCTCTGAATATTTGTACATTTATATAATTATAGGAGACCCTGGTTGAATATGTGTACATATATAGTGTTAATTATTATTATTATTATTGTTATTATTATTATTATTATTTTTATTTGTAAGGTGCCAACGTATTCCAATGTATTAGAGGAGACCTAAATATGTAAATGTGTACATATTTATTTAATTGCACATATATATATATATTGAAGAGTGAAGCAGCCATATTATATTGCAATACTCCTTATTAATATATACATATATATATATATATATATATATATATATATATATATATATATATATATATATATATATATCATTTTGCAGTGGCCATTTAACTCTCATAATAACATAGTTTTTCTGTGTGATATAAGTGATCATGATATGTGTTTATGTAACATCTGCTCACTGCCCTCTCATAAAAATATATAAATAATACAGGCCACCATCAAATGCATTTAATAAACAAGTAATAGCTCGGTGTGTGTATGAGTTGTATAAATGGCTGTGGGGACATGACTGTGATTTGCTCACACAGCAAGAGTGCGATGTACACTCACAAAAATGGAAAAATTGGGTGCATGCATACACACGCACTCACAGGGGCTCCTCCACTTTACTGCCCAGGGGCTCCAAAAAGGTAGATCCAGCACTGATTGCATGCTATTTAAAAATGTGATCAGCATTTCTGATCCACCCACAAAAGACATTGAAACATTATCTTAATGAGATATTATTGCATGTATATTATATTTGCAGATGAACTGGGTTGGGCATGCCTAATTTGTGCAGCTGACTGCACAACAATACTTCAGGGACCTATCAATAAATAAATGCAATAACTTAAAATTACATCTTTCAATTGTATTTTACTGTTAAATATACATTTTTTAAATAACTTTCAAGCAAAACATTCTAGTTGTTATAGTTTTAGTTATTACCTATAGTTTAAAATGATGTTGTGTTTGCAACTTTTGATGTGTCACTTTCAATCTGCTCTTTTAAATGTATGTTATTAACTCTTTAAATGTAATGATTCCATATTCAGAGGATATTTCTACTTTAACAAATATTTTTGTTCCAGCTTTTCATACATATTACATTGCTTTGTCGCTGAGCATCTTTTATTATTTATCAGGTTTTGAGTAATTAAAAATCTGTGTACTATAACTGCCAATTGTTATGCATTTGTTTTCTAGTTGGTTTTCCCTAGCTGTCAGGTTCCCTACTATAATTGAACATTAATCTGCATATAAAAGTTCAAAATGAACACTTTGTAACCTAGGCAGGATACGTTTGTGTAAAGGTGTCTCCTTAAACCCAATATTTGTTTCTTAATTTAAAAAAATATTACGCAATAAAATAAATGGCTTTCATAATGGAATTCTTTAAAGTTCCTGGGGTGAGACTTTAGTGAGTTTGCTTCTGTAAGCTTAGTTTTTTTCTATGGTTACAACAGATTTATGATTACGATTCCCTTAGGCTGCATGTTCTTCCTTATTATTGTTTTAGAGAACATTTGTCCAAATGAATATTAGACACATACAGGTTGATGTTGTACTAGAATAAATTCCTAAACACTAGTAAAAAAAAGTAGACTGGAAAAGTTTGGATGGCAAGTAGTTTTCTCAATATTAAGCTTACTTTTTGTATTGTAAAAAAAGTCAAATTTAAAGTGATATATTTGCAGTCCTGGATTGCTTGGCTTCTATTTAAAAAGACAAAACATAACGATGTACCAAAATATCATATAAATATTAAGTATTTCAGTGCTATGGGATTGGGGTATTTTTTTAATACATTCCATTTTGCTATGCATCTTTTTAGCTTAGGGAGTTTATTGTAACTATCTATTTATCTATCTATCATTGTAGTATTTTATTGATTTAAGTGTTTAATGGACCATTCATTTTAAATGATGTCTACAAGAACTTTAATTCCTTGTATATGTATATATGGAGAAATAACCAGCTGTACACACTGATTTTCAAGGTATATTTAGGATATATATATATATATATATATATATATATATAATGCAAATTGGTATCTAGTCCTATTAACAACCTTCTAACTGAGGCATTTACCAAGTTGCGCTGCAATTTAGGCATAGCTACCTTTACTGCGTGTTGACATAGGTATATGAGGGGCTACTATATAAACCCCTTTTACCACAGTTGTAGGGAGGTGATGAAAGAAACCCACTACCTACCATATTAAGCTCTGTAAGACATGAGGCCCGATTCAATTGCCCAATTCGTTAATTTATACACACTTAAAATCACTCTTAATAGTGCTACATATTCAGCAAATATTACTTATTGGCACTAATGAATTCTTAAGTCAATAGAATGCATATAAACATTTAAAATAAAAAACACACACAAATTTATGAGTTCAAGGCATTTGCAAGTAGCTAATAGAATATGGCCCATGATGTCCAACACCTTCCTCAGTCCTTTTCCCTAGGCAGTTCCTATAAAAAAAACTGTTATCTGGAAGATGTGGGAGGGGCCCTATTCCACCTTTCATAAGCTCTTCCGACCAGCCTGTTTCTTATTTCTGGCCCGTACTAAGCAGTGACTTTGCCCACATTTTTCATTGCCACGTGGCTTTCAACAATGTGATGTCTGTGAGGGCATTACTGGAGAGTCATGGTCACAAAAAAGCTTAAATCAGCTTTCGCCAAGCACTACCTCGCCGATTTTGGACTCCTCATCGTTCTTGCCTCTGTCCAAGGTAACGCTTTTCGGTTTTCGCTAAGCATCCTTGCCCATGTCCAGGGACACCCTTTTTTTTTTAATTTTTGGCCACATACATACACCAGCTACTCCTCGCCGCAAAATAGGGACCATCCCAAATATATATATTTAGGACCCGACCACAGGGACCTGACCACATATATATTATATATATATATATATATATATATATATATATATATAATGTGTGTATAAAATATCTGTATACCTATATATCTATCCTTATTTTTGATCTAGAACTTTACTTTGACACTACACTGATGTCTGAACATGAAGAAGGCCTAATTATGAGGATGAAGAGTGCAAAAGCTGTCCCGCTGCTCAACGTTAAAAATACGAAGATAATAGCAAAAGGCAATCTCTGTTCCTTGCAAACAGATGGGTAAGAAGGGGAGGAAGTTACAGACCCCAAGATCTTGGCAGATGGTGACTGCAGGCATGAAATTAAGATGTTTGCTTTAGGAGGAAAGCTATGGCGAACATGAACAAGCTATTACAATGTAATACTATTACACCATCAACAAAGGACTGCATAGTTAGAACTATAGTATTCCTAGTAATAACATACAGATGTGAGAGCCGGACCATAAAGAAGGCTGAGCGCCACAGAATTGACGCCTTTGAATTATGGTGTTGGAGAAAACTGCTTAAAGTTCATTGGACTGCAAGAAGATTCAATAAATCAATACTACAGGAAATCAAGTCAAATTGTTCACTGCAAGGTATGATCATGAGGCTGAAACTCAATTATTTTGGTCATATCATGAGAAGACAGGATTCCCTAGAGAAGGCTCTGATGCTGGGAAAGATTGTGGGCACACAAGGAAGGGGGAGGTAGAGGCGGAGATGGAAAGATGAGCTCATTGAAGCAATGAACATGAATTTAAGGTAGCTCCGTGGAGCAGTCTGATATTTGAGGGAGCACAGAGGGTCAGTGCTGACAGATGTGCCTGTAGCGCCATGGTCCATAGGGTCACAGGGAGTCGGTCACAAATTAATGACTGTACAAAAAAACTATATATACATTGTTCACTACCATGTCAAGTTCTAGTACACCCAGCCCATTATTTTGCCTTATACATTTTTATGTTGTTTGCAATCATAATAATAATGTTACTTTTTTGTGACTTGTCTCTAATTTTTATCTATTTTGCCTAAATTTAGAACTGCTACATTTTGCAATTAATTTCCTAACGCAATAGAAATCATTATTTACATTACTACAGGAACTCACTGCTCATTTGCACTAGAGGAAAGCTGCAGCAAGACATTGATAAATTCCCCCTACTCAGGCTTTGTCATTAGGAAAGTAAATACTATTAATGCAGTTGATTCTTTTGCCTTCCCTGGTAATTATGTACTCCATCAAAGCTATACACTGTGAAGAAATGAGTAATATGTTATGTTACTGGAAACATAATAAAAGATTAGACAATGGCAATTATTTATTGGAGATCCATGACATGTAATCTGCATACAAAGTTAAGCATTAGCTAAATATCAGTGTCAGTTACTCTGATATTAATTTACAATTTGTTCCAGGCATTTTGAGCAGTAAGGGGTCAAAGTACCATGTTACAGGCTACTGCTATGTTGGTGATAAAATGTTGGAGATTTGGAATACTGGACTGATTACATTTAATTTTTTGTTTAAAAGCGTATTGGCTGCAGAAAATAAAATATTCCAAGATAAAAACATAAAATTAACAAGATAATGGGCCATATGTACTTAAATGTAAGGTGTTGAACTCCAAGTGCATATGCCCCTCAGGGTAGCACATGTAGAAATTGGCTTTTATACATCTGGCGGAATGAGTATGATGTCTAAGAAAAGTCTGCTATGGTATAGTGCAGATGTTAATTAGAATTAATTCAGAAATGCAACTATTACAGGATAAAAAGGCAAACACCGAATGATATAGTAGCAAGGAATGGATTTCTAGCTCTTAGTATTAGAAGGTAAGTTTTATTTGTCAAGAGCCCTTTTAAATATACCTACTAAATGTGAATCTGAAGGTTGATGTAATCTGTCACGGATAACTGTAGTGCTGTGTCACAAGAAGGTTGTTTATTGCTGACAAAATGAAAGTTATTCATACAATTTAAACCTTACGTGGAAACCATTGGTTATATCACATATACTGTATAGTTGTGAGCATGCGGGTTGTTGCTATCGCTGCTGGTTCACGTAGCGAGCCCACGGCCCTCGCGCAGCCGAAGGCACTCCTTGCTAGCAACTGTGGACCTTGCAAAATTTACGGACTTACGAGAAACCAATATGAGACGCGGGAATTAGAAAAAAAACATTACGACCTCGCAAAAATACGACCTTACCGCCCGAAACCCGCACACATGAAAACATAAAAAACACAATAAATACACACAAGAAACACATAAAAAGCTTACCCACAGCAAGGGGGGCACCCAGGACCTCGGAAACTGAAGTTACACCTCAATTTAGGTCGAAATACAAGAGTTTAGACACCCGAAAATCCCCTAAGAGAGAGAAAAAATGGCCACCGAAAAAAACGAAAACGAGGCTACAGGACCCTAAAGACGCAAAACACCACCAAACACATACAGATTTACCGAAAAACACGGACGCAATCCAAGAACAAGGACGCCAAATCAGCCACAGCTGTGTACCACACATTAGGCGCTATTTTACAACACTAACTTACACAATGCGGAAGTGCACAGCTACCCTAACGGATTTTCCTTGCGCACGCACACTATTTACACTACACACTGCACACATTCATGACACTTACACAGCAGCTCCACAGCACTCCAAACACACATTGTATGCTGCAGCATCATGAAAACGGATTGCCAGCTCTTCAACACAATGCTTCCTGCATATATTACTTCAAAATAGGTAAAGTATACAGTATTCATTTATTATTTAATTCATTATTTCATTGGCATACAAAAAAAAAACGATGCTCATAGCAAACAAACAACCAACAGCCTCGCAATGAGCGCCAAAGGCGCTCATTGCGAGCCATGCAATGAACACCGAAGGCGCTCAGCGCGAGGCTCGTAATGAGCGCCGAAGGGTCTTGGAACAACAACAAAATTAATGTCGCAAACAAACAACATTACCTGCCTTTTTGACGGGCAAGTCGCTAGTACAGTATATTAAAGGGTGATGATGTTGAAGAACTCTTAAGATGTCAGATGCCAAAGTTTATCATAGGAATGAAGAGCTCGACACCACTTCACACAGAAGTACATATATTATTACATTGGTTTGTAAAATATACTGAATACTGTATAGCCTCTTATTCATATTTATAACCATAAGTCATTAGTGTAATCATCCTTTTTCCTCCTCCATGTGCTTATTCTTGATTTTAGACTGAAAACAATTCAGCCTGATGCCAGGGAGTAATTGGCAATTACTGGCAAAAAAAAAACACCCATATGAAAGAGATAAAAGAATATGCTTGGGGTAAAACAGAGAAACTATTTGACTGGTAAAATATGCAACCTTTAGGTAAAGTTTAATGAAGAAGGAAAAAATGCAATTGGTTCATTATATGTTACAATCTATAGTTTTAAATGATTCCATATTTAGAACCTCTGTGTGCAACCTTTAAGGTTGTTAGTTGTGACGCCCAAGGGCCACTGGGGTCTCTTGGGGTTTATTCAAACAAATGGTTCCCTGGGAGGACTTTGGGTGCGTGGCACAAGGAGTCCCTTTCAGGGCAAACCTTGCATCTCCAATGGATATATGGACTGTTACCAATATATATATGAACTATCCTCTGGAATGTTTTTTCCCTGTGAGCAGGGTGGTAGTAATTGTAGTACCCCCGGATGTATGGGTTAGGGTTGCCCTTCTGGCATGTGTGGGTTTATAATAATTGTTGTTGCATTGATGTCATGTGTAATTATAACTGTGTGATATGGGTGTTACCTGGAGAACTCAGAATGTATGGTCAGTGACCCTAGTGCGTTTGGTATCCAGGGGTTAAGTTCTCCCAGACCAATACAATAAAGCCTATGGCCCACATTATTAAGGAAAGGGGTCAGATTTATTGGGTATTGGTGTACAGGGCTCAGCAAAGCTAGAGGTCTAAAGATCAGCTGCAAGACTTCTAAAAGCCCAGGAAATTCAGTTACGTTTGGGGAAAGGGAGATCTAAGTAACCGTTATTATTTCCTTGACCTATGGGGCCTCCTTAAATTGTAGTTACTGTAGCCCATAATGTAGTCCACAAAAGTTACTGCTATTAAACAGGCCTCTTTTAGCTACCCGCAATCGATCTGCGGGTTACAGGCTCAAAATCCCTACGGTCTGTCAAAATCGTAACTTCGACCCAGCTAAACCTTCGATCTTTCAAGCCCGCAAATGTTACATTGGCTAAAATCGCACATTGCTATTAAATTGCTACAATTCCCCAAGCCCGCAATCACTTTCATACCCGTAAATGGCAAATGTAGCCAAAAACCCTATGATTACTAGAGAGGACTTGCAAGGGGGTTAAACACCTGTTTGTAGCACTGCAAAAGCAAATATAAACACACTACTGTACTTTAAAATATGAGGAAAGTTTGTAAATCTGCAACCCAAAATATTTTTTTTATGTGTAATTTCCGTGTTATATTGATCTCGGCAATCAATGGGTTAATACATATCATTGAACTTGCATGGACTAGAATAGTAGGTTTATTGTTTTTTTTTTATTACAACATTATTGGATTGCGAGTTCGCAAATTGGACATCTAAAAACGAATTGATTGTGGTTTGAACTCCATGTTTTAATGACGTCATGTTGATGGTCACATTTACTATTGGCTTTGTCTAAATTGTAATTTATGGTCTTGCTTAATTGATCATGATAATGCCCTGAAATGCTACATATGGAAACATGATTTACAGTTTTGGATATCGGCCATGTAATTGCGGGCTTGTTCAATTTAATCGTAACTGCTGAGGCCCATAGTCGTTACCACTTTAAGAGCTTATCATATAGGCTTGCAATCTATAACTGAGGCTGTCCTTTAATCTCAGTGGTGGCCAGAATACATAGTCACGTAGGCCACTAGACAAACTGTCTCCATACTTAATTAGCCATCTAGCTCCCCTGACAACAGGAACAAAGGAGTCATTTGTTAATTA
This sequence comes from Discoglossus pictus, assembly GCA_027410445.1. Lineage (NCBI taxonomy): Eukaryota > Metazoa > Chordata > Amphibia > Anura > Alytidae > Discoglossus > Discoglossus pictus. Next base: position 61,559,679 of record CM050163.1, on the reverse strand, counting down.
CTGTCCCAGGCTCCAAGGTACCGGAGGATCATTAGGGAGACTATCATGACTTGATTGACAGGTGAACCACGTGGCTAGGAGACGGGCGCTTGAGGATTGGCTCAGGGGTGTGACTTGATGATGATGGATGTGCATAAATATGTTTGATTTGTGACTAATAAACAGTTCTCAATGTGATAACACGTAATTACGTGCATGTTCTTTATAGATTGAAGAGTTAATCCTTATCATTGGGATTATTAATTCTACATCTGCTTAAAGAAGAGTTACAGCCGGTAACTCTGCTACTCTGACTGGTGATTCCTGCGTTCCTGTGGTTGTCCTGGTGGTCCAATACTGTTCCGGTTCTGTTCCTGCTAACAGGGATAATAACAAGAGTCATCACGTACCGCTGCATAGGTCAGAACTAGGTTATGGGCAAGCCCAACAGAAGTAGTGGTCATGACATTAGTGTTAGCCCACTGTTTCTTATGATAAATCTTGAGTGAAGAACTTCAGTCATTCAGTTGTGTCAGACTCTCTGTGACCCTATGGACCGAGGCACGCCAGGCAAATCTATTGTCTCTGATTGTGCTTATCCATAAGGTTTTCTTGGTAAAGATACTGAGTGGGTTGACATTTCCTTCTCCAGTGGACCACAATTTATCTGACCTCTATACTATGACCTGCCTATCTTGAGTGCCCTTACATCGTATAGCTCAGATTAGAGATATATTAGAGAAAGCAGCTCAAGACTCATCACAGTTAATAATAATGTTAAGAAAGAGGTAATAAGTCAAGGGCTCGATTTAGTATTTTTTTACTTTCTAAAAACATTTCCTATTATATAGTGCTTCAAAGTAGCAGAATGCAAATATGGAACTTCAGTGGTCCTTTAAAGGGAATAAAAAGTTCCTTATCAATTCCATGTTATTTCAAAACATAACATGAAAACTTACAGTAAGCTTACATTGACATTTGTAATATTTACTTGCCAATCAACCCACCCACCAAGCTTAATTTTGTTATCTTTTTCCAATTGGTGATTATTGCCAAAAAATTATAATACTCTTTTAAATCTAAAGGTATGGTCTTCAGTCTAAAGCCATGTAAAACTAAAAAGACTGTGCGTGTTCATAGCCCAGGATTTAATTCTAGTTCTCTCAGCCCTGCATTCTTATTTTCATGTGGCTTTAGACTGAAAATAATAGAGCCAACCTACCAGGATGTTATAAGCAGTTACTGGCTATAGGTTTTGCTTCTACTAGTCTGCTTTTACAGGTGGATGAAATCTTGCAATCACAAAATGCTAATAATTGTATAGAATAGTTAATAAGTCAAATGCTGTATTTTTTTTTTGTTACTTTCGAAAAACATTATTCCATTATCAAGTTTAGTTCTTCAAAAGGACGTAATGTAAATATGTAAGTTCATTGGTCCTTTAACAGTTGCTAGTTTATTAAACTATCAAAAGTTTTAGTAAACTAAAAATTTCTAGGATTGTTTACTCCGTGATTTAGGGTCCTATTTTCCGGCATGCCAAAGTCTGTGATTGTGTTATTGTTGTACAAGTTGACCACTCGGATTTCATGCATTTTAATACACTTGGAAAAGCTTCAGTACACTTCCATTTACCAGGCATAATCAGTTTCTGGCTAAAAATGGTCTCAAAGCACAGGACAGGAACATAACCATTCAAGTGGAAAATAGAGAGTTAAAGCTCTGTAAATGAAGCTCTCTGGTTTTCCTATTTCACAAACTATTTTATGTTAGAAAAGAGAACCAGTTGGCGTCCTCCTAAAATCTGTACGACTGTATCTCTAATGAATACAATCCACCAAATAAATGCAGATTTCATTAACTGAGCAGTCATCGTGGCAGCAGGGCATGAGATCAATGGTGATAGCATTACCAGACCAATAGAAAATAATATCCCTTTTGTTTTCCAGACTCCAGTAAATGGAAGATAAGTTTTGTGATGAGGATAAAACTTCAGAATTGGAAGATTAAACACTAGAACAGGAAAACAAAGCTGTATTAGAAGTGTCTGGGAATAACAATATATATATATATATAGTATTAAGCCTTCCAATATATGCACCTTTAAAAGCTTGTTTCTTCTTATCAAAGCATATATAAATGTTACTGACCATTATTTCTTGACTAGCGACTTGCCCGTCAAAAAATGACGGCAATAAGATTGTAAGGCAGGTAATGGTGTTTGGTTGAGACATTAATTTTGTTGGTGTTCCGAGATCCTTCGGCACTCATCGCGAGCCTCGCACGGAGCGACTTTGGCGCTCATTGCGAGGCTGTTGGTTGTTTGTGTGCTATGAGCAGCGTTGGTGGTCGTTTTTTTTATGCTAATGAAATAATTAATAAATTAATAAATGAATATACTTTACCTATTTTGAAATAATATATGCAGGAAGCATTGTGTTGAAGAGCTGACAATCTATTTTGATGTTGCTGCAACATACAATGTCAGTTTTCAGTGTTGTGGAGCTGATGTGGAAGTGTCAGCAATGTGTGCAGTGTGTAGTGTAAATAGTGTGCGTGCGCAAGGAAAATCCATTAGTGTAGCTGTGTACTTCCGAATTGCAAAAGTTAGTGTTGTAAAATGGCAGCTAATGTGTATGTGGTACGCGTCTGTGGATGATTTAGCGTCCTTGTTAATAGTGTATTTTGGACCTTGTACGTTTTTTGGGGAAAATCCATATGTGTTTCGTGGTGTTTTGTGTGTTTAGGCTCCTGTAGCCTCGTTTTCATTTTTTTTCAGCAGCCATTTTTTCTCTCGCTTAGGGGATTTTCAGGTGTCTAAACTCTTGAATTTGGTCTTAAATTGAGGTGTAACTTCACTTGCAGAGGTCCAGGGTGCGCCCGCCTTGCTGTGGGTAAGCTTTTTATGTGTTTATTGTGTGTATTTATAGTGTTTTTAGTGTTTTCATGTGCACAGGTTTCGGGTGGTAAGGTCGTAAAGTCCCGCGGCTCGTATTTGTAAATGCGAAGTCCTAAAATTTTGCGGTCGACGTGGGAGCCTCCACCTCCGCAAATGCGGGCACTCGCTTTGCGAGGGTCCGCATTTGCTGGCCTAAAGTCCTTCGGCGCTCCTTGCCAACAACTGCGGCCCTGGCTTTGCGAGGGCCGCAGTGGCCGCGGCAGCCCCGCAGCGTTAGCAACAACCCGCTTGCTCACAACTATATCTGTGACAGTTGCTCTCCTCATAGGTCAATTTAAAATAATTTGCATGTAATCCTCTTCTTCGTCCTCCTTGCTCCCATAATTCCAGTGGCGGAGCTAGGGAATGATCTCTGGTGGTCAGAGTGGGGGAGGTCCTGGCTCAGAGTGGAGGGGTGTCCCACTCCTGTCAGCATGGAGTGTGAGTGCAGGAGGAGGGCCCTGTCTGCACTGCTCTGCATGGTGTTGCGTATGACTCCTCTTGTCTCTTTTCCTTTCCTCAAGGCAGGCCTGGGAGGGTATGAGGTGGGTGGGGGATAGAGCCGTACAATAAACTACATTGCACTACAGAATTAAAAAAGAATTAGACTTCACTGGGGTCCTGCAAGAGCAGGGCCCTGGTGCATTGCAGCACCTGCACCAGCGGTAGCTCCCCCACTGCACCATTCCATTTATGCTTTTATAATAAAGAACAAGCATATAAAGTCCACATATAGGAAGCCTTTATACTATATTAACAAACAAATGCAACTTTACTGTGTCCCTTTAAAGGACCACTGATGTGTCATGGTATTCTCTTTGAAGAACTTAAAGGACCATTGAATCAAAATGAATCTCTTCTATACTTTTTCAAAAAAGCATTTTGGTCTTGCTTGCTTCATTTTGCACCTTTTATCTTTCTCGATGATATGCTCCATTTTTTTAGCTGAAGCTTTCAACAGGATTTTTATTGTACAGCGCACATAATTCTCCCATTAAACTTATTACAAACTTAGGCCCTCATTCAATTGCGATTTGGCCAATTGAATAGGGGTCTAAATAAGCACATAACATATTTTTTTTAAAGAAGTTTTTAGTTAGTGCAAACCTTGCTTTTAGATAGATGTTTACTAACTAAAAACTTCTTTAAAAAAAATATGTTATGTGCTTATTTAGACCCCTATTCAATTGGCCAAATCGCAATTGAATGAGGGCCTTAGAGTTTAAATATAGATGGCTGAGATCAAATCCGTATTAATAATATATACAGTATATATATATATATATATATATATATATATATATATATATATATATATATACTGTATATATATATATATATATATTTTAATAAATAATATACACATACTTGTTATTTATATGCTTACATATACATTATGTAAGTATAATTGGTTTTTAATAATGGATTAGTTTTATGTCCTGTAAAATAATATGTGTCCTACCTTATTTAATAAAGTGCTCATTTCCTGCTAAGGGATGAACCACACTAGCAGCTAATTGAGAAAAGGCCCCATTGTCATGTTGTGAGATCCAGCTGTGTGGATGACTCTATCCCCAACAGTAACATTGTCTTTGCAGCTAAAAAAGATGGAGTTGGATATCAGTGTGGAAGAACGTAAAGGTTAACAAAGCTGCTCCTAAACTGAGCAATACTTGTGGCATTATAAAGCAAGTAAACTCACTGCCAAGTCACAGGGTCATTTCTCCAATTCTTCTGCATCTCTCTGCTGCCTTTGACACAGTTGACCATCCTCCTCTAATCCAAATTCTTCACTCTCTTGGCATCAATGACACAGCTCTCTCATGGTCCACATCTTATCTAGAAAATCGAACATTTAATGTCTCCTTCTCTGGCACCTCTTCTTCTCCTTGCTCTCTGACCGGTGTACCCCAAGATACAATCCTAGGCTCCTTTTCTCCATTTATAAATCTTCCTTTAGTACCCTAATAAAATATTTTGGATTTCACCATCCTCTAAATGCATATGACACTCCAATCTACCTCTAGGCACCATAACTATCCCCCTCTCTTCTAGCTCAAGTTGCCAACTGCCTCTCAAGCATATCCTCCTGGATGTCCACCAGTCAACTCAAATTCAACATGTGAAAGACTGAGTTCCTAATCTTTCCAGATTCTTCCATAGCTTCCACTCCTCACATATATCTCACTGTTGACAATGCCATCATGACTCCCACCTCACAGGCTCGTTGTCTTGGGGTTTTACTGGACCCGCGCTTTCATTCCTCACATACAATCAATCACAAAATCTTGTCATTTTCACATAAAAACATCTCCAAAATGCATCACTATCTGAAACAAGACACAGCTAAAATTCTAATACATTCTCATCTACGGCAAATCCCTCCTTGCTAGTCTCCACATCACCCGTCTCTCTCCACTCCTATCCATAATGAACGTATCCTCTAGACTCATATACCATACTCAAAACTCAGTGTATGCAGCAACTGTTTGTCAGTAATTCCACTGGCTTCCCATAGCCTCAAGTCATGATTTAAAATGTTATTCTGAACATATAAAAGTCCTCATCATTATTTCATCCCCTTATAGCTCTCATCTCAAAATATTCTCCCACCTGGCCTCTTCGCTCTGCTAACGACCTGCTTCTCTCCTCCTCTCATCACCTCCTCTTACTCCTCACTTTAACTGTTGTATTTCATTTTGTTTAATGCTAGAAGAAATGTTGTCTTTAGATACTTTGGAGGAGTGGAGACAACTGTGGATTGAGAAAAAACTCCATTGGGTTCTGTTGAAAAGTGCTCTGAAAAGAGTACACGTAAATTATCCTCCGATCCAAGATCAAGACAGACTAGCAGACTAGTCTAAAATGAATTTTTCCATAACACAAGCCTGCCAAATATAGGAATGTTGTCTAAACAAATATTATTGTTCCGGTCTTTCATATCTGCTAATATTGTTAGTTGTTCTATATTTCACAAACATGTGAAGCTTTTACTAAACTACAGTGGATTTTACCATGGTTTATGAAAACTGTGACAATAAATTCCAAACATAAATCTACAAGGTAAAGGTTTTCTTGATGAAATATAAAGACATATGAAATATAAATACACATATGAAAACACTATTTTGCAGTGGAAAGAGTACATTTACAGATAACATAAAGTAAGGTGACATCTCACAGAGGAAATCCTTTGTTCGGACAGTTCATTCCATAAGAGCTACTCACAGTTCAGGATATTTAAATAACCACTGTAGTTATATATTTAAAATATACTATTTTGAAAAAACTACACATGAAAATATGCAACATGATTTAAAAGGTAAAAAAATAGAAATATTACCTTTTTTAGATATCATTTTACTGCTGTAAAAGATGGCAATTAATAAAAAAAAATAATTTACAAGGTTGCAAGCTAATTTGATGTTTAATTGGCGTTTTTTGGGAGGTCTAAAAACGGCGAATCTGGGAGCGAGAAAAAAAATGCCGTCCGTAAAAATGTAATTGTTTTTAAAAAAGGCTCCCGTAGGGCTAAGGCGCTCATCGAGAGGCCCACAAGACTTTGAAAAAGGCGCGACCGGTGCTCTCATCACAACACACGCGAGGCATGAAAGTGGCGGGTTGGCCGAGGCCTGCAATGAGCGGTGAAGCCGAAGGCTCTCATCGCGAGGCCCGTAAAGTAGACGGTGGGAGAGGTTTACTATGAGCGCCGAAGGTGCTCATCGCGAGGACTGTAAGTTAGGGGGGGGAGGGAGCCTTGCATTCTGTGGCAAACAGCATTACCAGCCTTCAAATTTTATTGCCGTCTTTTTTGACGGGCAAGTGTCTAGTAATAAATACTATCAATATGACCACATTGGTCATTTATTGTAACTATATGTGTGCCAGTGAGTTTTACTTTTTGAGCACTTTCTGTTAGTTTCAATGACATTTAAACAGGTTTTATTTGAAAAATTACTACATTTTCAAAGCAGATTTTTCAGAACATTATTTGAGATGTTATGGAAATAAAATGCTTCTGGGCTGCTTCCCAGTTACTCACGCTTCTTTCTCCATCCCTATTCCTCTTCCTTCACCATTGTAAACTAAAATGTTAAACTTTATTAAACAAAAACCCTTTTTGTACAGAAAAAAAAGATGTTAATGTAAAAAACAAACAACGTTTGTAATGTTTATACATATGCCCCTATTCAACTGAGCAATTGTTGTTTATTGGAGCCCGTAATGTAGCCTGTAAACTAATTTGCTATCCAATTGGCGTCTTTTAGCGAGCTGCAAACAATCTACGGGTTACAGTCTGAAAATCCCTGCGGTTGTCAAAATCTAACTTCGACCCATCTAAGCCTTTAATCTTTCAAGCCTTCAAAAGTTACAATCGCTAAAATCGCAAATCGCTATTTAATTGCTACAATTCCTAAAGCCCGCAAATGTTTTCAAACCCGTAAATTGCAAATGTAGAAGAAAATCCTTTGGATACCAGATAGGACTCGCAAGGGGGTTAATCACCTGATCGTAGCACTGTAAATGCAAATAAATAATCAATACTGCACTTTTAAAGATGGTGAAAGCGATGAAAGACATGAGAATTAATTGCACAACAGTCTCAAGATCTCTAATCTGCAATAAAAAAATTATCCTTTTTTATGTGTCATTTCGGTGTTATATCAATCTCAGGAATCAATGAGTTAATGAATCAATGAGTTAATGCATATCAGGCCACCCACATGGACTAAAACAGTTTCGCCATTCATTTCTAATATTTTGTACATTTCCAAATTGTGAGTCTGATCGCATATCGAACCTCTAAACGCTAATTGATTGATGTTTAACTGCCTAATGACGGCCTCATTTACTTGTTTCTAAATTGGTAGTTACGGCCTTGTTTAACTCATCATGATCACGCTCTGAAATTCTGCTTATGATTGCATGGTTTATGGTTTTGGCTTTTGGTCTGTAAATTGCGGGCTTGAGCAATTGAACCTGCAGATATACGGTATGTAGAACGTAATCTGCGGGCTTGGAATTGAATAGGGCCCATAGTCTTTAAATGTGCTTTTTCAAGCTTAAATGCCTAAAATATTATTTTTCATTTCCTTTGAAGTCTACTAATGCGACATACTTCACAAGTTATACATACTGTAGATATAAAAATCTAACTAATATATTTTTCTCCCCAATTCCGGTTTAACTATAAGTAACTGGTTATGTGAATTTAAAAAATTCGGACTGATGAATGCCCACAGGAAAATTAGTTTTGTAGCATTTGAGATGCTAAGGTAAATATGTCTCAAGTGGTACATTTATTCTTCCAAAAGATGTACAGTAACTACAAAGTAATTCATCATAAATTGATTAAAAGTCACAGATTTTTAAACCCTGCATAAATTGGATTTGTGGACTGAATATAATATGAATGTTGACAATGTTTAACCAGCATGCAATCTAAACATAAATAGCCCAACTACACTAATTGATAGTACATTCTCTTGGATAACAATTGTATGTGATATAATCAACACATTCTGTAGCAGTTTCCTTCAAGAATTCCTGGATCTATTTATCATTTTTAGATACTGAAGCTTTGCAATGTGCTATGTGATAACCTTGTCATTTGTATTATTTATTACACAAGACAAAGCTGTATTAGGTTGCAATCTCAATCTGAAAACATATGAAAAAGAAATGATAAAAACTGTGGTATTCTTGAAGTGTGCCATGGAGGTCCTGATGGACCAAATGTCAAAGTGGTAGCTAGTGTAGTGATTGCAAAGATTGTGGATCTTAATGGATAAAAACAAGGTGGTAGTTGCACACCTGAGAATAAGAACTGCTAATCAGAGTTCCCAGTGAAATGGTGTCCAATCAAGGTACAGTCCTATAAGTTTTTGCTCTCCTGTCTCCTCTGCTCATAATAAAAAAGCAGAACCCTAAACCTTTTTTTTTTTTAACTGAAATCTATTTGTGGTCGGGTCCCTCTCATGTGGCACAGAAGTCTAGCCTGCTTAGAGGGCCAGATTGACATGGTAAGGGAAAAGTGGTATGCTTGGATATGGTCAAGGACGCTGATGGCAGCCAAATGAGCAATGTAATGCTTAGTGAAAGCCGAAAAGCGTTACCTTGGACATGGGCAAGCACATTTATGGGGGCCAAAATCGTCAATGTTGTGCTTAGCGAAAATTGAAAATAGTTACTTTGGACATGGACAAGGACCCTGATGGGAGTCAAAATTGGAAATGCTGATTTAGAAATTATTGAAAGTTTTTTTTGTGATCATAGCTCTCCAGCAATGTAAATGCCCTCACGGAAATCAGATATGGCCAAAATCTGCACTGTAGGGCATGTTGAAAGTCACGTTGCAATGAAAAAGACTTACCTTGGACATGGACAACTTTCTGGTTAGTAGAGCCTCAGTAGAGGCCAAAAGACAAGAAATCAATGAGGCACAGACACGAAAAGCTAATTGAGTTGTGCAGGAAGAGGTGGGCCGGAAGAGCTTATGAAAGGTGGGAGAGGCAAAAATCTGCAAACATAGGGCTTGGCAAACTCTCTTGCTTTCTCTATTATCCAGAGGCATTGCCAATTTGATCTCTTGTGCCTCTGTGGAACCCGGCTTGCACATCAGGTAGTTCTTGGCCAATATATTGCTGGAGCCGAGTTTGCAGGATCTTAAGCTTTACTGTACTGGCATGTGAAATGAGTGCAATTGTCAATATTTGGAGCACTCTTTGGCACTGCCTTTTTTGGTGGATTGGGATGTAGACCGACTTTTTCCAGTCTACTGGCCACTGTTCAGTTTTCCATATTTGTTACCATAAGGCAAGCAACACTTGTAGGATTTTGAACAGTTTTTTTCTGGGATTCCATCAACTCCTGCAGCCCAGTTATCACCAAGACATTGTAAGGATGATCTTACTTTACTGTCCAAGATGTCTGGATATAGCTCATTGGACAAACTATTGAGGATATCTGTGTTGTTAAGATCCTTCCTGTATAGATCTTCAGTGTAACCCTGCCACCACTTCTTTATTTGATCTGCTTCTGTTAAGTCCCTATGAAAATATGGCCTGTATAGACACTATCTGCATCTAAAGTTCTTGGTAGTTACACAAGCACATGTTTGTCTCCATTAAAGCAACATTGAATTCAATAGTTAAAATTAAAGGCTGTGTATAAAAAAAAAAATGTTTTGCCCATTTGTGTGTTATTAATGCAGAAATTGTTATTTATTATGTTAAATCACAGGTCTTGGTGAGGATATCACTTATACATAGAAAGTGATTTGTTACTGTATTAATTGACAAACATTGCATATATTCACATATCATTTGCTAGAAAATGCAGCTTTGCCACTCTGAGATGGTAAAACTACCAGCAGAATAATGTCTACTAAACACAACAGCACACCATGGGGAAATGTATTAAGCATCTAAAGTGCCTAATGTACATCCCTGTATTTACTATGCACTATCGCCTATGTGAAATAATTGAGATCACATACCTCATCTCATCCACTTGAGATGCTAGTAAATCTTCATTTACTCCAATCTGCATTGAGATTAGCACACAAACACTTATCTATTTGACCAGCATATATGCAGTACATGGTGAATATTCCTTCACTACTGTGAAGATCCCAAATAAAGTTACAGACAATCCCTGCCTCATTAAAATGATTATACTTTGTACTACTAAGTCATTCTTGATGTCCTAATGACACACTGTTCTTAAGGCACTGTCTCCATCAGTGTTGTCTTGCAGTTATATCCACTCTCACAAAGTTCAAATGTGCTGAAATAAAAATTAGCACATAGAACCGCACATTAACATAACATTGCCACATGAACAATGATGTATTGATTTACTGTAGAGGAAAATGACTAGTACAATTTATAGATAGTTTTTAACTATTTTTAAGAAGAAAAAAACTTGTTTTTGAGGTGATGCACCTAGAGGTATTTTTTTTTCTTTCTGACACATACTTATTACCTTCCCTAATTCACATGCCGTATTATACAATTATTTATTTTAGAATGTAACATGTTCATTACAATATTTTTTTTATATATTTTTTTGGTGCCCTCTATGTTAAGAACAGTACTAAATACCACATTAAGGGAAGGTTACTGAAACTCTTGCTCTGATTAGCTGCCAATAAGACTTCTCCTGAAATTCAAAGCAAGTTTTTGTTTAATATTTTATGTGAAATATAAATTACTCTTTTTTTCTGGAATGTTATACAGGTGCAAAAGTGTCCCAGTTTAATATCTGCAATATTTTTAATACATATTTCTTGCTTTTTGGCAATATTATAATTTCACATTAATTTTTAACACCCCTCCACATCAAGACATTTTGCCTCTTTTTACATAACTCATGTAATATCATTGAGAAAAGTTTGAATTATTAAAACGGATTATCAAAAGTTTTTTCTCAACCTGGGGTTGAATAAATCAGAAAGCTACTGATGAAGACCCCCTGTAGAGACCCCTTGTAGAGCTTCCCTTTCAAGATCCTAAATGACCCTAGGATGTCACACATGTAATGAAGTATGGTCAGTGGTAGCAGCAGAAGATAACTTGTCCAAACCAGCTCCATTCCTTTCTGTCAGTGATATATATGATAATGGAAAACATTATTTACAAAGCTACTACAGTACAAGTCTTTAAATCATCTATTTAAGAAACCATTTTTATAAATATTATTTATATATTGGATAGAAAATAATTTATATTATTTTAAGAAATTTTACACTGAAGCAACCCAGTAACAGATAAAAATCAATGCGTTTGATCTACTTTTGTCTTTTCAGTAAATTGAGGAAAGCAATAATAAAGGATTCATGGAGAACTTGTTAACTGTGTTTTTTTTTTTTATCTAATATACATTCATAAGAATGGCAATCAAATCACAACATTGTTTCAGTCCAGATATCCTTAAGCCTCACTGTCTGTTTCCTGCAATCGCTGTTTCACTTTAAAGGGCCATTTACCTCGCTATAAGTGCTCTTCATGCTGTGAAAGAGCACAAGATTCTGTTAAAATGATCTATTGCTTTTTTTTAATAACACCAAAAAAATCTGCAGTCTTAGGTCTGTTTACAAATACACTGCTGACTGTTTTATGATTAACTACATCTTCATACAACTACCGTTCCAGACTCCGTGAACACAAGAGTTATAGCTTCTCTCTGCTTTCAGGAATGTAATCAGCCATCAGTTAACCCACAAGTAACATATTTAGGCATTTTCAGCAGTCACTTCCCTGCACAGATGAATTTGTGAAGGGTTTACCCTCTTTCTGTGTCTGCTCTCTTGCTGCGAGTCTGGAGGCATGCCTAATTCTCATGTAAACAGGCACTTTATTTATGGGGGGGGGGGGTTCTGTGCAAAAGGCACCTATTTCAAAAATTGAAAAAATATTTTAACATGTTTTAAAGGAGTATTTTACAGTGGTGTGCTCCAAGTTATACTGAATTAAAATCATAATACATTTTTCTGGACTACAGTGCCTGTTTAATATAGGAATTAGATTCCATTCGGTGTGCATGAAACTTAGTGTTTTATTTGTCATTTGTACTGTAATAACCCAATTTGATTTAAGGAAGGATCATGCAATTAACTTTTTTTTCTGTTATGCTTCCTCTATATATTGAGCTTTATTCAATACAGGGCTCGCAGCTCCATCGCAGACAGCCAAATGCCTGCGATTAAGTTCGGTGTTTCCGCTGCTATTGGTGTAGCGATGCTATTGAATTGGCCGGGGCCCGCAAGTTAGGGGCCAATAGCGAAAATCGGAAACCATTGCCGTCGGACATAGCATTTGCTGGCTTGAACATGTTACGGGAGCAAGCCCGTAACTCCTGATGCAGAAACAGCCAATGGAAACAGAGATCGTCATCATGACCAATCTCCAAGCCCGTAACTCGTAAATGAAGGCCATAGGAATTTGAAAATGGAGGTTGGTTTCAAAGTCCTACAGGCTTCAACCTCCAAGCCCGTAGGACTTTAAAAAACAACCTCCATTTTTTTCAAAAGTCTTATGGGCTTGGAGGTTGAAGCCCGTAGGACTTCGCATTGATTTGCGTGATCGATATAACACGAAAATTGAACATGAAATAAAGTATTGTAGAATGTTGTGCCATTAATTCTAAGACGTAACATCACTTTCACTCTTGTGGACTTGTGGGCTTGATGGAGTGGTTAGCAAGGGGGAGTTGGAGCAATTGAATAGCGATTTGCGATTTTTAGCGTTTGGGATTCTCGTGGCCATGAAAGATCAAAGGCTTGACGAGCATTAACTTGCGATTTGACAAACTGCAATGAATCGCAGCTCGGAGCACGCAAATCGATCAGAGCCCGCAAACGTAAGCCAATTGAATAGCAAAATAACTTGCGACCGGCACTTGAGAGCCCAGATCTCCCAAATGGCTCAATTGAATGAGGGACATTGTCTTTCCACTATGGCCCACCTATAATTTTATCTCTTCATTTTCACATGCAGTTTATTTAATAGTTATTTAACTATCCAAATCAACATGTATAATGGATTTTTGATGATGTTGGATATAAACTTTCCCAGCCGGGACAGCCCCATAGTGTGTAATAAAATAAATCAAGAAATAAGTGTAAATGCTGTCAAATTAGTAATCAATGGTTCATTGCATGCAGAAACACAGTGCCACTTATACAAAACTATTCTACAATAAAATCAGGGCATATTTCCAGGTATCACATATATAATTGTCATAACTGCGGGTTGTCAAAAGTTGTTGCTAACGCTGCTGCCCACGCAACATTTACGGACTTATGACATACAAATACGGGACGCGGGACTTAGAAAAAAAAAATTACGACCTCGCAAAAATACGACTTTAACGGCCGACCCGCGCAAACCTCAAAACATTAAAAACACAATAAATACAAACAACAAACACATACAAAGCTTACCCACAGAAAGAGGGGGCACCCAGGACCTCTGCAAGTTACACCTCCATTTAAGACCAAATTCCAGAGTTTAGAGACCCGAAAAATCCCCTAAGCGAGAGAAAAAATGTCCGCCGAAAAAACGAAAAGGAGGCTATAGGACCCTTAACACGCAAAACACCACCAAACACCTACAGATTTTCCCGAAAAAGCCGGACGAGCTCCAAGAACAAGGACTCTAAATCACCAACAGCTGCGTACCACACATTAGGAGCCATTTTACAACAATAACTTACAGAATGCGGAAGTACACAGCTACCCTAACGGATTTGGCTCGCGCACGCACACTATTTACACTACACACTGTACACATTGCTCACACTTACACAGCAGCTCCACAATCTGTTTTGATGTTGCTGCAGCATTAGTGCTGTGGAGCAGCTGTATAAGCATGATGAATGTGTGGAGTGTAATAGTGTGCGTGCGTGAGACCAAACCGTTAGCGTAGCTGTGTACTTCCGCATTGTATGAGTTATTGTTCTAAAATGGCGACTAATGTGTGGTATGCGTCTGTAGCGGAATATCCGTAGCTGTTTTGTGTGTTTCTTGTGGTGTTTTGCTTTTTATGTATGTGTTGTCTGTATTTATTGTGTTTTTCCTTTTTTCATGTCCGCGGGTTGCGGACGATTTTTGCGAGGTCGTAATTGCTCGTAACGTGTCTCTTATTTTGTTTGCGTTTCAATGTAAAGTTTGCGAGGGTCGCAGTTGCCTTTGGCGCTCCTTGCCAGCAACTGCGACCCTCGTTTTGCGAGGGCCGCGGCTCGCTGCGCAACGGCTCACGCTCACAACTATATATGTGATTGCTATGTTTCAAATGCTCTCTCTATATAATGTATTTTCCTATTGTATATAGTGCTGCAAAAATTGCTGTTTCTTTAGAAGTAAAAGTTAATAATAATAAACAGATTTGTTAAACACGCATGCAACAAGCCAGGACTCCTCAGTGCCCTCTTTTCTATAGGGCCCCATATACCATACATGTATTTTGAGATGTCAGTAATATAAGAATATCATTGATAAGAAATTAAGATTTTAATCATTATATTAGCAACATTACCTCTACCTCCTTCTAATATACCAGTATGATCCATTGCAGCTTTGTCTTGGCTTTCTACAGAGCTTTGTTACAGGCAGGGCCAGATTTAGACATGGTGAGTCCCTAAGCTACGGAAGCCTGTAGAGCCCTATTTGGCAATTGTTAACAAATAATAAGATTGTGTAACAACAGAACTTGGCAAGAGTGCGGCCAAGATACATAACAAATCCATGTGGGATTGGGTCAAGGGCATATATTTGTACTGTTTCAGTAAATGTCTGTGGTTGTTAAGGACTTGGCTGACTACCTTAAGAATCAGGTTCGTTATCTATTGTCACTGTGAAATAACAGTCACCTCTTGGTAATTGTTTAGGTTGTTCTTTCACTTGCTGCTTCCTTTATCATCTTTTGATATCCACTTTCAACAGTTCGTTTAATTTTTAAAAATAATTCCCTGAAAATATAAAGGAACTATTTTGGCAATTTATTTTGATATAAATTATAAATACATTTCAATTTTATGAATTGTAGGCAAAAATCAATACAATAAAAAAAAAGTAAATAATATGGAAGTACAAAAAGCAACACCATTATAGTTAAAATATATTTACCTAAGTAACAAAAAATAAGTATGATTAAATCTAATAAGATTTGATATTTAAGCACATTTTTAAAAAAATAGCAAAATCCTGCCAATCTGTGCACATAATGATCTTTCTTTAACAATGCATCTGGTTTGGTAATGTTAATTGTTATGCCTACATCTGGCCCTGTTACAGGGTTATTATCTGTGAAGTAATAGTAACTTTTATATAATTTTCAACTAATGAAGTTGACAATACAGTGCTATTAAATGGAAATTAACCTCATCTGTGCAGCATGTATTTGAAACTACACACATTACTTAATGAGTTCTGAAACTGTAAAATTGTAATATTGCTGAAATGCAGCTAAAATCCTGAAATTATGATTTAGGAGGGTCAATTAATCTAGAGGAACTAACTGATTTCTCCAGTACACTGCCTTGCAAAAGTATTCACCCCCCTTGTTGGCATTTTTTGTGTTTTGTTGCCTCACAACCTGGAATTACCATGGATTGTTTGAGGATTTGCATAATTTAATTTACAGAACATGCCGACAACTTTGAAGATGTTTTTTTTTTTTTAATTATGAAGCAAACAACAAATAGAACAAAATAATAAAAAGTCAATGTACTGAACTATTCAGCCCCCTAAAGTCAATACTTTGTAGAGCCACCTTTTGCGGCAATCACAGCCCCTAGTCGCTTTGGATAAGTCTCTCTGAGCTTGCCACATCTTACCACTGTAATTTTTGCCCATTCCTCCTTGCAAAACTGCTCCAGTTCCTTCATGTTGGATGGTTTTCGCTTGTGAACAGCAATCTTTAAGTCTGACCAGGTTTTCTATTGGATTGAGGTCTGGGCTTTGACTAGGCCGTCCCAACACATTTACATGTTTCCCCTTAAACCACTCAAGTGTTGCTTTAGCAGTGTGTTTGGGGGTCATTGTCCTGCTGGAGGATGAACCTCCGTCCTAGCCTCAAATCACGCACAGACTGGTACAGGTTTTGCTCAAGAATATCCCTGTATTTAGCACCATCCATCTTTCCTTCATCTCTGACCATTTTCCTAGGCCCGGCTGCTGAAAAACATCCCCACAGCATGATGCTGCCACCACCATGTGTCACTGTGGGCATGGTGTTCTTTGGGTGATGTGATGTGTTGGGTTTGCACCAGACATAGTGTTTTCTTTGGCCAAAAAGTTCAATTTTAGTCTCATCAGACCAGAGCATCTTCCTCCATACATTTTGGGAGTCTCCCACATGCCTTTTCACAAATTCAAAACGTGCCATTTAGTTTTTTGCTGAAAGTAATGGCTTTCTTCTGACCACTCTGCCATAAAGCCCAACTCTATTGACCGTACGGCTTGTCCTTTGTACAGATACTCCAGTCTCTGCTGTGGAACTCTGCAGCTCCTCCAGGGTTCCTTAGGTCTCTATGCTGCCTCTCTGATTAATGCCCTCCTTGCCCTGTCCGTGTCTTGGCAGGTTTGCTGTTGTGCCATGTTGTTTCCATTTGGTTATGATAGATTTGATGATGCTCCTGGGGATCATCAAAGATTTGGATATTTTTTTTATAACCTAACCCTGACTTGTACTTCTCAACAACATTGTCCCTTACTTTTTTGGAGAGTTCCTTGGTATTCATGGCAGTGTTTGGTTAATGGTGCCTCTTGCTTAGGTGTTGCAGCCTCTGGGGCCTTTCAAAAAAAGGTGTGTATATGTAATGACAGATCATGTGGCACTTAGATTGCACACAGGTGGACATTATTTCACTAATTATGGGACTTCTGAAGGTAATTGGCACCAGAGCTATTTATGGGCTTCATAACAAAGGGGGTGAATACATACGCACATGCCAATTTATAGTTTTCTATTTCTAAAAAATTGTTTTATGTATATAATTTTCTCATTTCACTTCACCACTTTCAGATTAACAAAACATTAAACTTAAGGCTGTAATGTAACAACATAGGTAAAAAGTCAAGGGGGTGAACACTTTTGCAAGGCACTGTAGATGGTGATACATAACTAGGGTCATATGATTTCTAACCAGAAATGAGATAGGGTATATTGTGATACTTCACCACCGGTGTGCAGTAAGGAAATGTTACCATCAAAAGTGGGTTGTAGGTATTAAAATGTTGAAGACCCCTGATCTAATCTGTAGTAATGAGAATATAATGTTTTTGCAGACTGGTGTCTTGTGTCATTAATTAAACTACTTTTTTTGTCAATATTATAGCATGGTGGGATAGCCTATTCAGAATACATATGTAATTAGCTTGGACTCTATGAGCATCAGGTGTAACTGAAGCTACCTAGAAAAAAAGACAGTGGGTTGTCCTCAGTGGGAAGCTAGTGAATGGAGTGTCCCCTTGTAACTTATCGATCCACCCTTTGGGTCAATAAAAATGGTATATATAGATGACCAGATCAGCCCTATGGTGATCATGTCCCCTTAATAAAGTAGTTATCTTCGATCATCCTGCAATAAATTAAGGTTGCCAGGTGCAGTGGGCCCATACCCTGTTGTGGGTCCCATTGCTTTGCACCAGCCACCGTCTGTACAGTTTTCATTCGCAAAGCAAATTAAATAAATAAACAATTTTAGCACATTTTAGCTTTCTAAAACCATCTATAGTCATTATTACTAATGTCTTAGATAGCAGAAGAATCCCTTTATAGCGACATTCCTTCACTATTCAAACTGCAGTTGTAGCAGCGCAATCTTTATAATTCAGTTAATACGTCAAGGACATTAATCATAATGTTTATTCCTTTAGGAAAGTCAGTTATGTTTCAAAGGTTTGTGGCTGCTGCAACCTTTTCATTTTTAATATAAATACATTAAAGTACAAGTTTCTGATGTATGACTCTGATACAGAGTCTGACGGCATATATGAACTCCTTGACCCATTTAGTCTGCCCACTGTAAATCCTCAGATCGTTGACGTTATTGTCATTCGAGTATCAAAAAATGTTTCTATTATTTTAACAGCTTCACATTTATTAGCTTTATTCCGGAGAGGCTATTTAACAAATATTTTCCGCTTTGCTATGAAGAAATAATTCATGGGTAGGCAACCCAGATGACAGACCAGGATTTCAGGATCTCCCCAAACTGGCTCACTAGTTTATGTTAAAACCTGACCTGTTTTAAAAACTACAGAACCAATGTTAATACTATGTTGCATTTTACCTGAAAATATAGATCATTTTGGACCACTACCTTGTTGTGGTGAAGGGGCTTGTGTACTTAAGTGAAGCTCTGATCGATACCATGTAGGGTCACCCAGGATGGGCAGGTCATGGCAGAGAGGTCAGACAAATTGCGGTCCACAGAAGAAGGAACTAGCAACCCATTCCAGTGTCTTTGACAAGAAAACCTTATGTATAAGCACAACCATACACAAGATGTGTCTGGCTTGCTACGGTCCATAGAGTCACAGAGTCAGACACGGATAAACTACCCAAAAACAACAGAATCATTTCATGTTACCACAATATATTTCTTCCTTACACATAACTTTGTTTACAATATTTCTGATACTTACAGTTGACCAGTGTTCATCCTTGCTGTCTCTGAGGGTATGTACTAAAGGGTGAGTTTCTCTTGAAGATGACTTTTATGTTATCATGTGAAAAGTGAAATATCCCTACATATGTACCACAGTGTTATATAGGAATGGCAACTTTCTTCAAGACATCTCCAGGCATCTCTAATTCTTCAACCTTTAGTACAGATTCCCCCCTACCATTTTTGTTAGTATGTGTTACTAAGGAATATTATTTAACTTAATATGTGTGTGAGAGAGGGTATGTGTGTAAATAAATATGTACATCACTTTAACAAAAAATAAGTGCAAGATTTGGGAATCAAAAAATGACTTACCAATGAAAAAATATTATAAAACAGCACACTTATTATATATGTAGATTGTTGTGGGAGAGCTTCAAGGGCTAAATAAATGGCAATATTTCAATTCTAGATCAATTTCTAAAAATGTAAACATAATTTTCCACCCTCTAACTGATGGTGCACATATATATATATATATATATATATATATATATATATATATATATATATATATATATTTTATATATATATATATATATTATATATATATATATATATATATATATATATGAGCGCCTGCTCGCTCATCGCCTAACTCATACGCACTTTGCAAAGCGTGACGATGTCTCGCAGTTTTCATTTACTATCACATATAATAGTTGTCAGATTAAAATAATTTACTTTTCCATGACCGTTTAATCTTACTTTGAGTTGAGATCAGTGTGCATACATATTTAGGAAGTGTCTCCCGCACCAGATAAGTCCAAGCAATAGCTTTATTTGTAACAGACTGTCTCTGTAGAACCTCTATTACAATCATATAATAACTAGCGTATTGCCCATCAAAAAATGACGGCAATGAGATGTGTATGTTTTTAAAGTTATTTAGTTATTAATATACATATGGAATTGTAAGGTAGCTAATGTGGTTTTCTGTGTACTACTGAAATATAGAATTCAAATTAATAAATGAATTTACGTATTTTTATGCATTGTGTTGAAGAGCTGGCAGTCTGTTTTGATGTTGCTGCAGCATTAGTGGTGTGGAGGTGCTGTGTAAGCGTGATGAACGTGTGCAGTGTAATAGTGTGCGTGCGCGAGCCGAAACCGTTAACATAGCTGTGTACTTCCGCATTATCCTAAAATGGCGGATAATGTGAGGTATGCGTCTTAGCGGATTATCGGTACGTGTTTTCCGTGGTTATAGTGCTGTAGCCTCGTCTTCGTTTTGTTCGTCCGGCATTTTTTCTGCGGCGCTCATTGCCAAAGTACTACGGTTTTAACGGCTCGCCTCGCTGCGCGAGGCTCGCCGGGCAATGATCGCCTGCGGCGCTCATCGCTAAGGCCGCTAAAGTACTACGGTTTAACAGTAAATATGGTCAAACAGTCAAATGACGGTCAATAAAAATTAAATGTTGTGAAATTTGTTTGCCACACAACATGACGCTACATTTGTCCCTTTTTTTTTTCTTAAAATAAATACAATTTTTTTTTTTTGAAATGTTTATTTTTGTAACTTTCAACTTATATTTCATCAAATGCGTTGGTTTAGGCAGGAAATCCGATGTTGCGCGAGACAAAGGCGTTAAATCTGTGTTAATGCGTAAATCTGTAATTGCGTTTCGTAAAATGTACTCGCTACTGTCTTTTTACTCATTGCGAGGTTAATCCGCATCCTTTATCTCGTTGTTTTTCAAACACATACGTCTGTGGCTGTGTTTTACGCAGTTCGTAGTAGTATAGCCTCGTTTTCATTTTTTTCGGCGGCCATTTTTTTCTTGCTTAGCCGATTTTCGATCTTTGTAACTCGGCTAAATCGCTGTAAATTGGAGTTCCAACTCACTCCCAGACGTCCTGCCTGGTTCCCCATGCTGTAAGTGACCTTTATTTTATTTTTTAGTTTGTATTTAGTGTTTTTTTTATTGTTTTGGTTCCGCCGATTATCTCGTAATTTTTTCCATCTCGTATTTTTTTTCTAAGTGCTACGGTTTAACGGCTCGCCTCGCTGTGCGAGTCTCGCCGGGCGATGAGCCCCTGCGACGCTCATCGCTAAGTCGTACGCACTACGCAACACAGCGTGACGACGAATCGTAGTTAGACAATTACAATATGTGATGTTTCATTGCAACCACCTGCAGTAGCCAAAGTAGGTTCTGTATTAGGGATAAGCAAAGTGGCAAATGCACAAACTGCCCAGAAAACTGCAAATGTATAAGAAGTACTTTCGTTTCATATCACAGAAAATAATTACAGAGAAATGTAACAGAAGCAAGTTTACCCGTGAATGTGTAGATCAGTGATCTCAAACGGTTTCTTTATTCCTATAGTTATGTTCTTTCAATTTAATCATTGCAATTAATAATGTTTTTAGAGAGTAAAAAACACTTCAATGTATCAATTATGTCAGTGCTAAAATCTGCACTTAATCTGCAAAAATGTTGGCTGTAGCTCTTGCTGGCATATTTTACCACTTTAGTTTTGTGTAAATTAAACCATCCCCTAAAAAATGCACTTGTTAACAAAAAATCAACACTGCTTATGCCTATTAGAAGCTAATTTGTTCTAAACTGAAATTATTCTTGATGTTGTTGTTCAGCCCTTCAGTCGTGTCAGACTCTTGGTGACCATATGGCCCACAGCACCCATGCACATTCGTCTGTGTTTCTGGTTGTGCTTATCCATATGGTTTGCTTGGTAAAAATACTGGAGTGGGTTGCCAGTTCCCTAGCTCACAGTTTCATTGAGGGACACAAGCCCCTTCACCGCGACAAGGTAGTGATCCAGAAGGGGATTCTTGATATACATACACTTTTGGTTTGTCTCTGTATGTTGATTCTTTGAATGGACGTTTAGTGGCTGACAACAAATATCATTCAGGTCCTGCAGGTAGTTCCCCATGCCCCAAATTAGTATACTATATCACACAACAAATAGATTCACTAAGTTCTTGCATTTGGTGATGGATTGCAATAGCTATTTACACATAGAACATGTAATACGTGTCAGCCCTCGCCCACTGCGCTAAATACAATATTCTAATTTGGGGCGTGGGGAACTAGCGGCATCACCTGAATGAGAACGTTAGATACATTATCAGATATGTCGTTTATAGGAACAATGCCGAGTTCTAACCAGAACTTAAAATGTTAGTTGGTTGTTTTTGGGTAACAGTATTCCTAATTTACAAAATTAGGAGAAATTGTTATTCATACTAGATAGATAGATATATCTAACTGAATTTATTTATATATAATCATAATTATAATATATAGGGTATTATAAATGAATGCATAAATCAGTATTATTAACCTATATAATTTACATTTGGAAGTTGTATCAGATACAATATGATGATTGGATCATGTTCTATGACCACAGAGAAAAAGAAAGACAACACCAGAATGAACTTGTTACGAGCAAGGACAACTACAGTATCAAACCATTTGGGGTTATATCTTACTTGGTGAATGATAAGGTGTTGTCTCTTTGATTTCTCATACTTAAAATGCAAGTTTATTTATTGCTCCTGTTTTAACTTTTATTCTGTATTATTCTTCAGACAATGTTGAAGATGAAATGGAAATGGCCACTGTGCGGCATCGCCCCGAGGCTCTGGAACTGCTGGAAGCACAGTCTAAGTTCACAAAGAAGGAGCTTCAGATTCTGTACAGAGGATTCAAGAACGTGAGAATTTTGTTCTTAATTTCTACCGCAAATTCAAACATAGCAAAGTCATTGAGAGTTTGACGTGAGTGATTGAAAAAATATTTCTGTTCTGCGATTACGAAGTAGTAAAAACTTAGTAAAAATTAAGTAAAACAAAAAAATAGTTTTATATACCAGAGAACAGAACTAAAAATGGGAAACACCAAAAAAACAAAACAATGTCTAAACAGGAGGAGCGTTGAGGAGGCCTACAGGCAGCAGCCTGGGACAAAGAGGGAATCTTAATATAAATGTAAATGTATTTGTATTGCAGCAACATATTCCGTAGCTCTGTACAAGTGACAAGAACAAGGAAACACAATATACAATATTGACAATTGCAGAAAATGCAGGGCCCTGTTTTGAGCCTTAAGTCTTGCAAAAAGTGTTTTTTTTCCAAAGCACCCTACAAGACTGGAAACTCGCTACTTTTTTTAACTATACAATTTTTATATTTACTGTACATTATATATATATATATATATATATATATATATATATATATATATATATATATATATGAGAGAGAGAGAGACAGAGAGAGAGAGATTGTTGTTAGTTTAAATGACTTCCTAAATTATATACCGTATATACTCGAGTATAAGCCGACCCGAGTATAAGCCGAGGCACCCATTTTACCACAAAATACTGGGAAATGTGCTGTCCCCTGTGTCCCTCTTGTGCCCTCTGTGTCCCCCCTCTCTCTCCCGTGTCTCTTCTCCCCTCTCCCTTATCACCCTCCTCAACCCCCCTCCTCATTCTCAACCTCCCTCCTCAACCCCACTCCTCATCCTCATCCTCAACCTCCTCCTCATCCTCCCTCCTCATCCTCAACCTCCCTCCTCATCCTCAACCTCCCTCCTCATCCTCATCATCCCTCCTCATCCTCAACCTCCCTCCTCATCCTCAACCTCCCTCCTCATCCTCCCTCCTCATCCTCCCTCCTCATCCTCAACCCCCTCCTCATCCTCAACCCCCTCCTTAACCCCCATCCTCAACCTTCCTCCTCAACCCCCATCCTCATCCTCAACCCCCCATCCTCAACCTCCCTCCTCAACCTCAACCCCCCTCAACCCCCCTCCTCAACCTCAACCCCCCTCAACCCCAACCCACCTCCTCAACCTCAACCCCCCTCAACCTCCCCCCTCAACCTACCTCAACCCCAACCCCCTCCTCAACACCCCTCCTAAAACTAAACCCCCCTCAACCCCCCTCCTCCACCTAAACCCCCCTCAACCCCCCTCCTCCACCTAAACCCCCCTAAATACCTCCCGCCTCACTTACCTGCTTGTGCTCCGGCCTCCGCTCCTTGACCCGGCTGCAGCACCCGGTATATGCTAATGACGCGCCACGCATGTGACGTCACATGCGCGCCAGCGCCGTGTCAAGGAGCGGAGGCCGGAGCACAAGCAGGTAAGTGAGGGGAGAGGTATTTAGGGGGGTTTAGGTGGAGGAGGGGGGTTGTGGGGGGTTTATGCTGAGGAGGGGGGTTTAGGTTGAGGAGGGGGGAGGTAAAGAGACACGGGGGGAGTAGAGAGACATACAGGGGGGGTTAGAGACATACAGGGGGGGTTAGAGACATACAGGGGGGGTTAGAGACATACAGGGGGGGTTAGAGACACACGGGGGGTTAGAGACACATGGGGGGGTTAGAGAGACACGGGGGAGAGTGACTCGAGTATAAGCCGAGGGGGCCCTTTTTTGCCTTAAAAAAAGGGCTGAAAAACTCGGCTTATACTCGAGTATATACGATATATATATATATATATATATATATATATATATATATATATATAGTATATTTGTGTTCACATTTGAATGTCTATAACAATTAAAAAAAACTTGTTTCCTGCTCAGAATTCTGAGAAATACATTTATTACACTGCATTCTGGGGGCCTGGACATGCAAATGTGCCCACAAAGGCTTTGCACTAGCGATCCAGAACCCTTTTAAACATGTACTCAATTCATTCTTTACCCCACCCACACTTTCTACCCATTACTTCTATCTAGCCCCTCCCCTTCTCCTGTAGTTTTCTAGTAATTCAGTTGTGTCTGGCTTTCTGTGACACTTTGGGCCACAGCACATCGAGCACATCTGCCAGCCACTGCCCCCTGAGCTGCATCAAGCTCATGTTCATTGCTTCAATTACCTCATCTATCCATCTCCGCCTCTGCCATCCCCTCCTTTGTGTGCCATCAATTTATCACAGTATCAAAGACTTCTCTAGGGAATCTGCCGTCTCATGATAAGGCCAAAATATTTGAGCTTCAGCATCATGATCAAACCTTCCAGTGAACAGTTTGTCTTG
Source organism: Discoglossus pictus (assembly GCA_027410445.1). NCBI lineage: Eukaryota > Metazoa > Chordata > Amphibia > Anura > Alytidae > Discoglossus > Discoglossus pictus. The sequence goes on along the minus strand of CM050163.1, from coordinate 61,534,566 downwards.
ATTTCCTGAAGTACTGATTTATTGGACCTTCTTGCAGTCCAAGGGATTCTAAAAAGTAATTCTACGTCTTTTTAACATTGAGCAGCAGACCAACTTTTGTACTCTCTTCTCTTACCCTCATCAATAAGTCATTTAGTTCCTCCTCACTTTCAGTCATCAGAGTAGTATCATCGGCGTATCTGAGTGTGTTGATATTTCTTCCAGCAATATTGAACCGGCTTTGGATTTGTCCAGCCTGGCCTTACGCATGATGTACTCTGCAAGTTAAATAAGGTGACAGTATACAACTACAATCTTGTTGCACTCATTTCCTGATCTTAAACTATTCTGTTGCTCAATGTGTGGTTCTTGGTCCACATACAGATTCCTCAAGAGATGGATGAGATGATCTGCTACTCTCATGTCTTTAAGAACTTGCCACATTTTGTTGTCAAAGGGCTTTAGAATAGTCTATGAAGCAGAATTATATGCTTTTCTGGAACTCTCTTGCTTTCTCTATTATACAGTGGACATTGGCAATTTGATCTCTTGTGCCTCTTCCTCTGCAGAACCCAGCTTGCACATCTGTTAATTTCCGGACCATATAGAGTTGGAGCAGAGCTTGTAGGATCTTAGGCATTACCTGGTATGTGAAATGAGCGCAATGACTTTTTTGGGATTGCGATATACTGACCTTTTCCAGTCTATAGGCTACTGTTGAGTTTTCCAAATTTGTTGTCATAAGGAAAGCAACACTTTCACAGCATTATCTTCTAGGATTTTGAATAGTCCAGCTGGGAATGTTTATTATTACTATCCCATATTTGTAGCTCCCTAACATATTCTGTAGCTCTATACAAAGATAAAAAAATTACAATATTAAACGCAAGGCAAAAAGTGGATAGTCCTGTCTTTGACTTTAAAATTTTATGTAGATTTTGCTTTTTTCAAAAACATTTTGCAATGTTGAAAACTCACAAACTTACAATCTAAAGTGACTGGGAGAGGCAGAAACCTCTACAAGAAACACATATTGGAAGAACCAGGAAGAGAGAGATAGTTGAAAGTAATAGAGACTGAAAGAACAGTTGCTGTAATACAGACATAGAGCCCAATTCAATTGCAAGCCCGCATCTAGCAGGATCCAGGCCGTATGTCTGTGAGTGTGCTGTGGGCTCCCATTGGTCTCCGTTTCCGATGCTATTCAATTAAACAGGCCCGCAAGTTACGGGTCGAACGCCGAAGCCGTAAACCATGCACTCGTGCGTAGCAGTTCAGGGCGGGAACATAATCAGAAGCAAGGCGTTAACTATCCATTTCAAAATAGCCAAAAGAAAAAGAGGCTGCCATCATTAAAGCAGTAAAACATGGAGGTTACATGTTAATCGATTAGCTTTTGGGGGTCCAATATGCAATCACACTTGCAAAACTGCAATATACAAAATAATCAAAATAAATGCCAATACTATTCTAGTCCATGTGGGTGGCCTGATATGTATTAACTCATTGATTCCTGAAATTACACTTAAAAAACTTTTAAAAAATGTTATTGCCGATTTGCGAGCTTGAGACTCTTGTGCAGTTAATTTTAATGTCTTTCTTTGATTTCCCCGTCACTTATGGTGCAGTATTGATTTTTTTTATTTGCATTGACAGTGTTATGGACAGGCATTTGACGTTTACGGGTGTGAAACCATTTGCAGGCTTGGGGAATTGTAGCAATTAAATAGCGGTTTGTGATTTTAGCTCTTGTGGAAGTGAAAGATCAAAGGCTTCGGGAGGCTATAAGTTCCCGGTTTAAACACCGCAAAGTTTTCACGGCCTCCGATTTAACTATCAAGACGACGATTAACTAGCAAATTAACTTACGGCCTCTCTTCCAGTAACTTACGATTGCTCAATTGAATCGGACGCATAGAGTTCACCTGGGTAAAAGATGTTTGCAGCTGGGAAGCAGCTGGGAAGATGTTTCTATTTAGTAGGAGACCGAAGAAATATGATAGGGATTGTGAAACAGTGTGGCTAGTATGCAGTATTGTTTTTACCCAGCAAAAACTATTTTCAAGCACAGGAGAGCGTGCTGAAAGGGTATGGTGGGTGGAGTGGTAACATATTAGGATAGCATATGTTGCTTATTGGTGAGGCAGGGAGGGAGGGGAGTGCTCTTAGAGTTTTCTTACGGTTTACCCTGGAAAGGAGGCAGTCTAGTGATAGAAAAGGCCCTTCAGGTTTGCAGAAAACTTCAGAATTTTCTTAGGGTTTTCTTAGGAGTGGTAGTCTGTACTGAGGAAAGGCCGACACAGCATGAGAGGTTTGCCTTCTTGTTTTTTTTTTTGTTGAGAATATCCTTTTTTGTTACCAACTATGTCCAGCCCCATACATTCTTTAGTCTGATGATTTTCCCTCTTTTCTTCATTTTAGTTCTGAGCTTAATAAGAGCTTAATAAGAAGCTCATGATTTGTGATGCAGTCAGGTCTTGTTTTTACTGACTGTATAGAGCTCCCCCATCTTTGGCTACAAATTATATAGTCAATTTGATCTTTCTTAGGCTGTTGGAAGAGGGGTTTGCTATGACCAGAGAATTATCTTGAAAAAAAATCAACTAATATCTGACCTGCTTCATTTTGTATTTCTAGACTTGCCTGCTATGCCAGGTATCTTTTGGACTACTTCAGCCTCTTCAGCATCCATGGTTGGAGCATATACTTGGATCACTGCAATGGTAAATAGCTTGCCTTGATTTCAAATTGAAATCATTCAGTCATTTATTGGGTTGTAACCGAGCACTGCTTTAGCCATCCTTTGATTGACTATGAGGGCTACTCCATTTCTTCTGCTGGATTCTTGACATTCACAGCTGAGTGTCTTCTCGACTTTGCAACAACCACTTAATTAGATCTGGTGACACCTTCTGACCTGAGGGGGTTCATCTTCCGGTGCCATATCGTTATATCTATATCTCTGTTTGTGCTTTTCCATAATCTTATCTTGGCAAAGATTCTGAATTGGGTTTTCAGTTCTGCCTCCAGTGGACCGGAGACTGACTTCTCTGCTATGACCCATCTTGGGTGACCCTACATGGTTTGGCTCACAGCTTCATTGAAGTACACAAGCCTCTTCACAACAACAAGGTAGAGATCCAGAAGGGGTACCTCCTACTACTACTTTAAAAACTCACCCAGCCTGTCTACCATCCTTTCCCAAACACATCCGCTCTCTCTTCATTAAGGTCCAATCCATCACTGCTTTAGAGATTATACCCAAGTGAAAAGTCAGCCCAGTGCTCTAAACACTCAAACCCTCCTTCTTGCACCATTGTTTTAGCTAAGCATTAAGCTCCCTCAGCTCCTTCTGTCTCCCTGGGCAAGCACGTGACACTGGTGGTATCTCAGAAAATACTACCTTGGAGGTCTTTGTACTAAGCTTGTTTCTTGGATTCATAAAGTCCTTTTTTAGGCCACTCCATCTCCCACTTACCTTGTCATTAGTACCAATATGTACTAAGACTGCTGGGTCATTTCCAACCCCTCCCAATAGTTTATCAACCCGATCTACAACAGCTGTTCGGTTGCTGGTATTAGTGTAATAAAGCACCCTGTCTACCTTCCCCTGTCACCAAACCTTATCTAGTACCCTGCCCATCCTCCAGTAGACTGTTCTCCTGGCTGTTAGAGGGAACAGCTCTATCTGGCATTGCCATTCCTGAATGGACATCCCCAACAGTTTTACTCAATCTGGCAAATCGGTTGGTGCTTGCCAACTCAGAACTGGCCTGCCTCCTCCTCCTGTTGCCCCTGATTCCCCTTGTAACTGTAACCCAGCTACCTTCCTGGACATCCTCACTAGCCCCATCTCCACCCCCCATGCTAGGCCCAGCTAAGCAATGCTCAATGAGCCCAAATACCTTTCCAGAGGAGCAATATCACCAAGTGCTATAATTCTCCTTTCAAGTTCTCCAACTGAACTTCAAGAAAAGCAACATTCTCACACCTGCCACAGAGGCATGGACCCTGAATCACCTTCTCTACAGCAGTGCATACATATGGCACGATGTACACTGTGTGAGACGGTCACTGAACTGACTCATGATTACAAATTACAAAACTACAGAGCTAAACACTCAATATATATGCTTAATGCATGTTTTTATATACCGTATTTATCGGCGTATAACACGCACCTCATTTTAAGAAGGAAATTTCAGGAAAAAAACTTAAATTTCAAATAAAGAACTTTAAAGCAAAATAAGGGTAGCTCAGAACTTTTTTTTATTAATATTATTAACACTTATAAGGTAAATAACGTAAAATGACAGTAAAAGCAACTGTTTTAACAAAGAAACTTGGATATTATATGTTTTTACAAAAGTTTACTCAGAAATTGCTGCTCCTCCTCAACCCCCTCCTCAACCCCCCCATCCTCAACCCCCTCCTCAACCCCCCATCCTCAACCTCAACCTCAACCCCCCTCCTCAACCTCCCTCCTCATCCTCAACCCCCTCCTCAACCTCCCTCCTTAAACCCCCTCCTCAACCCCCCTCCTCAACCCCCCATCCTCATCCTCCTTCCTCAACCCCCCTATCCTCGACCCCCCTCCTCAACCTCCCTCCTCATCCTCAACCTCCCTCCTCATCCTCAACCCCCCCATCCTCAACCCCCTCCTCAACCGTCCTCATCAACCCCCCTCCTCAACCCTTCTCCTCAACCCCCTTCCTCAACCTCCCTCCTCAACCCCCCTCCTCAACCTAAACCCTCCTCCTCAACTTCAACCCTCCTCCTCAACCTCCCTCCTCATCCTCAATCTCCCTCCTCATCCTCAACCCCCTCCTCATCCTCAATCTCCCTCCTCATCCTCAACCCCCTTCTCAACCTCCCTCCTCATCCTCCCTCCCCAACCCCCCATCCTCATCCTCCTTCCTTAACCCCCCTCCTCAACATCCCTCCTCATCCTCAACCTCCCTCCTCATTCTCAACCTCCCTCCTCATCCTCAACCCCCCTCCTAAACTCCCCTCCTCATCCTCAACCTCCCTCCTCATACTCAACCCCCTCCTCAACCTCCCTCCTCAATGCCCCTCCTCAACCTGAATCCCCCTCCTCAACCTAAACCCCCTAAATACCTCCCCCTCTCCTTTTCCCCCACTTACCTGCTTCTGCTCCGGTCTCCACTCCTTCTTGACCCGGCGCACATCCTTTCCCCTCACTTACCTGCTTCTGCTCCGGCCTCCGCTCCTTCTTGACCCGGCGCGCATGTGACTTCACATGCGCGCCGGGTCAAGAAGGAGCGGAGGCCGGAGCAGAAGCAGGTAAGTGAGGGGAAAGGGAGAGGGGGAGGTATTTAGGGGGGTTTAGAATGAGGAGGGGGGTTTAGAATGAGGAGGGGGGTTTTAGAATATGGAGGGGGGTTGAGGATGAGGAGGGGGAGGGAAAGAGACACTGGGGGTAGAGAGACACGGAGGGGGGGTAGAGAGACACGAGGGGTTAGAGAGACACAGGGGGGGATAGTACTATGGGTCCTTAACATTATATCGGCGTATAACACGCACACATTATTTGCCCCCTATTTTCAGGGAGAAAAAGTGCGTGTTATACGCCGATAAATACGGTACTTAAATCTATTAAAAATATATTTTATTTACTGTATAAGTCTTCTGAGTGAGACCAGACTGATATACTACAGAATATCTCTCTCTCTATGAAGGGCACAAGTGGCTAAAGGAGGATGCTCTCAGAGTGGGTTATCATGTCCATGTCTCTGGTTAAGCACTTTTACTTATTTTTCTTATTTCTTTTTCTATGTCTATTTATTGAGTAAAAATAATCGTACTTCAGAATCAAATAGAAATGTCTTAAAGCATTTCAACACATACTATAACAATATGTATTTCATGTGAAATAGATGAAATAATGCTAATATTGAAATATTTGTTTCCACAAACCCATCACATTTTAGATTATAAATAACTGCAAAGACTTAATTTCCCTAGTTAATTTAAATTATTGTTTTTTAAAGATATTTCATTAATTATATAATAAGGCCCATTAAAAACTGTCTGATTTAGAGCTGATTTTATAAGTTTATTCCTAGCTTGAAAACACACATATTCTACGTGGTACTAAATGCCAATTAATGCCAAAGATCTCTTATGTCACCTGAATAAAAAGTCAACAATAGCAAATGTCACTGTGGACCTTTTATCTTAGAAGCTATTGACCTATAAGTTGGTTATTTAAATGTAGAATTTTTTTATGATTAAAGGGCAGATAGTGTCTCATGGCATTTATTAAATGAACAGGTTTGGAAATATAACATTTTGGTGGTACAGGGCAGTCATGATACAGATTAATATAATTCATCTTAGCACAATATTTATAAAATTAAGTAAACTAATTGCTTCTTATTTTTAGAATTCAAGAAAAATCTGTGGGTTTCATATGTAAAGAAGGTTTGCTATTCTGTTAAAACAAAGTCTGTTTTCAACTTGCTTTTAATTATTAATTATGCAGACAACATAATAATGGATACTACAATTGTTACATATTGTGTTTTTTTATATACAGTGCCTTACAAAAGTATTCACAGCCTTAAATTCTGTTATGTTTTGTTAATCTGAATTTTATGTGATGGATCAGAACACAGTAGTCCAAGTTGGTGAAGTGAAATGAGAAAAATATATACATACAACTATTTTTTAGAAATATAAACAGAAAATTGGCATGTGCGTATATGTCATCACCCCCTTTGTTATGAAGCCCATAAAAAGTTCTGGTGCAACCAATTATCTTCAGAAGTCACACAATTAGTGACATGATGTCCACCTGTGTGCAATTTAAGTGTCACATGATCTGTCATTACATATGCACACTATTTTGAAAGGCCTCAGAGAATGCAACACCTAAGCAAGAGGCGCCACTAACCAAACACTGCCATGAAGACCAAGGAGCTCTCCAAACAAGTAAGGGACAATGTTGTTGAGAAGTACAAATCAGGGTTAGGTTATAAAAAAACTAAATCGAATATTTTATGATCCCCACAAGCACCATTAAATCTATCATAACCAAATGGAAAGAACATGGTACAACCGCAAACCTGCCAAGAGACGGCCACCCACCAAAACTCACGGACCGGACAAGGAGGGCATTAATCAGAGAGGCAGCACAGAGACCTAAGGTAACCCTGGAGGAGCAGCAGAGATCCACAGCAGAGACTGGAGTATCTGTACATAGGACTACAATAAGCCATACACTCCATAGAGTTGGGCTTCATGGCAGAGAGGCCAGAAGAAAAAACAAAATGGCACGTTTTGAGTTTGTGAAAAGGCATGTGGGAGACTCCCAAAATGTATGGAGGAATGTGCTCTGGTCTGATGAGACTAAAATTGAACACATCACATCACCCAAAGAACACAATCCCCACTGAGAAACATGGTGGTGGCAGCATCATGCTATTGGGATGTTTTTCAGCAGCCGGGACTGGCAAACTGGTCAGAGTTGAGGGAAAGATGGATGGTGCTAGATACAGGGATATTCTTGAGCAAAACCTGTACCACTCTGTGCATGATTTGAGGCTAGGACGGAGGTTCACCTTCCAGCAGGACAATGACCCCAAACACACTGCTAAAGCAACACTTAAGGGGTTTAAGGGGAAACATGTAAATGTGTTGGACTGGCCTAGTCAAAGCCCAGACCTCAATCAAATAGAAAAACTGTGGTCAGACTTAAAGTTCACAAGCGCAAGCCATCCAACTTGAAGGGTCTGGAGCAGTTTTGCAAGGAGGAATGGGCAAAAATCCCAGTGGTAAGATGTGGCAAGCTCATAGAGACTTATCCAAAGTGACTTGGAGCTGTGATTGCTGCAAAAGGTGGCTCTACAAAGTATTGACTTTAGGGCAGTGAATAGATATGGACATTGACTTTTTCTGTTAATTTGTTGTTTGCTTCACAAAAAAAAAAAAGCATCTTCAAAGTTGTGGGAATGTTCTGTAAATGAAATGATGGAAATCCTCAAACAATACATGTTCCAGTTTGTGAGGCAACAAAACACGAAAAATGCCAAGGGGTTGAATACTTTTGCAAGGCACTGTATATATATTTGAAGAATTTAAGTCTGACTAAGAGCATAATTAAACCGGAAATAAAATTCATATAGTTTTTAATTTTAACAAATAAATGTTAATGCCTTGCCAAGACCCTGAATAGATTCATGATCCATTGGTTGAAGTTGTGTCTGAATGGGGTGTTTACATTTATGGATAACTATGGTTGCATTGAATGATGCAAGTAGTCTGCTTCTGCCTCTTCCCTCCTCCACCATCCCTTCCTCGACAGATCACAACAAACACACACTCCCATCATCCAGCTGTCTAGATGTTATGTATCAAACACAAAATGATTGCTTTATTCATAAACAGAGTTTTCAACATTTCCCAAGAAATGGTTTATGCCCATGGCTTACTCAAAGGCTAATATTGTTAGTTTAATACATACATAACAAACAAGTATCTTTTTTTCTTGAGCTTCTTGGCCCTTTAATATAGCCTCCAAACAACTGGCTATATTCACTAACCTTAGTCATAAAGGGCTGCAATGAATGCCTGTCTCAGTCCTCTAACTCCTCTAACAAATGCAATTTAAAACACTTTTAATTGTGCCAGTGTATTCTATAGATGGTAGTGGTATTCTAGCAAGGGGCAGAGCAGTTGTAAGAAAGGGTATTGTGTTAAATTATATTTTATTATGTATATGCTTATTAGTGAGGTTTACTTAGTGTTTTGATTGGTTTCATAGTATGGTTAACTACTGTGATTAACTTCCTTTAGCAAGTGTTTGGTTAACAAGGATCATTTTTGCAAGGTCTCCTTCACCGGACTGGAGACCCCCCTCTCAACTATCAACTACCCTTTAACACTTCCATTTCTCTCCCTTTCTTTTCCCTCTTTCCATCCCCCCCCCCCCCTTTTTGGATTTATTACATAGATACATGGATACATAGGCCCTTTCATGACGTGGCATGCCTTGCAGCTAAGGGCACGCCGGCGTCTTCTCAACTAACAGTATTGTACTTTAAATATTTAGAGGTTGTATGCTTACCCTCCCTGTCCGTTTCCATATGAGTGAATGTTGGTGTCTGGATATGAGTTAGATCAAGCACGCAATAGACGGTGCTTAATGTAATAGCTAGCCTGCTGGCCTTCATTTACTCCTCATTTACTGATTTTTCCATATTATACTAATTTTTGTAATGGAGTTTGGACAAAACAGAAGTTAAATCTTTTGAAGAGGAGTAGTCCTGCGGGGACATCATATGTATATATGTATATAATAGTCCTACTAATATAGAAGACTGAGGAACCCCTATGACTTTATTGTGCACCTTGTAGAATTTGTGCCCTGACTAAAAATCAGATAAATATGGCATAACTAGGTAAACCATTAAGAGAGATATATATACTTATAAAGGTCAGATCACTCCAGGCTATTTATATCGTGAACCCTAGAGGATTAGGGTCCCTTATATCTTTATCATCCAGAAACACTACATGTGCTTAAAGCAATAACTAGCCTGCTGGCTTCCACTTACTCCTCACTCACTGGCTGTCCCACATTATACTAACCTCTGTAATAGAGTGTGGGCAAAACAGAAGCTAAACCTTTTCCAGAGGAGTAGCCCTATGTGGACATCACATGTATATAATTGTCCTACTAAGATAGAGGACGGAGGAACTCCTACGATCATACTGTGCACCTTGTAGAACTTGTGCCTTGACTTAAAAACAGTTAAATATGGCATAACTAGATCCTGGTAAACCATTAAGAGTTATATATATATACATATATACCCTAGAGGATTAGGGTCACTGATATCTCAAATATCCAGTAACACTACATGTATTATAGATCTTTTACAATTAGAAAGACAGGATTAATTAAATTGGATAAGCCATCCATTTTCCCTCTCTAGTACTGTTAGGTGTGTTCTTATGAACCCCTCTAATAAGAGTTCAAAATATCATCAAGTGGTTGTATGTTCACACATCCACCAGCCTATTTTATATTTCCTTTTTTCCAATCCGGGATTTTTTATACCGTTTGTTTTTAAAGATATCGCCGTTGTTACCCCTTATTAATAAAGACTTTAGTTTTATATTTTTCCCACATTGTATATATATTAGTAATCGATGGGTAGTAAATACCTTGGGAGCTTAGCATTCCTATCAGACCTTGCTCTATTTAAGCACATAGCATATTTTTTTACAGAAGTTTTTAGTTAGTGAAGACCTTGCTTTTGGATAGAAGTTCACTAACTAAAAACTTCTGTAAAAAAATATGCTCTGTGCTTAAATAGAGACCTTTTAAATTTACCGAATCGCAATTTAATAAGGCTGATAATATCCTAATGGTTGTATTATGGATATGTAATTATTGAAATAGGAGTCTTGCTGTTAAGTACTAATAGTAAGGGTTTATAAAAAATAAAAATCTTGAATAAATAAGATGTACAATAAAGTGCTTGTAAGTGCTAAGTGCATAATAGCTTTAATCAAAAATATATACTTGATGATATATTATATAAAGTGGGTCAGTCCCTAATCTGTCTATGGGGACAGGACTGGGGACCCACCACTTATCCCCTGATCTCTTGTCAGTTTAAATCCTCTTGGAACAAAAAGCTCCCTTGAGAAATCTTTATACTGACCCTGGATGTACTTATATAGGTTAATCATATCCCCTGTAGAGAAAATAAGTTTAATTTGGTTAGTCGTTCTTCATAACTTAGCCCCTCCATTCCTTTAATTATTTTTTGTTGCCCTTCTCTGTACTTTTTCCAGCTCTAAAATGTCCTTTTTAGGAAGTGCTGCCCAAAACTGTACCCCATATCCAAAATGAGGAAGTACTAGGGATTTGTATAGTGGTAGAATTATATTTGCTTCCCTTGCTTCTATACCCTTCTTAATACATGCTAATATTTTATTTGCCTTTGTAGCTGCTGCTTGGCATAACTCAGTTAATTTAGCTGCAATTTTAACTAGGAAAGCACTTTTTGCATATGATTTTGCACCCTATATCTAATGGTGCAGAGCACATATGGGGACTTCAGGATCCCTTTAATGACTGTTGTATCATTCTCTACGGAGTAAAAAAAATATGATAACATTTTACATTTGCCAAGAAATTATTTTAATAAAGTCAAAAATAAAATTAGGCATTTACACGATTTCAAAACAGTGTGTAGAATGTCTACAAAATATAAAATATTTGAAATTAGAGAGTTTTCTGATGTATTATTGTATTAAAATTGAGAAATATTTGCTATTTATCAGTTTGTCAACAATTACTGTACAAGCTGTGAAATGTGTGTCTCTCTCTTATTGCCTATTATTAAATCCACTACAATACTTGCATATTTCTTTTATGTGTGTGTTGCAAGTAGTCAGTAACTTTCCCTAAAAGGACGATGAACTTGTACAAAGGAGAGTTTGAAGAGGCAACTTTCAATCACTGACAGAATACAGCAGCAAAACAATACACCACATGACATCATAGGCTAAGTTTAAGATGCAGATGCACAAACTTGAATTAAGTTTATTATTATAAAGATAAAAATGTGAAGAGTAGTTAATACCAAACTTTGCCACTTACAAGCCATGAATGTTGAATCCTTACAGTGGCCTTTTAAGTTTAATAGCTGCTTAGTATTATTATTATTATTATTATTATTATTATTATTATTAACTTTTATTTGTAACACGCAAACATATTCCGTAGGGCTGTGCAGGGGAAAAGAACAAGGAAAAATACAATATTAATGACTGTAGAAAATGGAGGGCCCTTTTTTAGAACCTTTGTAGAAAGTGCTTTTTTCAAAGCACCCTACAAGATTGTAAACTCACTACTTACAATCTAAAGAGAGTGGAAGAGGCAGAAACCTGGGGAAGAAAATATAAGGAATAGCATGGGTTAGGAAGAAAGTGAAAGTTTGCTTTGGTCGAAAAGTGTGAAACATTGGAAAGGTTTTTCATTGGGAGCGGGAAGAGATATGATAGAAAGTCATTTGAGGTGACTGGCTCTAGTATTCAGATGGTGGTCAGATAATATAACCTACAAATGGGAATTAGACAAAATTCAAACACATGAATTATGGACAGTTAGTAGTTATATTGAATTTCTCTCCTAGTGCTTTTTAAATTTAACATTTATCAAACAACTTAGCTTTTTTGTCTGAGGTATAATTAATAATAGTTTAGTTAATTGACCTCTGTAATGCTCTAAAAACATGGGGCCTCATTCTATTATCGGCCGCAGCCGTTGCGGGGCCGCAAGGACCGGCCGCAAGCTATTCGGCTATTCTATTCCCCTCCGGCCGGGGATTCCGGCAGGCTTGCGGCCGGTGCCTTGCTATCTCTTGCGGCCGCTCGCGCCGGAGGAAATCCTTTGATCTAAAACGGCCGCAAGGAAACCGGCGGTAAGAAAATCCTATTTGCAATTCAATTGCTCCGGGAACCCTCTCTGCAAGGCTAAAACCGAGCTGCAGCTTACTTGCAGGAAAGAGGTCCCGCTAGCACCAATTAAGCACGAAATATAGCCCAAATAAAGCCATCCTGCACTTTGAGAAGACTATAAAGTGATTTTCGGTGTTAGCAAAAATAGCACAAAATTCCCCTATACTCAAATCCGTAAAATATATATTTTTTAATATACGTCAAATATCCATGTAAAAAGTCCATAGGGCTTGGAGCACCTCAGACCCGCCTACGCCGCAGCCGGAAAATAAACAGTTAATTTAAACTCGGGTTTGGGCTGATGTGCAAGCTTGAGAGTGCGTTACTTTTTATCCTCATGTCCCCCAATATGATCCCTAGCATTTACAGAGCTTTACAGAGCTGTCTTGAATTTATTTTTGACTTTTTAGATTTCAGAGCTTACGGCCGGTTGCAAGATTTACGGCCGGCCGTAAGAAGAGATCCTTGCGGGGCCGTTTAATTGAATTGCAAGGTAACGGGACCCCCGCAAGGAATCGCAGCCTTACGGCCGGTTTACGGCCGATAATAGAATGAGGCCCATGGTCTATATGTTTTAATTAGGCATTGATCATAAATAAAATACATATATAGATTTAGAAAAGCAAAAATTCAATATAAAGCTTACTTTTCAAACATCTAATCATAAACTTCTGGGTAAGCTGCTTGCCTCCACCCATATAAGGTAATCTCTGACTTGGAGGCAGTCCTAAATGGTCAGACACAAGCTTTTTCAGTAGTTTTAGGCAGGAGATTATGCTCTCATGGCTGGAGGTGTGTTAAGCCAGTTTACCTTGGCACCAACACAAACTTGTGCCTGACCACTTCCTAGCTCGAGATGCTCCCACCCCTGACAACCCAGCTAGAGGTTTACAAAGTGATGCCTGAATGCACATTTAATAATAAATATTGCATTTTCAAATAATTAAATAGGGTTTTCATTAAAGAGCAATGCCTAATTAAAATATAATAATATTAACTCCTGTTATTGTGGCCATCCTTTAATCATGTCCTATTCATAGTGTTTCTTAAGAGAGGACAAAATGCTAAGCAACCCATGTTTTAATAGATGTCTCACCATAACAAGAATTGTCCGCCTCTGTATGTATCTGATAACACATAAATGCTGGTGGTATTCTTTTCTCTTTGGTCGTTGATCAATTCTGTTCATTTCAATGACAAAAAAAAATCTTTTTAAGTTATTTTTATTTTTCTCTCTTGAAGATAACTTGTATTGAACATAATTCTAAGCAATGTAATTCTGTAATTCAAAATAATTCAAAAGCAATGCATTGTAACCTTCCCATGCATTGCTTTTGTAATGATTCGCTCTTCTTTATTCTAATCAAATCAAACAATGATTTATAATGCAGCCCATGTCCCTCTGGCCTTGCAAGGGATACAAGTTCCTTGTATTGATCCAAGTTTAAGGGACTGATTTAATTATTTTCAAGATGTTTGGACAACACATTCATTTTCTTTTTCATTTATATTTGTTTAATGAAAAGGCCATGATGCATTCTGAGATGGAGTTTCACTCTAGGAAAGGAGGCCAGATGTACGACTGTAACAAACCCATATGTCTCAATATTTATGACATGAGATATGCAGTCATATGAGATCTATACTATTTTGCCATTAAATCAATATTGGGATATACATTTAAACAAGCTTAGGTTTAAATATGAAGTTCAATGGGGATATTTCATATCACACATTGTATTAGAATATATTAAATTCAATTTCATATGTACAATAAGACACCTGATGTTTATTTATGAACGTCAACGCACTGTAAATCATAAGAATAAAATTGCGTGCACTATATTGTGCCAAATAAAAATATCTTATGGGGGGGCTTTATAATTATTACACTATTTTGTGGTCCACGTTTGCCTGCATTTTAGGCTATTTGATAAATAGATACAGTAAAAGGAATCTCCAATTATGATTGCCAGTAACAGTTGTTTTAATTAGTAATTATTTCACAATTTCACATATTTTTTTATAGCTTATTGAAATATTTAGTGATATTTATCATGCTTTATTACTTATCCATACTTCATTCTTGATCATACCTTTTTACTTTATTTATATCCAGTGTGTTTCAGGGAACATCCAAGGTGCAGTTAACATTTGCTTGTTACATAGCAGCCTATTGAGGGAGGAGGTATTATATATTTCTGTGGCTTATATTCTATAAACCTATGACTGACATTAAAAGGCATTCAAAATTGAATTAATTGGTGAGTAGTTAAAGAGGATCGACAGAACAAGAAGGGTTTATATAGGTTTTGTGGCTCCTTAAAAAAGTCCAAATAAGAGTAAAAGCGGGAGTCTAATACAGTGTAATTTACAACATAATTATGTAATGATGTCAGAGAGAAAAGTCACTCTCCTAGGTGTTTCATCTTTGCTAGACTTCATCAGAATAACTTTAAAGTCCAAATTGGTACAATCAAACAACTTGTCCATGTGTGGTTAAATATTTAATTTTGATCTGAACATGAAAAATAGGGCAAGTAAAATTTAAGATTTTTTTTCTGCATTTTTTTCTCTATTTGCTCATTTTGCTCATTTATACTATACATTGGGTTGAGAAGAAAAATGTATGCACAACTTTGTTATGAACTACAGTAGAATTCTGTGGAACCAAGGAAAGAGGCTTTGAACATCCCTTAGATTAGAAGCACTGAATGGTTTAACTCCTTCATGAACCATAACAAATGAAAACATCTAAACTAACACTTGTGTTTCAAAAAGTCTAACATAATTTTTAGAGAATTTGGAACTTCAAGATATGTGAAGCGTGATGCACGCAATGGAAATCTACTTTACATTTCATTCCGGAGTTCATGATACCCTGACTAGAACAGATTACATCCTATGTTTAAATTGCTCACAAACAATGTCCTCAACTCCAAAATTCTTGATATACTAATATCAAATCACCCCCAGATGTCGGCAATGTTTTCTTTTAAACCTCCAATAAAAAAATCACTCAGCTGGCGCATATCAAATTACCTCACTCACTCTCAAGACTTTCAAACCAGTTTGAGAGGCATGGCACATTTTCCACGCCAACAACCATTACCATATACCAAATAACACTCTCTATTGGCAAATTGCTAAAGCAGTATTCAGAGGCCATATCATCTCATACCACTAAGAAAAAGCACACAAAAATAGGTAAAAACCAGATGCTCTACACTACACACATCTCTTACACAAATCACTATACACTCCAAATAAACCAATTATTCATTGCAACTAAAACAGCATATGATTCAACACTATACAAGGCAATCCAAATGTACATGCAAAACACCAGATGAAAATACTAAAATAAGCTAATAAACTGTGAAAATTATTAGCACAGGAACATCAACATTCTAGCACTTAAAAATTACTCCAAAAACATATAAATGATCAATAAGCAATGTTATCCTGCTTTATTACAAATAACTCTATATAGCAGACCCCAACTGTCTGGATCTGCACTAATACTTTCTGGAAACCACTCACCTACCAGTATTAATCTCATCTCAAAGAGAATATCTTAAATATTACTAAAATCATCATTATTCACTTTTCAAAAGGACCCATCCTTTTCAACATAGCTTTATATTATTTATTAACATACATAATCCATAACTAGAAGATTAAATCAAAGTAGGAAGACAAGAAATTAAAGGATCACCATTGGAAAACATTAGTCTACCTAAGTGCATAATTAAGCAGAAATAATTCATATGGCTAGTTTTTAATAAAAAAAAATACATTGTGATGCTGGGCACTGTTGGAATTCATGCTACATTGGTGGCAAGTTGTGTCTGACGAGAGTGTTTACTGTGTGGAGAGATATACAGCCCTATTAAATTCCAAGACAGTAACCCCAACGTGAAACCCGTAATGTCCGCCTGCTTGAAATTTGGCAGAGTTACGTTGCTATTAAATTAGAATGGGCTGCGAGCTACGGGCTTGAGACGCAAATCTTAGTTCGTTTGTAGAACCGTTACAGGTTTAGACAGAACCAATGGAAAAATAGATCGTCAGAGATACATCACTGAAAAAGGGGAGGTTAGATTTCAAAGTCCTACGGGCTACAATTGCAGTTTGCGATCAACCAACATTCCAGATTAATGCAATATTAATAAAGCCGTAAATATGATATTCTATCACATGCGAGTTACAGTATATGTATTAACACATTGATTGCAGGGATCAATATAACACAGAATATAAACATGAAATAAAGTATTTTTCGGGGCCGATTTGTGGGCTTGAGAATGTTGTGCTATTAATTCTAAGACCTAACATCACTTTCACTTTTAATAAATGTACAGTAGTGTCTTTTTTTTCATTACAAGTGCTACGTATTGGACTTTACCCCCCTTGCGTGTCCTCTGGAGCACACGTTGCGCTCAATTTGCGTGTTACGGGCTTGCTTGCGAGTGACTTTGTTGCAATTTAATAGCTGAATTGAACAAGTAGCGGTTACGGGTTTGACAGATCAAGGGATTTCCGAGCCCGCAGGTCGAATTCTCACGTCGCGTATGATTTTCTCGCACCTACTCCTCAAGTCGTCTGCGGGTATGTTTAAGAGGCCAATTTAATAGCTCAAACTCATGCGAGCTACACTACGAGCTACAATTTTCAAAAACGTAGCAATTTATGGAGGCTGATAGTTGCTTTGAATGAAGAAAGCAGTCTGCTTCTGGGTCAGTGAAGAGAGTAGTCAGCTTTAATCTTTGCTCCTTCACACCCCACTCTCCAAAACATCTACATACAGAGTTGCAAGGGAAACAGAAGACCTAAGTTGGGATTAGAAAACCCCAACAGCCCAAAACAAATAAAGGATTCTTCTTTCCAACTAATAAACTAAATAATATAGCCAGTTTGAGATTCAAGAGACTGCTTACCCCAGGCAGATACATGTACAAGCTGGAACAGAGACCAACACACTATCCAAATATCAATCTCAAAAATGCAATGAACTGCCCAGTATCAAAACTACACCCTTTTGTAGATAAAGCCAATTCACTACCATACAAGCTTTTTAATTCAGTAGTTATCTAGCTTTTATAAAACAAAAATATCACTCTTTTTCCATTTGACAAAAATGTAGAATTCCAAGACTCCAAGAGAAATGTCTCCGACAATGGAAATAAGAATCAATTCTGCAAATAAGACCTCAAATAAAAACATAACATCCCAAATAGACACCCAATACACACATAAAATCCTTGGATGCATCATTATTGTTATGATTATTACTGTTATGACATTAATACTTTCAGATTACAGTGAACTGTTTTCCTATCATTTTACCTACCAATCTTTTGCTTTTATTTTCTCTAGTTAAGAAATGTACATCAAATTGAGAGGACCAGATATATAAGCATTCAACTGCAATTTTTTTAACTGAAGTGAATCAAATTCTATTTTTTCCAACATAGAACATATCTCTATATCTCTTTTTCTTCTTGAACATAATTGTAATCTATTTATTACATGCTCAAATTTACACCTCCATGAGGCCTGCCCAACAAAAGGACCTCAGGACCGAACCACTTCTTTTTAGAGACGTAAATTAAAAGAAGTGACTAAAAAGAGTACATCTATATTCCAATTCTTATTTCTAGGAGTATTATGTCTTCCTTTTATTTTACTATGTGGAAGCCTTATATAACATATTTACATTATTATGCTTACAACAAAAATTATTTTATGTTATGTCGCTAATAAAAGAAAAAAAGAAATACAAAAAAGGAGCCCTGTAAAACCAGTGTATTGAGGAAAAAAGTGTGTTAGGGACCATAATAAACTGTATAGAATGGAATAAAGTTTCTCCAGGTGTTGTAGTTTGACATAGAACATATCCCATCAACAATATTGCAATATTGTTCATTAAAGGAACTATACTATCAAATAGTCTCTTTCTGAAAAAAAATATTTCTATATCCGTTTAAGGAAAAGAGCTCAATAAATATTTTTAACCCATGCTCCACAGAAATAATATGTGAGTACTATTGCACTAGCATAATCTTAGGACAGGTGTGCACAAAAAGTGTATATAAAAAGCATCAGCCAAATGTCCAGAAGCAAAAAATAATAGCAGAAATAAAATAAATATATATAAAAAGAAAAAGTTCACATAAAAAGTATATGATAGTGGACATTAATAAGTAATTAAATTAATTTGGTAACATGGAACAAGCATATTTTATGAATGCAATAATTGGACTAATCCTGCATTTCTGAGCTTGCCATGTTGGAGCTAACCCAGTATTTCTAGCTTGCCATCACAATCTGTTTTGGTTTAGTTATTTGTTTTATTTCCAAATCTTCCCTTTTTACTATTTGGAAGCACTATGATAATAGTAATGTGTTTATAATTTTACTTGTGCTATAAAGAGAACAAAGTTTACAATCCAAATCAATTAGGCATTAACTACAACACTTAAATATTCGATTTAGCTAAATTTCTAGGATACCATTTGCAAATATCAAGAAATAATCCTTATTTGCTGTTAGTGATTCAAGTATAAAATATCTTATAAAGCTGTTATAAAAAATCAATCAATCAATGTGAGCTGTGAATTTATCCCTTTTGCCAGTAGTGTCCAAAATATTTTTTACATTAGCCACTGAGAAGTTGAGCAGAGTCTTGAGGGGCTCATGAATACTGCTGAGGGTCCATGGGCCACCTAATGATTTTCCTTCCATAACAATTATAATGAACTGTACTATATAGTAATATATCAAATGCATATATAAATTATAAAAGCTAGTACCTAGACCCTTTTGTGCTGCTTTATATTATTTTTTCTAGTTTTGTTTGAATATTGTTCTGTAATTCTAGTTCTAACACTTAAATGGAAATTACAGACAAATGGTGGCCTGCAGACCACAGTTTGGAAAACTCTGCCTTATATGAAGTAAAATAAGGAATTAATTAAAGATCAGAATATTCAACTTTTTACCTAGATAGTGGTGATTTGATTGGGTTTTCACTAGATAATGCATTTTATACTTTCAACTACATTACACCTAAATAATTAATTATTTCTCCTTTCTTCTCTCTCTATCTTCCCTCTCTATCTCCTTTGTTCTTTTCCCCACTACTGTTCCTTTCTCCATCTTACTCTCTCTCTCTGTCTATATATCTGTGTTTTTAACAATAACAACAGATATTTTACCACAATTAATAGGTATTGGTTCAGTTATCCTTTCTATTATTAAGTCCGTACCAAACTGAAATCTTCTCTACTGCAATGCTTGGGATTCCCCACTGTAATGTAAAAGTAAGGCAATAAGTATTCACATAGAAATTAACATTTCTGGCATTAAACTTGACTTGTTGGTACGCCTAGCTCCTCTAATTCTGATGCTTTTAATATAGAGTGAATATATTTTGTTTAGTTTATGTATGCTTCACTTTTGTATTTGATAGAAAGGACCTGGTCTTAGAATGCAGTTTGTTGTCTCTACATGTGTTGGACCTCATCGGATATCTCTGCATTACACCAGACTCCTGTTTCCATGTTTAGTTAGTTCTCCTCTATTTCTGAAATGATTATGTTATAATATAATATCTGTTACAATCTCATATTTATAATATGATCTTTTGAATATTTACACTTTTAAGACAGTAACATAATAAATAAACATAGCCTTTAATTTATTAATTAGAATATGAAATGTCTACTGAAGTTTGGAATTTCATAGCACAAGTACTTTCAGAAAACCTAATGGGAATATTAGCAATTTCTCATTATTGACAAAGCACTTTATAAAAAAAAATTGCCAATTGTAAAGTTTCACCAGTGACAAAAAATGTTCCATTCTAGACACAAAAACATAGATCTGATAAATCTGAGCCAGATAAGAACCAACATTCCCATCAAGTCTGCCCATTCTGTCTTCCTAAAACAAAAGCTTGGCTTCATTAATCGCTTAATGAGAGACATCTAGTTCATCAAATCAGATAAGAATACAGTATCTGTATTTACCTATTAAACCAGATAAGAGATAAATAGTAAAAAAAAACAATATTACTGAAAATAAAAAAATGATTAACCATGCAAGGAAAAAAATATAATGTTTACGGAGCCTTTATGCCCATCCACTGATGTCAGAGATGGCCTTGTCCTCATTCTTCTGCCCTGAATAAATGAGCTATTTAAGGTGATTGTAGATTCCCGTAAGATTCCTTTTTTGCCAGATGCCATAATTGAGTATTGGAGGTGCCCCTATGGCAAAATAATGTGAACCAATCAGAATGCTCAGATTGATAAGTACCCCTATGGTCCTGTAAGGACCTCTGTGGATGTAGGGCTTAATAGTAAATGCCATGCAGGACCTCCATTGTATATATCTTTAGGGTAGGTGCCATGGAGATCCTGGCAGGACCTCCATGGAATATATCTTATAGTTAGATGCCATAAAGGTCCTGTAAGGTTGATTGTTAGATGACACTGGGGTCCTTATAGGACCTCAGTGGCAACATGGTTAGGCAGTGAATGCTACATATGTCTGTTAGGGACCCATGTGGTAGGGGTAAATTATTGGGTCCTTTAAGAACTTCCATGGCACAGGGTTAACATTTAGGTGCCATGGGGGTCTATATAGATTTCAATTGTCATAGATATATTTGGGGATTAGGGTAAGAAGGGGTGGGAGGGAATCCCAGGGTTCTCTTCAGAGCATGGGAGGGAGAATACCTTGGGTCCCCCATTTATTATACTTTATATGGTGGAATTCCAGTTATCACTGAGCTCGTGGAGGTAGGGTACTAGGGGTGATCCATGAGATCCCCAAGTTGATGAGATAGAGTGTGTGTTAGGGGGCATTAGTAACACCTTAATTGTGTCAGTTATTATATCTGACTCAATTAAGGTGTTAAAGTGTTCATAGCATCAGATCTGACACTTTCTTCATTTTCAGAGGCATCTTTCATGCCTCTATGGGTAGTATAGAAGGACAAAATCACGTACAGTTATTAACTTGCGTGAAGTCCTTGTTATTCAGATTGGAATGGCTTAGAGGGAAATTTGAATGTGACAGCTACACATAACTTGACATATGTTATTTTACACTATTCAAAGATGCCTTCACCCAGTGCTGGATTTTTTGGAGATTGGAATAGCTAGGTAGTGATTTATGTGTCAACTTGAAGCTCAAATCAGCTAAGAATATGTTGGAATGGGGACCTTAGTTTGGAATTATGTCACTGATACTCCATAATGTCAAAGTTTAAAAAAACAAAAACTAAATAAAAAAATTAAAGCTTTTTACAGCAGTACAATAAGCAAGTAGCCAAAGCTACACTGAAGTGGTTAACAAACAAGAACCTGAACCAGAATATCTTACATAGTTACATAGTAATTGAGGTTGAACAAAATACTTTTAGTCCATCAAGTTCAAATTTTAAGATCTCATATGATCTGCAGTATTCAGTTTAATTACTAATTGTTAATTGATCCAGAGGAAGGCAAACAGAAAAAAAAGCCAAGTGAAACTTTGCCAATTGTCTCAAAAGGTAAGAAAATATAATTCCTTACTGACTCCCTGGATCAATACTCTCTAATTAAGCCAGAATAACACTGAATCCCTTTTTAAAGTTATCTATAAAATCCACTGTCACCACCTGATTTGGTAAAGAATTCCACAGTTTAACCACCATTACTGTGAAGAAACATTTTCTTTCTTTAAGGTGAAATCTTTTTACTTCTAGCCTCAAAGAATGTCCTCTTATATGTTGAAAACCTCTTGGCACAAAAAGTTCACTTGACAAATCTTTATACTGACCCTGGATGTATTTATATAATGTAATCATATCTCCTCTTAGATGCCTTTTTTCTAGAGAAAATACAATTAATTTGGTTAGTCTTTCTTCATAACTTAGCCCCTCCATTCCCCTTATTAGTTTTGTTGCCCTTTTCTGTACTTTTTTCAGCTCTAAAATGTCCTCTAAGGTGCCCAAAATTGTACTTCATATTCAAATGAGGGCGTACTATGGATTTGTAATTTGTATAGTGGGAGAATTATATTTGCTTTCTTTGCTCCTATACCCTTCTTAAGACATGATAATATTTTATTTGCCTTTGCAGCTGCTGCTTGGCATTGAGCACTGTTACCTAGGTGGTTGTCCACAAGCACTTCCAAATCCCTTTCAATATCTGATACCGCTAGATTTACTCCATTAAGATTAAAAATTGCATGGCTTTTTTTCCTTCCTAAATGCATAACTTTACATTTATTCACATTAAATCTCATCTGCCATTTAGTCGCCCATTTCTCTAATTTATGCAAATCCTTTCAGGGGGAAACTATATCCTTTTATGATTTAATTTCCTTGCACAACTTAGTGTCATCAGCAAAAATGGAGACACTACTTTCCAATCCTTCTTCTAAGTGATTAATAAATATGTTAAAAAGGAGAGGACCTAATACTGAACCCTAACGTATCGCACTTACTACATTTGTCCAATCTGAGTTCATTTACAACAACCCTTAGCTTCCTGTCTTTTAGCCAGCTCTCAGTCCATGAGCAGATATTTACTGCAATTCCGGCATCCCTTAGTTTGCACAATAGTCTTCCATGTAACAAAGCCTTTGCAAAATCCAAAAAGACTACATCAACTGAGTAGCCTCAATCCAAGGTCCTACTAATCGCCACATAGAAACTAGTTAGATTTGTTTGACATGACCTATCCCTCATAAATCCATGTTGATTCCTACTTATAATCCTATTCAAATAGACATATTCTTGTATAGTATCCCTTATTAACCCTTTTAAAAGCTTTCCCACTAGAAGTGAGAAGTGAGGCTCACTGGTCTATAATTCCCAGCATTTGCTCTTGCTCCCTTCTTAACCATAGGTATCACATCTGCTTTTCTTTAATCATCTAGAAGACCCTGTGTTGAGTGAAGCTTGAACAATTAGATATAATGGTTTGGCTATTACAGAACCCAGTTCCCATATTACCCTTGGATGTATTCCATCACGACCTTCTCCCTGCGTTAACCAATTATTTGGTGAAAGTAGTGTAGCCCTGTTTTGTTGTTTTGCCCCAATATCCGATTGAGAATATGTGGCAAGGCTTGAATACTGCTGTTCACCAACAGTCCCATCTAACATGCCTGAGCTGGAGCAAGTTTGCAGGATCGAGAAGTACAAACTGGTAAAGACTTATTCCAGTTCTGCAAAGTATTAATTCTGGGCAACCAACTATAGACTACTTTTTAATTAACTTTCAAAAGTATTAAGTATGTTGTGTACATTCAATTGAAAAGAAAAACATAGTTAATTCAATTATAATTCCAGATTGCAATACTACAACATTTGGAAATTCCAGAGGGAATAATTATTTAAGGTACTGTGTGTTTGGTAGGTGCCTCTATGTATATGTGTATATAGCTATATCCAGAGGAAAGGAGAAGGAATTGTAACTTGTGCATGTGGGACACACTAATCTGAATACCCAAGGCAACAATAAATCTAAATATGCCCTTGTTTCTATACTTATGTGCAACACCCTGATTATGTTCTTACTTTGTAAGTCTCCAAGCAGACATCTTGTATACATTTTAATATAAAATCTTTTACCCACTTCATTGTGATGAATACAGGGGAGAATTGAAGACTTTATAGATAAATAGGTGTTTTATATAATAGTTTTATAACTATTTATGAAATATTCCATCACCAATTATATCACTTGTTTTACCTGTTGTGAGATTATTGATTTAATGAAGAATACTATGTTTTTGGACAGCAGTCAATCTTCGTGGCATTGAAGACCACTTAAAGTTTTGATAGATAATCCTTGTTACGGCTGTCTAGATTCTAAGTCTACAGACAAAGTAATAGAAGGCTACAGTACTTGTAGATGAGAAATAATGAGGATATCAGTATGAGATTGAGCTTTGGAGACATCACACACAGGCACTAAATAACTTAATTACGTTGTGAAAGATAAACTGAAAGACAATGCTGAACGTATTGTATGTTTTAAAAAGTATATAAGCCTCTCATACGCAATTTCCAGAGAAATGCAGGGTCAGATTTAAAATAATTGATGCTCTATGGTTTATCAAATGATATTGAATTAGAAACTAATGCAAACAAATATCCCTAAATTAAAGGTCAGTATAAATATACTGTGTAGAATATTTGTGGAAATGTGTTCTTGTTGTTATATTGATCTGTTTTGGTATATATACAAGCGGGATTTAAAAAAATTGATAGTCTCTTATTTGAGTTGCTGATCTTATCTGATCTTGGGTTATACTTGGGCAAATGAGTTATCATTTTATTGATATGTGGTTTGGGGCAAATTTGTATCAATTTAAAAAAAAACAATAAACAAAATATGAATCCATTGACTAATTAGAGGGAACTATACCTATAAATTACTAAATTTAGAGGCCCTCCCTTTTTACAACTGACCTGATAATATTAAACTTTTCTTTTATTTATCCAGAGCTCAGACTGCCATTAGCCAATGTCTATGGACATTCCTTGGTGGATATATTATGGCTTTGCAAAACTTACATTATCTTCTATGTGTCACTTTGGTAATCAGACAATCAACCTCCTTATTTTTTATTGTGTGCTTAAACATATTTCCCTTACCTGTAGACTGTAATGTGAAATCATAACTTAAAAAATTCCACAAACTGGTAATTTTCAAAGTGAAGCTGAAGAACACAGATTTGATGGATTACTGTAGTCTAAAACTCTCTATTATGTATTTAATAGAAAATGTATTATACATTACAAACATTTTGTTTTATATAAAATAAGTTATATTGAACAAAGAGCCAATAAAGCATCACAGAAAACTGTGTGTTTGATTCATTCTCTATCATATAAGTGAATTGAGAGGATGTGTAAACAGAGTATTATCTGATCACATTCAGAATTTAAAAAAGGCGACATCAATTGCCGTCCAAATCTCTATAATATTCACTGCCCCTTTGTTTCCTGTAACATGTCAGGACAGAGGAGGAGAAAACAATCCCATTGTGTCTAAAATTAATGTAATTTAATTACATTATTAACTACTTATTTTTCATACAAAAATATTTTATACATGTAAAATAGTAAAATGAGCACAGGAACAAAGATATGTATAAACTTGAAGTATACAAAATTAGTGCAGGATCAATTAGCAGTTGTGTGCCATCCCTGTGTGGTATGATAGATAATAATCAACTACTTTCATACTCCTAGTAAATGTACATATTTTTTGAGATTATCTACAATCTATTAAAACATCTTGTTTATTAAGTTGTAGTCGAGCCCCTCTCTTACGGCGGGTGGTAGCTGATTTGATGCTATTTAAATATAGCATGGGCTGAGGGCTAGATTTTGTGGTGCTTAGTAGATATGGGGCTGTAATTGACTATGAAGTGCCTAATGAAAGCCGAAAAGTGCTTATCTTGGCATGACGTAAAAACTAAAGCAAATTCTGCAAATACAAAGTAGATTTAGCAGATAAGGGGCAAAACATCTGAAATGTAGAGTGAACCCAAGGCCCTTCAGCTGGTGTAAAGCCCTTGTGGACATTAGGTTGTATGGTAATGAAGAATAAGGGAGTTTTGATCCTCGACTGGACATGATATGAAAAGTGATACCTGGGACATGGACCAGGATGGGATGAATGTGCAATAAAATTCTTAGTGAAAGGCCTCAAAAGTGATTACCTTGGGCATAAACAAAGTTGGTGCTTAGTAAAAAGCAGTAACCTTGGGCAGTTACAAGGACGGTGCTTAGTAGATATGGGCCAAATGTCCAATGAAAAGGGAAGTGAAATCCGGCCAAAGCACTTACCTTGGGCATGGATGAGTTTGGTGCCTAGTAGATATGGGTCACATCTGTAATGTGGAGCTTGGTGAAAGCCAGTAGACACTGATGAGCCCCCTCCAAACTCAGGCCCCAAAGTGAATTGAGGTGAGAGAGGAAGTGGCGGCCTGGAAGCTTATTCCAGGTTACACCTTTCAGGCGAGACCTGACATTTATTCTGAAAGAGCATGAATAACTGGCTATACATTCTATTAACCATTTTGTTTTCTAAAGTGAACTATTTAGAGATATTCAGAATTGTTTCATTGTTTTAATATGCAAATGAGTACTAATATGCAATTTGCTAACATGTGCTAATTAGTATTATAGTCTGCTTGACAATACCCCAATGTTATCATACAGTTACATCCCCTACGCCAGGTGTATCAAGCACTCTACACTGCAAATTAGCATTCTAAGCCCCACATAAAAGAGCAGGGAATTATAGACCTGTAAGCCTCACTTCTGTAGTGGGAAAGCTTTTAGAAGGGTTAATAAGGAATAATATACTAGAGTATGTCTATTCTAACATCATTCTAAGTAGGAGCCAACATGGATTTATGAGGATTAGATTGTGTCAAACAAACCTAATTAGTTTCTATGAGGAGTTTAGTAGGAACCTGGATCAGGGCAACTCAGTGGATGTAGTATTTTTAAATTTTGCAAAGGCTTTTGATACAGTGCCACATGGGAGACTATTGTGCAAACTAAGGGATACAGGAATTGCAGTAAATATATGCACATGGATTGAGAGCTGGCTAAAAGACAGGAAGCAAAGGGTTGTTGTAAATGGAACATACTCTGATTGGACTAATGTGGTAAGTGGGGTTCCTCAGGGCTCAGTATTAGGTCCTCTGCTTTTTAACATATTTATTAACGACTTAGAAGTAGGATTGGAAAGTAGTGTCTCCATTTTTGCTGATGATACGAAGTTGTGCAAGGTATTTAAATCAGAAAATGACGTACTTTCCCTCCAAAGGCATTTGCATAAATTAGAGAAATGGGCAATTAAATGGCAGATGAGATTTAATACGAATAAATGTAAGGTTATGCATCTGGGAAGGAAAAATAACCATGCAATCTATAAACTTAATGAAGCAAATCTAGGGGTATCTGATATTGAAAGGGATTTGGGAGTACTTGTGGACAATCACCTATGAAACAGTTCACAATGCCAAGCAGCAGCTGCAAAGGCAAATAAACTATTAGCATGTATTAAGAAGGGTATAGAAGCAAGGGAGGCAGATATAATTCTACCACTATACAAATCCCTAGTACGCCCTCATTTGGAATATAGAGTACAATTTTGGGCACCAATTCATAAAAAGGACATTTTAGAGCTGGAAAAAGTACAGAGAATGGGCTACAAAGCTAATAAGGGGAATGGTGGGGTTAAGTTATGAAGAAAGACTATCTAAATTAAATTTATTTTCTCTAGAAAAAAGGCATCTAAGAGGGGATATGATTACCCAATATAAATACATCCAGGGTCAGTATAAAAATTTGTCAAGGGAGTTTTTGTGCCAAGAGGTTTTCAACTGCCAAGAGGACATCCTTTGAGGTTAGAACTAAAAAGATTCCTCCTTAAAGAAAGAAAAGGGTTCTTCACAGTAAGGGTGGTTAATCTGTGGAATTCTCTACCAAAGGAGGTGGTGACAGCGGATTCGATAGATAACTTTAAAAAGGGATTGGATATATTTTTAAATCAAAAGGGCATTCAAGGTTTTCCTGGTTAATTAGAGAGGGAGTATTGATCCAGGGAGAAATTTGATCGCCAGTATCTGGGGTCAGGAAGGAATTCATTTTTTTCCCCTTTTGAGGCAATTGGCAAAGTTTTACTGTTTTTTTTTTTGTTTGCCTTCCCCTGGATCAATTAACAACTAATCCGCATATTGCAGATCAGAGGAGATCTTAAAAGGTTGAACTTAATGGGCTAAAAGTCTTTTTTCAACCTCAATTACTATGTAACTATGTAACTATACAGAAGCTGCACAAATGATTTTGAATGGCTCGGGAATATTTTACTGTAGAGAAAAATTGCTAATATAATGTATATAGAGTTTACCATGCTCTTTAGATTAAATACATTTCCTGTCGGAGTGACAGTGTCCCTTTAAATCTATTTATGGCAACTTTAACAACTCATTGTCAATTGATGTCATTACAAAACTGTGATTAAATAAGCTGTTACATTGTTTCAGAATTCCAGTATTTAATCGCACAAAACGTGGACTGGTTTTTAATGCGCTTTCATGTCTTCAGATCTTTTTAGATGTTTTGATCTCTAAGGTACGGATTCAAACTTCAAAATATATTGCTGCAAGAATGTGACAAATACATAATGCTAAGCACTTTCTTAGTATATACAAATATATTTAAAGAATCGTTATAGACAAGCAAGATTAGCTTTTGCTTTGGAAAATATTGTCTTTGATCTGTAATCCTCAGAAACGACTCACTTGCAACAAATTATTTTCATATTGTGCGAAAGTTTCTTATAGCACATTAATTGTGTTTGGGAATGATTGTATTATATATCTTGTAAGTGCTTATTTTTTAAGATTTGCCTTAAAATATCTATTCAAATAGTCATTGTTACATTGGAATTATTACAAACCACTCACAAGCCAGAAAGCTTTGAACATTTTATGTTTAAATACATCACTTACTGTCATCTCACGCTTCATCTAATGGCAAAACAAACAGCAAATAATATGGGGGAAATTGTATCTGCCACTCTGTTAAACAGTAAAACCAACTAAATATTAAACAAATATTTTACTGAATAGTATGTGCTCCATTAAAGTGTCTCTTTGGCACAACATAACAATATACCATGAAAATATAATACACCATTAGGCCTTTAATGTGCTAAGGTATTTTTTTTAACAAACTAGGTATATTCATAATTGTATTAATCTTTCTTTATTATTACCATATTTTATCCAGAGTCTTAACGTGGATATATATTTTAGAAACAGAGGCTATTTAAATATTAAAGTAATAAAAGAGACCCGTTTTATTCTATTTGCTAAATACCTACAATGAAGGGTTCATTAATAATATATAACACACAGCTCCTTTATTAAAAGTTAACAAATGTTAAGACCTCCAGTCTTTTTATGTTTTTACTTTATTTGTGCTAAAAGAAAGTATATCGGATTAAAAGAATAGCAGTGGTTGATATAAAATTAATGCTCTTAATCATTTTAAAATATGATAAGTTACGCTTTAAGATGACTATTGATGAAACATTATTCATTTAAAAAAAGCTGTGGCAGAATGTAGAGCAAATTTTCTCATACTATACCACTAAAGCTGTGCAGCAATGAGGCAGCTGTAGGCAGGGCCAGATCTACATTTTTGGAGCCCCTACAAGTGAGCACGCACCGATTTTTGCCTTTTCTGTGCGTGTAAGTTCCTTTTCCTGTTGTAACTCTCTTGTTCTAGGTGGTTTTACCCTAGTAGCCAGCCTATGAACTGCAGTATTTTGTTCTTATACGCCAGGGACTATTTTTTTTTAAATGGCGCCCCTCACAAGGAAGCGACCCTGGGCAGCTGCCTAGTTGGCCTAATGGGTAATCCGGTCATGGCTGTAGGGAAGTCTTTAGATTCATACTTTGCAATAGTCCTTTTTATAGAGTCTTTGCATTCAGAATTTATTGTGCTTTAAATACTTTGGATTACGTGATTTAATCATGTGTAGCTTTGTTGTTTCTAGTATTGATATTTAATTTTTAAATAAACATAATAATTATACCTACAGACTGGAGGTTTCTCAGCTTTAGGCACCATCCCCCAACTTCTCTTTTATTCTTACAAGTTCTTCTACAAGCCAATCAGATTTCTTTAGCATCCGTTAGCAGATACTGCTTCCCTAGGTGCCATATTTGACTGCTACTCTGACTGCATCCTGGGTGGAAGGGTTATCCTATTGGATTCTATTGTGTTATATGGTCATCTGGTGATCTTTCAACAGAACTGAACAGAGACCTTAATATACACTTCCTCCCATGCCTCTCAGGTGTCCTAGCCAGCTAGGAACAAATGCCACGACTAAATCTGTTATAATTATGTTTATGTTAAGTAATTTAGAGTTAATACTGTTAAGCAAAATAACAGTATTTGTATTTAATTAAATTGTGTTAATTATTCAAGATACGGTAATACCAGTGCTGTTTGTGTTCCAACACTTTTTCTTTCATTTATTTTAGCCATACATGTGCATTTTCAGCATTTCTTTACCCATCTCAACGCTTCTGTTTCTAAAGAGAGGTGAATGATAATTAAAAGAGAGCTATTCTTTTTTATCTCTGTCTTGTTTTTTTACTTACCAGATTTTATCAACCTTAATTATACCGGCATTGACAGTTGAAAGACTCTTCCCGAAGGGATTGGATCCTAATGATAAATGTCTCCATAAAAAAACTCTCCACTATTAATTTGCAGACAGTAGTGTGCCCTCTGCAGAGAAATTCAAACTATTTCTGAAATACAACCATGTAGAAAAAAAACTTGTTGCCGTTGAATGGTAATTCATTTCTTGCAAATCTATCTTGATCATATTTGTTAGTAACACTCCTTTAGTGCTTTGTGCCCTCACTTAAACAAACTAGTCCAAAGTACATTTTTAGAATAAAATGCCAGAACCACTTTGGATTTCACTGCACATCCATATAGGTTGGAGCTCATTAAATTGGTGTAATGATAGGTTTGCTTTATTAATAATGCAGTTCTAATTGTTAACTGCCTACAACAACGCTGACTCGTGTAAGGAACATTATCAATGTAGAGAATGATATAGTGGAATTATACATGAGTACTTTGCACCTCCTGATAGCCATGCCAATGCTTTATCTAATTTAGAGCCTAATAATCATGTCTTACTTTTTTGGTGGTGTCTTCCTTATCCATCACAGTAAAGGGCCTGTCAATAGTTTAAACTACAAGATCTAGAACAACTGATACATGCAGAGTGTTTTTGCAAAGGATACAAAATAGATTCCTGTACTTATTAACAGGGCCTTCAAAAATTCAGATTTTCCCCAAAAAGTCCATGGCTTATACAACTGGCAATATTTTTAGTTTAGTTATATGCATGACAAACAAGGGTCCTTTTTTTTTTTTTTTTTTTAAGTGCGGTGGTCCTTTATCATCCGGCATAACAAGATATTTGTCTATTCTGGGGATAGCATGCTGCTCCTCTTAAAGGGCTACAGAAGAATCATATTTGTTGTACTTTCTTTAAATATTTTTAGAAAATGTAAATTCAATATATATGTTATTCTAGGATAGGCTATGATTTAATGATTTGAACTTTTCTCTCTGTGAGGTCAAGTTTGGGCTTTACTAATTTGAGAATTTGGGTTTCCTGGTGGTCCAGTGGTAAGGTTTTGCAAACTGGGCTAGATTCCTAGTCAGGGAACCAAGAGGTCACACCACCCTGAAGCTGAGCAGGGTTAGGCCTGGTCAGTACTTGGATGGGAGATTACCTAGGAATACCAGGAGCTGTATGCTTTGGCCCACTGGAGAAGGAAATGGTAACCCACTCCAGTATCCCTCTGCCGTGAATACCAAGTGCATCAGCATGACATGGACATAAAGATGTCCCGGTGTGTTACAGTCCATGAGGTCACAGAGAGTCAGAAACTACTGTATGACCCAAAAAAATTGGATAATTAGTGATTCTGTACTAAATAGGAAGCACTTTGTAATACCCATTCAAGCTGAACTAGATACATATTTTGAGAACAATCCTTAGGATTCATCAAATCCAAGGTGTATATGGCATGCTCATAAGGCCTATATGAGCGGATTCGTGATTAAATATAGTACACATCTTAAAATTGGAGGCGAAGGAGAATCAACAACAGAGAGATCCTAAAACTAGAAGGAGATGAATAACCTGTAAATGAAAACAAAAATACACACATTATTATTGAATGAAGCAGAAAAACAAATTAGAAAGACTAAGCAAATGTGGTAATTAAATTAACCAAACCAGGTTGCCTGAAACTAAATAATGTAACAGGAAAATACAAACCTTTTAAAAAAAACTGCAACTTTCCACAGATCCTAAAATTATGTATAAGAAATTGTCTTTTTATTCTAAGTTGTATAAAAAAAAAAACATCTGTGTCGCAAAGAGAAGTCTAAAGCAAATTGTGGAAGGTCATTTGGAAAGGTAAACCAAGATAGCTAATTACTAGTCTAAAAGCAATAGCTTCTGGTACAGTTTAGGACTGGATGGTTTTACTGTGGGTTATAAAAAGTTTATTAAATCTTATAGATTCCCATATGGTGATATTGTATAACTTTATATTGGAGTGAAATCTTATCAGTAAAGAAATGATTAAGGTGCACATTTCCTCGACTCCTAAACCAAACAAGGATCATAGAAATTGTAAAAATTATCATTTCTAAATGTGGACTTGATGTAGATATTGGCAAATAGACTAAACGGTTTTATTGAAAAATATATTCACAGAGACCAAGTGGGATTTATTCCACCGCCCCGAACATCTGATGACGAGTGGTACATTTTATCCATGTTTGCCAAGATCAATAGTATTCCCTCTGTCATATTGATGCTTGGCTGGCATTGAGAATGTGGTTGATTACCTGAGCTGGGTTATCTATATGCAGTATTACAAATTATGTAAATTAAAGGAACTTCATTGCATGCAATTTATAAATCTCCAATAGTGACCTTACATTTTTCCCTTGTGTAAGAAATAATAATAGAATGAGGGACAAGACATGGTTGTCATCTTTCACCAGCTCTTTTTACACTGACATTGGAGCCGCAAGGGGCAGCAATTAGATTTCTGATATCACAAGAATTAAAATAGATAGTAAACAATATAAAAGTTTGCTAATGATATGCTTCTTACACACAAGAATCCTGTTATATTGCTTACCAATCCTTTTGTCCTGCTAAAATCTTTTTCTGAAAATTTGGGATGCTGATATCTACCACTTCTAATATGAAATAATTATTACAATAATTATTACTGAATTTTAACTTGGCATGAAGATAAATTGCACTATTTAGGTATCATACTTACAACTAATATCTCTAATCTTTTCACAGGGAATTTTCTACCATTATACAGATGCTTTAAAACTTTGATGGAAGAGTTGTCGAGATACAAAATGTCCTGGCTAGCCCGTGTTACAGCAGTAAAAATGACAATTTTCCTAAAATATTGTAGTTGTTTTAGAACTTCACATATTAAGGTTCATTCATTTGAGTTAAAGCAGTTTCTGAGCTCAGTGTATAAATTTGCATAGAAGTCCCTAAAATATCTCATAAAATAATTACTAAATACAGACATAAAGGAGATCTCTTATTGCCAAAGGTAGTGCTTTATTATAGATTTGCCAGATTGGCACAATCCATTTTGTTCAATTCTGGTGCACAAATAGGGAATACTCAACTAAAAATATCTAGTAATAATAATTTAGTATGGATCTCTTATAAGTATATTAAAGCGGGAGACATGTGTAACCCATTTACTAAACAGAGCTTCATGACGTAGAATCAATTAAAAAACGCTATGGCTTCCTCAATAAGAACAAATGGTTGACTTCAATTTTAGACAACCTAGGTCTAGACAGTTTAGCATATAAATGGTCATCTATAATTTGACTAACTTGGATGTACTTTACACATAAGATGAGCTCAATAAGATTTATGATTTTGCAGATTCTAAAAGATTCACATTCAGACACATATTTGTATTTGTTCAATAGATACGAAGAAATTAGATTGTGTTTGTTTTGCCAAAACATGACCCAAGCATAATCCATTTAGGCTTATCTTAAATAACTGACACCACACCGATTGTTTGGGAGAAAACACGGGCCACAGCTTTATTATAAATAACCGATTAACATAACTTAAAAGCTTGCATATATTATGCATATTAACATATTAAACTATAGGGGGAGGAGCCCGGCCACGGACAGTGACCTCACGCCTTGGGCCCTGCCCAAAGCCCCCAATGCTTATTTTTAAGCACGCCCTGTGAGGTAGGGCCACGCCCACTTAGGCCAGTGGGCCGGGTAACTGACCTCCCGCCAACCAATAATATAAACAACATCTCAGAAAATTGCTACTTCTCCAATAAAAACTTTTTTTTTTTTTTACACATATTATTATTATTCTTTTTTTTCTTTTTTTTTTTTTAATAAACATACATAACCATTCTTTATCCCAACAGTAAATTAGGGTGGGAGGGAGGGATTTTCCACGGAGACCGCTTTGTAATATGTTTAATGAAATAACTTGAAAATATTGTTTTTATAACATTACATACATTAACATAGTGACTTAGCATTTTAACATAATTTTTCCTAAAAATGCAAGGCAAGTATTTTGTGAGGCGAATCATCCATAAACAGTACTTCCATTAATTATGACGGAATTTAACAACTAATTGTTATGTATTTTTGAATGCTTTTAAAAAATGTTTGCATGGCTTTAATTTGTATCCTGCAAAGTTATAGTACTTCATAGTAGACAATGTTTTTAGTAAAAATACGTCCATCTTCTAATAAATCACCTTGACTTTCATTCTTTTCAATGTAAACTTTAATAGCCTGTGGATTTTTGCACCGTTACAACGCAACATACAATTGACCATGTGCAAATACTGGTTCTTCCAAGAAAATACCCACAGATTTGAAAGTTTGACCTTGTGATTTATTAATGGTCATGGAAAATGCCATAATAATGGGAAATTGTCTTCTTTGAATTATAAAAGGGAGACTACTTTCACTTGGTGCTAAATCTATTCTTGGTATGAAAACTCTCTCTCCTTTATGGGTCCCAGTTAAAATTTCAGCATCTATAAAATGGTCCTTTAATTGTTGAACAATTAATCTTGTGCCATTGCATAGGCCTTTTTTTGGGTTCATATTTCACAGTAACATGATAATTGCACCTTTCTTTAGCTGCAAAATATGTGGTGGCATTCCAGAAGGAGTTAGAGAGTTTATGAATTCAGTCGAAAAGTTAGCCTGACTTTCATTGTCATCAGCAAGTACAGAATCAGCACTGTGATAATTTCTTTGTGGTGCATTCATTTTTTTAAAGATTTCATTATTGAGGATTAATGCATCTTTATTTTTACACGTCAGTATGACTTGGTTGGCAAGCTCGGAATATTCTTCGTTATTTATGCTCCCTTCAAATATAGCCGATATAATATCTTGTTGACAAATCATATAAGGTGGGATCTCTACAGTGTCGTCGGCTAAATGTAGTATTTTTTCTGTTTTGCCTTCTCCAATTTTAATAAGCCAATCATTGAAATCATTTTGGCCTTCTGATCTCATATTTTGTTGCAGTTGAAGATGGGTAAAATGTTTCCATACTGTGCTTGACTTGATACAGGTTTCGATAATGTCAGTTCGATTTCCATGTACAACAACAGGTAATGTTTGTCTAAAATCGCCACCCAACAACATTACCTTTCCACCAAATGGAAAAATATTATCCATGACTTCACGAAGCAAACGGTCAATACATTGGAGGGCATAGCATGACATCATTGTGGCCTCATCTATTATAATTAATTTACATTTCTTCAATTTCTTTGCTTGTAAGGATGTCATGCGAATATCTGACACAGAATTTTCTAAAATAGGCACGGGCAGTTTAAATCCACTATGAACAGTTCTTCCACCTTCTAATAAAAGTGCAGCAATTCCAGTAGTGGCCAACGCCATTGCTATTTGGCCTTGTGCTCGTACTGAACTCATTAATAAATTGTACAAATAGGTTTTTCCTGATCCGCCAGGTCCATCAAGATAGAAATAACGCTCTGTCACCATGTCATCATCTATTGCATTTTTAATGGCATGAAATGCTTGCAATTGTAGTGTATTTAAAGTTGCAAGTCTTTCTTGTGTTCTTTCTGCTTGTAGTTGAATGTCATAGTCTTCAAAGTTTATGTCATCTATAAGACCTGGATCAGGCAAATTAAAACTTGCACAACTTAATCCATGAGTTAGAAATACTTCTTGGATTTCCATTAACGCTTTTAAGTGTGCAATGGGTTCATTGTATCGTCGCATAAAGTCTTCAGCCATATTACTTTTAAAAATCTCCCACAAAGCTAATGCATTTGGAGCATTTGACAAGATACAAATAAAAGCAAATTGTTCTCTCATCTGTCGTGGCATTTGACATTGTGCTGCTTCTTCTAAACATCTTTCCCACTCTGTATCATCCGCGAGTAAGTTTCTGTGTCTTGCAGCTAAATGGAAGGATTCATATACAATGTCATTAACAGTTCTTAATTGTTCAAAACTTTGTGCTCCTGGAACATTTAAACGTAATATCCGTAAGCAAAAACGTTCAACATCTCTTGGACTGACTGTGTAAATTCTTGGAATTATTTTATTACCTCTGGTTTTTCTTGCTCTCCATAATCCATTCACAAAAACATAGTGATATGGAATTTCAATATATAAGTATTGTGTTGCTTGAGCATCAGTGGAATTTAATGTAAACCATGCAGTTAGTGTAGTGTGACGATCTTCACTTTGGGCCAATGCATTCATTTCATTTCCAGCATGGAAATAGACTAAATGTCGTTGTGGCAAATGTACTGCTAATCTATATACTGCATGTGATCTATCATGCATTTCAAATTTTAAAAGCTGCCACATAGCTTCTGGCGCACTGACATAGCGAGCATCTACATGAGATGCAAGTTCAACATGTACTAACTCACTACATTCAGGGTTGTCTTCACTTTTGACGACTACAGTAGCTGCATCATAGCCTTTGTAAATATATTTGTAGACATATTTAATGGATTTGATGGAAGTGCAGGCTTCTACGTTGATGTGGGCGTTGTACTTCATGAGTAAATGTGGAGTGTAGGGTACTACATATCTATTGTCCACTTTTTTTCCACGAAGAATGGCACTATCTCCTTCTCTTCTTTTATAAAGTGGATATCCATCACAATTTGCATATGTTTTGTCTTTATAATCTTTTGGAAAATCTTTGGAACATTTATTATTTTCCATACATGGTGATTGTGGATTAAGGTCTCCACAAGGTCCATGAATCATGCGATGAGTAACAATCTCATATAGTCTACCATATAGTTCTGGATATGGTAGTTCAGCAACTATGACTGCATCCACTTTGTCCGAAGTATCTAATTTATCTTTCTCTTGAAGTATTATGAGAAGATGTGCATGTGGAAGGCCTCTTTTTTGAAATTCAATGGTATATACATAAGCAAGACATTTGCCAAATAACTGATTTATAGTGAAGTCACATATTAATTCATTTAATATGATCTTAAAAACTCTGGCTACTAAATCTGATCGATCGGAAGCAATTTGTCCAAGAAGTAGATTTTGTGTAATTTCTGGCCATTGTGGATTACATGTAAATGTCAGAAATAAATCTGGTTTTCCAAATTTGGTGACAATAGCCATAGCATCATTGTATCTTTCTCTCATATTTCGAGGAGATCCTTGAAAGGAAGATGGTAAAATGATGGCTTTGCCAGCTGTCATGTCTCTGGTTGTAGCCACGTCAGCAACATAGTCCATGAGTCCAGAATATTGTTCTACACATAGTTTATCTTGTTGATATTTTAAAAAGTTTAAATTATTTGCCTCAACTTGCAAATATGAATCAATAATCCATTGTTGTGTTAGTTTTCCACCACATAAAATCGGATTAAATCCATGTCGAATGGCAATTTGAGCTACTTTAAATTCAAGCATAGAAACATTATTTCGGATTCTGGCTTTAGCATTTGGGTAACTGGGAAGGGTTAATTTTGGTTGCCAACCTGCTTCTCCATGTGGGAAAAAGATGGGATATGTCATTGGATCTAAATTTGGATTTAAGATATTAATATTAATAAACGGTTGCTCCTCATTTCTGGGATATATTCTAATGTCTCTTTGAAATGGTGGTTCTCCTTCATCATTTTGAAACACCATTGCAACCTCATTTGATGTTGGCAAGTTATAACGACGTTTATCAGTATGTCTGTCTCTCTTAAGCACCATATTAACCTTTGGCATGGGAAATGATGTCTTTGTGCATGAAGTAGTTGTTCATTTTCTACTTCTGCCAATTCTTTGTAAGCTTTACTGTAGGGATTGTTGTCCATAATGTTATTTAGCTCTATGAAAACACTGGGTAAGCATTTTTTATTTTCTTCCATCTGCATACGTTGGTCAACAGCTTCCATTGTATCTAGGACATATAGTTGATCGAATTTTCTTTGCTCTCCTTCCTCTGGATGTAAATGTGAAGTACGATGATAAATTTGGCCTTGGACTTTAAAACCCTAAGGACCATGTCCTGGTACATTAGCAGCTAATGTTGCCCCCATAGATGCAAAGGATATGGCACTATTGTAGGATCTTATGTTTGTCTTAAAAATGTCGTAGTTTGGAAAAGTAGGTTCAGTCATAATATTTTGTAAATAGATTGGAAATTCTTTCCTTTCTGGAAGTTTGAACTTGCCTTTTTGACAACAACTAATAAATTGCCCATCTCTGGGTCTCTCCTGTTTAAAATAATAAGCCTCACAAAACTGACATTGAGTAGTCATGTCCCCACAACTATGAACCTGTACTGCTAAAGACTTGAGTAAAGGACAATTTGCAAAGCATATAGGAGTTTGACTTTCATATTCATCGGGTGAAAAGTCATGGAATGTTTGAACAACAGGTTGTAAATGCTTAGTTTTTTTCGTGGCTTTTCTTGGTATATGTTGTCCTTGTTTTGTTGAAATGTCCTGTAAGGTTTCAGTAACAGGTTGTAAATTTTTTTTTTTTGTAGTTGCTTTTTTTGGTCTGTCTTTAATTGTATCTTGTAAAATGTCATCTGATGTTTGAGGAATAGGTTGTAAATGCTTTATTTGCTTTGTAATTTTTTTTGGCGTATCTTTCATTTTTGTAGCTGATAGTCTTTTGCTTGCAAGTCTTTTGCGTTCTTTTTCTCGTCGAATTTCTTTCTCCTCTGGTGTCTGTTGTGCGGCACATCTCTCTTGTCTTTCTCTAGTTTGACGTATTTTCTTCTCTTGTTTGCTCTCGTTATCAGCCATATTAATTTGTAAAGACC
Source organism: Discoglossus pictus (assembly GCA_027410445.1). NCBI lineage: Eukaryota > Metazoa > Chordata > Amphibia > Anura > Alytidae > Discoglossus > Discoglossus pictus. The sequence goes on along the minus strand of CM050163.1, from coordinate 61,495,102 downwards.
AAAAAAGAAATGTAATTTGGTATATTGAAGTTTGTAATTACTGTTAAAGATTATTGTGCACAATTGAGAAATAAAAGGTAAATCATTAATGTATCGGTTATATTTTGTTCAAAGTTATAATTCCCGGCCTCATTGAATAACAATTTGGCCAATTGAATACTGCTGTAAATAATCAGTTAACATCTTTTTTAGAAATCATTTTTTAGTTATTGAAAAGCTTGTTTGTGGATAGATGTTTACCACTGAAAAACTTCTTTACAAAAAAAAAACATTGATGTGGTTATAGAGCTATGTATTGCATAGTGCCAATTTAAATAGAATAAGGGACATAGGGCCTCATTCTATTAGCGGCCGCAGCCGTTACGGGGCCGCAAGGACCGGCCGCAAGCTATTCGGCTATTCTATTCCCTTACGGCCGGAGGCTCCGGCAGGCTTGCGGCCGGTGCCTTGCTATCTCTTGCGGCCGCTCGCGCCAGAGGAAAGCCTTTGATCTAAAACGGGCACAAGAGTTTTGCAATTCAATTGCTCCGGGAAACCTCTCTGCAAGGCTAAAAACGAGCCGCAGCTTACTTGCAGGAAAGAGGTCTCGCTAGCACCAATTAAGCACATAAAATAGCTCAAATAAAGCCATCCTGCACTTTGAGAAGACTATAAAGGGATTTTAGGTGTTAGAAAAAATAGCACATAATTATCCTGTACTCAAATCCGTAAAATATTTAATTTTTAATATACGTAAAATATCCATGTAAAAAGTCCAGAGTGCTTGGAGCACCTCAGACACACCCACGCCGCAGCCGGAAAATAAACAGTTAATTTGAACTCGGGTTTGGGCAGATGTGCAAGCTTGAGAGTGGGTTACTTTTAATCCTCATGTCCCCCAATATGATCCCTAGCATTTACAGAGCTGTACAGTGCAGGCTTGAATTTATTTTTGAGTTTTTATATTTCACAGATTACGGCCGGTTCCAAGATATGCGGCCGGCCGTAAAAGGAGATCCTTGCGGGGCCGTATAATAGAATCGCGAGTTAACTGAACCCCCGCAAGGAATCGCAGCCTTACAGCCGATTTACGGCCGATAATAGAATGAGGCCCATAGTCATTAATTTTAATTTTTTTTTCTGTTGACACGGATGCAGATGAAACATGTTTCTTTAGTTTTCTCCTTTTGTACTTATTATACTGTACCTTGGTTGAAGTGTGATTTAAATGCAAATGTTTGTTGGTCCTCGGTTGAAAATCTTTGTCCAATGGTCTGGTCCTCTGTTGGAAGTCCTCGTCCGATGGTGTGGTCCTCTGTGTAAAATCCTGGTCCTATGGTCTGGTCCTCTGTTGAAAGTCGTGGTCGGATGGTGTGGTCCTCTGACGATAGCCCTCATCCGATGTTGTGGTCCTCTGGCGATAGCCCTCGTCCGATGTTGTGGTCCTTTGGTGAAAGTCCTCGTCCGATGGTCTGGTCCTGTGCTGAAAGTCCTCGTCCGATTGTCTTCACGCAGTATCTGTTGTAACATAAAATTGAAAATGTTGTTTGAGTGAAATGTCTTTTAAATAAATCAAAAATGTCTTAATTTTGGTATATTGTATCTGTGATGGTTATTTTTTTTCTGTGTTTGTCTAACTTTATCTACAATCCTGATTTGTTTGCACGACTTTTGTTATTCTTATTTAAGCTTCTTAGTAAGGCTTGTAGGTTGTGATATATTAAAGAAGAATATTTAATTATTTTTCTATGTATTTGTGTGTTTTTTTGTACAATCCTGTTTTGTGCACACCACTTGTGGTATACTTATTTAAGCTTCATTGTAATGGTTATAGGTTGTTAAACATTAAAGAAGAATTTTAATTTACTTTCCTATGTGTTTGTGTGAGTTTTAGTACAATCCTGTTTTGTGCGTTCCACTTCTGGTATACTTATTTAGGCTTCTTTGTAAGGCTTATAGGTTGTTAAACATTAACTAAAAATATGAATTTAGTTTGATATGTGTTTGTAGTAGTTTTTGTACAATCCTGTTTTGTGCGCACCACTTGTGGTATACTTATTTAGCCTTTATTGGGATGGTTATAGTTTTTTAAACATGAAATAAGAATATTAATGTAGTTTGATATGTGTTTGTGTGAGTTTGTTACAATCCTGTTTTGTGCGCACCACTTGTGCTAAAGTTATTTAGTCTTCATTGTACTGGTTATAGGTTGTTAAATATTAAAGAAGAATGTTAATGTAGTTTCTTATGTGTTTGTGTGAGTTTTTGTACAATCCTATTCGGTGCGCATCACTTTTGTTATTCTTATTTAGGCTTCTTTGTAAGGCTTATAGGTTGTTAAACATTGAATAATAAAGTTAATTTAGTTTGCTATGTGTTTGTGTGAGTTTGTTATAATCGTGTTTTGTGTGTACCACTTTGTGTGTACCATATGTTGCATACTTTGGCCCTCATTCAATTGCATTTTGGCCAATTCAATAGGACTCTAAGGCCCTCATTCAATTGCAATTTTGACAATTGAATAGGGGTCTAAATAAGCAGAAGAATGTTAATGTAGTTTCTTATGTGTTTGTGTGAGTTTTTGTACAATCCTATTCGGTGCGCACCACTTTTGTTATTCTTATTTAGGCTTCTTTGTAAGGCTTATAGGTTGTTAAACATTGAATAATAAAGTTAATTTAGTTTGCTATGTGTTTGTGTGAGTTTGTTATAATCGTGTTTTGTGTGTACCACTTTGTGTGTACAATATGTTGCATACTTTGGCCCTCATTCAATTGCAATTTGCACAATTGAATAGAGCCCTAAATAACCACATTACATATATTTTTTAAAGAAGTTTTTTGCTAGCAAACATCTATCCAAAATAAAGGTTTTCACTAACTACAAAACTCGTTAAAAAATATATGTTTTGTGCTTATTTAGGGTCCAATTCAATTGGGCAAATTGCAATTGAATGAGGCCCTTTGGCCCTCATTCAATTGCATTTTGGCCAATTCAATAGGACTCTAAGGCCCTCATTCAATTGCAATTTTGACAATTGAAATTAAATAAGCACATCACATATATTTTTTAAAGAAGTTTGTAGTTATTAAGCATCTATCCAAAAGCAAGTTTTTCACTAACTAAAAACTTATTTAAAAAATATATAGTATGTGCTTATTTAGAGCCCTATTCAATTGGCAAAATCGCAATTGAATGAGGGCCTAAATGTGGTTATTTAGAGCCATATTCAATTGGGCAAAATAGCAATTGAATGAGGGCCTTTGGTTGCTGCATTTGTTATATTGTCGGGGCCTGATTCAATTGCGTTTTGGGCTATCGAATAGGGCTGAATATGACCACAGAGCATATTTTTTACAGAAGTTTTTAGTTAGTGAACTTGTATCCAAAAGCAAGGTCTTCACTAACTAAAAAGTTCATTTAAAAAATATCCTCTGTGCTTATATAGAGCCCTATTGAAATGGGCAAATCACATTGAAATGAGGCCCTCGGCCATTAAAGATATATAGGTCCTCATTCAATTGCAATTTTGCCAATTGAAGAGGGCTCTATATAAGCACATAACATATTTTTAAGCAAGGTCTTCACTAACTAAAAAGTTCATTAAAAAAATATCCTCTGTGGTTATATAGAGCCCTATTGAAATGGGCAAATCACATTTAAATGAGGCCCTCGGCCATTAAAGGTATATAGGTCCTCATTCAATTGCCGTGGACCCCCGCAATTCTGTTGTGCATGGGATCCTAAAACCCTCCTGGAAACCCACTTCCAGGAGGCGAGCCGCGGCGCTGTTGCCCGCCGACCTACCGTAGCGTTTTAGCCAGCATGCCGGGGGGGCGCATGGGCTTCTTGCCCTTTGGCAGGGGGCTCTATCCTGCTATCCTTTGGCCTGGCACATCTGGCCAGGGGGTGCTCCCCGTGGCAGTTGGAGCACACGTGTTTGAACCTGCAGTTGGGAGCCCATTTACATACCCCTTCGTTATAGGCAAAACAGGACTTGGGACCTGCGGCCGAGTTGGCGGTGGGGCTCCTGACCCCACCCCCTCCGGCCCGAAAGGGCGGCATGGCTCGCATGGGTGTCATAATGTTAAGCCAGTATGCTACCGCTTTGTCGCTCCATGCCATAGCTGGCCTAGATGCCAGATACTGGTGGAATTCTTCATCGTACCGCCAACATGCCGTACCCCCGTACACCTTGTGGGCGTTGCGAATTTCATTTATGTACACGAACAGCCCCGGGCATTGCTCAGGGTGGCGCTCGCATAGAATGCATGCCGTGATTGAAAAGGCCTGAAGCCACGTATCGAAGGTTCTAGGCAACCTCCTGTAAGCACCTTCCCGTAGGCTCCTCTCGCATGAATCCATTTGCCTGGACATAGGCAGCAGAGAGAACAATTCGACAAACTTCCTCCTCCAAATGTTTTCTTTAACTTCCTGGGTTAAATGCGCTCCCAGGTTGTCTAGTGCACATAAGACGATTGGTCTCATGGCTGCGTCTGAAGCTACTGCCTTGCTGCTGCTCGCTTGCGGCCCCGGCCCACCCACAGTGACCGAGGGGCCTAGTGCCGCCGGCTCCACATTGCCTTCGCTATTGGACTGTCCAGTCCAAGCCCCTCTGGCTAGCCCTCCTAACCACGCACCCATCTCCTGTTCGCTAACCGCAATGTTATTTGTGACTAAGAGGGCCTTAAGGAACCCCAAAAATCCCCCTTTTGTGTATGGCAGTATGCATTTGTCTGCTTCCTCTACTCCACTAACTGCCTCACCTGCTTCTGGGAGCCTCGGTGTGGATACAGCCAACGGGGTGTCCCAAGTCTTTCCTGACGTCCTGGGGATTCCGACCGTCTGGCCCTCCGCGGGCTCCGTCCTCTTTCCGATCCGCAGGCACAGCTGCATCGGCAGGATCTCCTGCTCCTTGATCTTGATCGCCGTTCAGACCTGTGGGTGCAAGAGGAACAGTCACTAGCTCTCAGTGACCTGCATGCCTGTGCCCATACCGCTTGCTCCTCCCCTGAGGACTGGTCTTGGTCACCTAAGCTTGCGCGACTGGAATGGGCTAGTGCTGCGGGCTCTGCACTTTGTACCAATAACCTGGGGACTGCTTGGGGCATTGCGAAATCTACCTGTGGGTCAGGATTAGTCACTTTTTGCTGTGGCCTAACTGTAATGCCCTCAGTCTCTGTCCTCTGTCGTCTTAAGGGGGTATGGGTAAATAGCAGCGGGCTGTACCTGCTTGTGTTCTTCCTAGCTCTGGTGGGGCGCGCCGGCCTCGCCACCGCCGCTGCTACGGGCATGTCATCGATCATGACCATGCTGTCCTGGCTGATCATCTCTCTGACCATTCTGTCTCTTCTCTCCCGTGTGGTACCCGTGTCCATTTTTCTGCCGCGGCTGCGTCCCTGCAAAGCACCAGTAGCGCTGTTACTATTGGGGTTAGAGGGGACCGCATGGTCGGCACCTTTTATGTCTGTAGTAGCTTTTTTAGGGCTCCTGTCTTTACTTTTACCCCCTGCGCCCCCTTTTTGGGGTGGTAACGGGGTGTTCTTTGCTCTTTGCCGCGGCCGGAGCCCTTTAGGCAAAATTACTGGTGGTGGCCCTCACCATCACCGCCCGCAGGCCCGGCTCTCTCTTGTCTGAGGGGTAAAGGGTCTTGGCTAACCTCCCTCGTATTACCCCTGTCACCCGTGGCCTGGTCATCCACTGGACGGTGGTCTAGTGGCTCTGTATGAAAAGGGGGGAGACAAGCCCAACGGCACCCCCAATATTGTCTAGGCCTCCAGCAACTACATGCTGAGCCTGTCCAATGTAATGGGGGCCTCCTACAGAAGGCATGGGAGGGCCCAGCCTGTCCTGCACCCACCTGACCCCTTGGCTTAAGGCACGGGTCCTAACATCAGCCAGCAAGGCCTCCAGCTCTAAAGCATCCATACCCCAGGCACACAAAGCCTCCCTGGACAAAACAAAACGGACCACGAGACAGGAAAAAGACACAAAAAAGACACACAACACACGCAGACAGCGCTCTCACACTACCCCTTATATGCTTCTCTAAAGCTGGGGTGTAATCTCAGACTTTAACCTCCTACTTGAATATATATGTGCAGGAGCCCTCAGACCTCCGTCCGTTTTCCACGGAGACCGCGCCGAACTGACTCGCGGCACGCAAATGCGGCGGAAGCCCCGCCCTCGCCGCTCCTGATTGGCTTTTGCGCCTTACAGGCTTCGCTGGGTCACGAGACGCTGCGGGATGACCCAGGGAGCCTATCAACATAAACCTAATACGAAGAAATAGGTGTTCCAGAAACAGTGGGAAAATCAAATTGGGTAAACTCTTAATGATGAAGAATAATATAGTAGTATATATGCAGCAATACAGGAGTCTAAGAGCCACATTAAATTCCAAGACCGTAAGTGCAACATGAGACCCGGCAACTGCTGCAGGCTTGAAATTTGGCCGAATTACAGAGCTATTAAATTAGAACATGCTGCTTGAGACGCAAACCCGGAAACTGTTTTTGAAGGTTGGATGCACGCCGTGAACGTAAGTAATTAGTTAAACACATAGTTATGGGTTTCGATGGAGCCAAAGGCAACAGAGATTGTCACAATTACGTGACTGAAAATGGAGGTTGGATTTCAAAGTCTTACGGGTTTCAATTACGAGTTAAAATCAGACCCACATTCCAGATATAATGCAATACTGATAAAGCCATAAATATGATATTCTATTACATGCAAGTTCCATTATATGTATTAACACATTGATTCCTGGGATCGATATAACACAGAAATTAAACAGGAAATAAAGTACTTATTTGGGCCGATTTGCAAACTGGAGAATTTTGTGCTATTAATTTTAAGAGCTAACATCACTTTCCCTTTTTATTATATGTACAAAAGTGTGTTTATGTATTTATATGTGCATTTAAAGTGCTACAGACTGGACTCCCCCCCCCCCCATGCGGATCCTCTCTAGCACTCGGCTTCTTGGCTCCATTTGGGTTACGGGTTTGAACGCCAGTGAATTTGTTGCAATTTAATAGCATGATTGGAAACTTAACAGTTACAGGCTTGACAAATCAAAGGATTTGTGAGCACGCAAGCCGAATTCTCACGTCCCATAGGATTTTATCGCCCCTACCACGCAAGTCGTCAGCGGGTTGCTTTCCGAGGCCATTTTTATAGTTGTGAGTCTTACAGGCTACGTTATGAGCTACGGTTTTACACGTTAGGGGAATTTAATGTGGCTCTCAGTATAGGCTTGCATATGCCTTATTTAACTGATGTACATTTAAATAAAATGAATACTATATGTAACCCAAATTGCTTTAGATGATCTTATACAAATGTTTGATGGGATTGTCCAGTGGTGAGGCCCATTTGATTTCTAGTGGAAAGAATGATAGGTAAGCTTTTTGTATATAACAATTCTCTGTTACTGACAGAATCTTTTTTTCCGAATGAAAATAGGTGGCCTCCCTAGAAAGGCAAATGCTTTGATATAACACATTTTAATAGCTGTAAGAATAATAATAGTACATTCTGGAAAAGTAATATAATTCCAAAAAAAAATCTAATTTATAAAATAAATGATATTGCAACTAATGAGAAATTAACAGCATTATTGGCAGATAATAAAAACAATATTGCAAAGATTTGGAGTGTCTGGTTAAAGTCTTCTTGGGGTAGATATTTGGAGCATTCCTTGTTATGAGAGGTTACAAGAAGGTGTCAGACAAGGAGTCATCTCCTGTTTCGGTGATAACTTAGAATCCATAATTGAAACAGAATAATGTCTGTGATCTTTTCTTCCATTTCTTCCTTCTTACTATTACTATTTCTATGCCGTTATTGTTATTTTCTACTTGTAGTGACCACTGTATTAATTTCTTCAAATTCCTTTCCCATATAGAGGCAAAGTAGATATAACAGTATTGATTTACCAGGGTGTAAAATAAAAATGTTATATTTGTAATGTGTTAATATTGTTTTGCCTTGATCACAACTTATGTATAGCACTACGGAATATGTTGGCGTGTTACAAATAAACGATGATAATAATAATAATAATAATAATAATAATAATAGAAGGCAATAATTACATGCTTGACATTGGGTAACCTTGGAGGCATATGCAACTAGAATATATATATATATATATATATATATATATATATATATATATATATATATTGTGACCGTTTGCCCCCTAGAGGATGGTGCCAAGTAAAGTGGAGTAAAGAGTTCTTGACAGGAGTGACGGAGTTAAACTTCTGAAGAACTCCTAATGCTGGTGCGACTTCCCTTTAAAGCCTGAAAAGCAGACATGGAGAGAGGGGGGTGGGGCTGCTTAGACTCTGGCCAGGTTGTGTGCTGCTGCCAGATCCAGCCACAAAGTGGAGCTTGAAGCTGGTCCATTGTGGATCTACAGTTTGACCTTTGGGAAGCAAAACGGAAAGAGATCACTTTTGGTTTACTGTGGCTGCGAGTTTTGGACAACAGTAAGAAGAGTGTGCTGTTTGCAGTGACTGAACGAATAGAGCTGAAAGAGACCAAAGACTCAGGAGGTGGAAGCACAAAGTTACCAAGTAAGTGAAGGGAATATTGAGGATCCCCAGGCAGAGTTGCCTTAAAGGCCTAGGCAAGTGTGGAGCTGACAGAGGCCCTGTATGATAGGTACCAGACTGATTATGCCCCAGGGAAGATGCTGAGTCTTTAACCGGTTCATAGGCAGTAAGTTTATACTGCAAAGTCAAAGGGTCCCTGGGGTGAAGCATACGGGAGAGACGGGCGGGCCCTATGCTTCATCCGCGGCTAATTATTTAGAAACGTGGAAAAGACTTCCGATATACAAGTGAGGATTTGTATCCTGGCCACAAGGTGGCAATCTATCAATAATCAGAGACTATTTGTGTCCTGGCCACAAGGTGGCAATCTATCAATAATCAGAGACTATTTGTATCCTGTTTATTTTCATTATTTAAGCAGAGTTACTGCTCCAGTTTGTTTTTCTTAGTTCATAATAAACCAATTTGCTGCATATATATATAGTATCTCACAAAAGTGGGTACACCCCTCATATTTTTATAAATATTTTATTATATCTTTTCATGTGAAAACACTGAAGAAATGACACTCTGCTGCAATGTAAAGTAGTAAGTGTACAGCCTGTATAACAGTGTAAATTTGCTGTCCCCTCAAAATAAGTCAACACACAGCCATTAATGTCTAATGTCTAAAACAAAAGTGAGTACACCCCTAAGTGGAAATGTCCAAATTGGGTCCAAAGTGTCAATATTTTGTGTGGCCACCATTATTTTCCAGCACTGCCTTAACTCTCATCGTCATGAAGTTCACCAGAGCTTCAAAGGTTGCCATTGGAGTCCTCTTCCATTCCTCCATGATGACATCACGGAGCTGGTGGATGCTAGAGACCTTGCACTCCCCCACCTTCCATTTGAGGATGCCCCACAGATGCTCGATAGGGTTTAGGTCTGGAGACATGTTTGGCCAGTCCATCACCTTTACCTTCAGCTTCTTTAGCAAGGCAGTGGTCGTCTTGGAGGTGTGTTTGGGGTTGTTATCATGTTGGAATACTGCCCTGCGGCCCAGTTTCCAAAGGGAGGGGATCATGCTCTGCTTCAGTATGTCACAGTACATCCCTCAATGAACCATAGCTCCTGAGTGCCGGCAGCACTCATGCCCAGACCATGACACTCCCACCACCATGCTTGACTGTAGGCAAGAGGCACTTATCTTTGTACTCCTCGCCTGGTTGCCGCCACACACACTTGACACAATCTGAACCAAATAAGTTTATCCTGGTCTCATTGGCCCACAGGACATGGTTCCAGTAATCCATGTCCTTAGTCTGCTTGTCTTCAGCAAACTGTTTGCTGGCTTTCTTGTGCATCATCTTTAGAAGAGGCTTCCTTCTGGGATGACAGCCATGCAGACCAATTTGATGCAGTGTGCAGCATATGGTCTGAGGACTCACAGGCTGACCACCACTCCTTCAACCTTTGCAGCAAAGCGGGCAGCACTCATACGTCTATTTCCGAAAGATAAACTTGACACTGAGCACATGCACTCAACTTCTTTGGTTGACCATGGCGAGGCTTGTCCTGAGTGGAACCTGTCCTGTTAGACCGCTGTATGGTCTTGCCCATCGTGCTGAAGCTCAGTTTCAGGGTCTTGGCAATCTTCTTATAGCCTGGGCCATCTTTATGTAGAGCAACAGTTCTTTTTTTCCGATCCACAGAGAGTCATTACCACTTAGGGGTGTACTCACTTTTGTTGCCAACGGTTTAGACATTAATGGCTGTGTGTTGAGTTATTTTGAGGGGACAGCATATTTACACTGTTATACAGGCTGTACACTTACTACTTTACATTGTAGCAGAGGGTCATTTCTTCTGTGTTGTCACATGAAAATATATAATAAAATATTTACAAAAATGTGAGAGGTGTACTCACTTTTGTGAGATACTGTATATATTATTATTTTTTTTTTTTTTATGAAACTGGAAAAAGGTGAGGGAGGTGTACATTGGCAGATTTAGGAATTTGCATAAATGTACATGGTCATTGACATTAAAATATTTAGGGGATATGTAACAGTTGTCAAACTGCGATTTGTCGTCATGCTTGCGACGAATCGCAGTTTGAAAACTACGATTGCCGCAACTGCGTGGCATAAGCCTCACATGCGCAATGGGGCGCGCATGCGTATTGCGCATTGAGGCACGCATAAGCCGCTCATGCTTGTTGCGCAATAGGCCGCGCATTTGCGGCGTGGGCCACGCATGCGCATTGCGGCGACGAGACAGAGGAGGAGAGAGATGAGGAGGGGACCAACAGGGAAGGAAGGGGAAAGGGGGGGGGGGGGGACACAGTGGAGAGGGGGGAGGCACAGAGGAGGGGGGAGACACAGGGGAGTCCCCCACTCCCCCCGAGAGACACAGGGGAATAAGAGGAGGGGGGAGAGACATAGATGGGGGGGAGACACAGACGAGGGAAGGAGAGACAAAGGTGGGGAGGGGGGAGAGACACAGGGGAGTAAGAGGAGGGGTGAGACACAGAAGAGTGAGAGGAGGGGGAGAGACACAGGGGAGTGAGAGGAGGGGGAGAGAGACACGGGAGTGAGAGCAAGGGGGAAGAGACACAGGGGAGTGAGAGGAGGGGGAAGAGACACAGGGCAGGAGTTTGGAGAGACACAGGGGAGTGAGAGGAGGGGGAAGAGACACAGGGCAGGAGTGGGGAGAGACACAGGGGAGTGAGAGGAGGGGGAAGAGATACAGGGGAGGAGGGGGAGACACACAGGGAAGGGAGATGATTGGGCAGAGACACAAGGGAGGGAGAGGAGGGGGGAAGACACAAGAGAGAGGGGAGAGACACAGGGGAGGGAGAGGAGGGGGGAAGAAACACAGGGGAGGGGGAGACACACAGGGGTGGAAGAGGAGGGGTAGACCACAGGGGTGGGAGAGGAGGGGGGTAGAGACACAGGGGAGGGAGAGGAAGGGGAAGAGACACAGGGGAGGGAAATGGGGGAAGAGTCACGAGTGAGGTGGGGAAGAGACACAGGGGAGGGAGAGGGGGAAAGAGACACGGGGGAAAGACACAGGGGAGGGGGTAAAAACACGAGTGGGGGACACAAGGAAGGGAGAGGAGGGGGGTAAAGAGACACAAGAGAGGAAGTAGACAGAGGGAGAGACTCGCAATGAGCTCCAAAGGCGCTCATCACAAGGCTAGTAAAGTAGAGTAGAGGGGAGAGGCTCCCATTGTGTGGCAAACAGCATTGCCAGGCTTCACATTTTATTGCCGCAATTTTTGACAGGCAAGTTGCTAGTAAGGTAATAGTAATTAATAGATTGTATTAATATAGCAGAATTATAAATGTCTTGTTTATTTATAATTTGACAAATATATTGATGTATGTTTATTTTTTGATGTGCCACCTATTTTCACCAAGTGTTTGGCGGCCATAAAAAAACTTTGGGTAAAAACTATCTATAAAGTTTAATTTTTAACTATTGTATTTAGTTTTACTTAAATGACAGTAGACACTCTGCCTTTGTTCCTAACAAGATCAGCATCTGAGAGGAATTGGATGATACTGAATTCAGATAAGATCTCCATTCAGTTGTATTGAAATACTGTCACTGTAAATAGCATTGTTAATAGAACGAAATAGCAAAACTACCTTTAATATGTTATTCCATCTCCTTAGGCTACAAGTAGATTTACAATCACAAATGAAAGCACCCGTGACACCAGCAGAATATTCTCAATTATAGATTTGTCACTGTTATTAGTTTATTACACACTTAATATAAATATGAAGTCTTCACACAGCCACAGTGCTTATTAAATTAGGTTATGTTGAACCTACCACTTCTATTGATATGCTGTTCAGCAATCTACCGGCCATTATGCCTAAGCAGGTAATACCTTGCCATTATTATGAAAGATGGAGGATGCACTTTTAAGCTGCTTTGCTATCCATCCCTATCTCTGAGTAAGCGGACATTTGGCACCTTATGAGTCAATTACTTTACTTCCCTTGCAGGTAAATAGCAGAGGATATTGTTCTAAGGAGTCTCTCTCATGTGGTATATTTTATTTTATCTGACCCCAACAGAGGGAAGTATCTCTTTCTTGAATGTGATTCCAATGAAAGTCTGTGAGACTTTGTTCACTTGGCACTGTTAATCCATGAAGAGTCTGCCTGTGACAAACTTTGCTGATTTTTGACAGGAACTTTCTATTTCTTTATAAAACTTTCTTCTTTGATGAAGAAGTTTCACTGTCAGAGGATAAAGTCCTTTTGGCAGTTTCTAGTAATTGGCAATGCACTTTTACGAAGGAAACATCAGGGAGTCAGTTACAGTAACTGACACGGCATCTCCCATTGTCAGCAAAAAGAAAGTATCAGGACCTGGAGCATTACCTGCTTAGCGCATATACTAATGTTAACAGTACTTCAATGGCGTTCAGCAAATAAACATAATCATGTGGTTAGTCTCTCTTAGAGGAACATCACAATATGAAAGAACCCACTGATTCTTTTAACAAAACGAAAACATGTATAGTCTCATTAGATGTCCAGTGTGAGAAGAAATAGAAGAGATAGAAGATACAGAAACTGGTGGTCTATGCAAGTATCAATTTATGCTAGGGGGAATTCTAGATTTTTGTTTCAAAAGTCACTTCAATAAATGTATACAGATATTCTTTCGTTTGCTAAACACCTCTGCCTTCCTTTTTCAATATTTACTCTCTCAGCCGACCTACATACCACCTTCTCAATGTTGAAGGCACAACATGCGTTAACATTTTTAATCATTGGGCATTTTCCATGAAAAAATGTTGCCCAAACCTGTTTAATCTTCATTCAAACCGATGCACAGAGCATACTTTAGTCTGTACATTTCATTGGCTGACAGAGGATAGACCAAAGAGCAGTTACAACCTGAATATGTTTTTTGCTATGAGACCTTCATTTGAAAAAGAGAACATACCTGATATCCCTTTAATTATTTTCTCTGTCACAATACAAGGATGCTCCTCGATATGTATATAATATAGGATGTTCCATCATTACCATCATATCAGATGTGTTATCTTCTCTCTCCAAACACTGCAGGTTTTACATATTGAGAACTATGTTTCCTCCATACTTTGCCCATCTTTAACATTTCCCATCCTTCTATAAATAAATAATTCCATTCCGGATCAGTGTATTCTCTATGTGGAAACTACATCTACAAAGATCGATCAAATTACTAGCATTATGTCAACAGTCATATTTAAACATTTCGTCAAATACATGTTTGTTTCTAGCTTTTCTTCTACACTTGCACTAACAGTATTGCAACAAATCAACATCCTAGTCTTAAGTGAGTTAAGCTTGAAAAAAGTCATAAAGGTAGCTTTTAATTATAATTTTTCTTTCTTTGATGCCTCTGCAGTTTATTGATATCTGGGCTGATAAGTCTTCAGGACATAACTGTCAGGAAAACATCCTTCTTATATCTGACTTTTTCTGATTATGCTGCCCAAAGTACATGGTTCATTCTGTCAAGAATCTTTATACACTCTCTACAATGTAAAATAATTATTATTTTATTTAAAGTAACCTTATTTTGCTTTGTATCCCACCATACAAACACTACAGATGAGCACAGAGAGCGGGGGTTTCCTAGCCTTGAGCATTCTTCCAACCTCTTTTTAATATGTTATAGGCCAGAGTTTCGCAAACTGTGTTCCATGGGCCATAAATGGTCTGTCCCTATATTCAGGTAGTGCAAGTGAGATTACAATTATGAAATGTTTTTGAATATATATATATATATATATATATATATATATAGCAGTAAAGAAGGCACTATGTTATCATTTTATGAGTTTCTATGAGTCTAAGGTATATAGAAAACATTCATATATAGCACAGTATACAATGATTGTTAAGGCAGAAGAATCATTTTTATCCTTGAAGACCCTCATCAGTGTTCAGGTGGTCCACCAAGACCCTGGTTAACTTAAATGTGATATTTAATCTCTAAGGTTAAACATTCTACATTATCACTCAAAGTAGACTCCCAATGTTACTTGAAAGACCACTGTATTTTAGGAATAACTTTATACATTTGTGTAACAAACTAACATCAGCTCTATAATACTATGAAAAAAAACCTTTTTGAGAATATATTTGAAGATTCTTTTAGTATACAGTAAGTTCCCATTTTATCTTGACTTGAGGGTATGTCCTTATTTACTGAACAGTTGGGGAATTTGTTAAACCGCTGGATCTTTTTGTTACGGAAAGGGATAGGGGGATAATATAAGGCGTTATTTTGTTTTCATTAGGCCCTACATTATCATTATATTTATACCTGTCTATTTTCAGGGTTCATATTTCTCAGCAAGATGCCTATTTTCTAAAGTTCTCATCTATAATTGTCAACATCATACAATTGTGTGTATTTATTGCAATTTCCATTTTTTTTTCTTCTATTGTGGGTTTTTAATGTTCTAATGTGCACATGATTGTAAAATCCAGTTGTAATAAGAACACAGTACAATATTTAGTCTTGTAACAAATGGTACAAAAGTAGAGAACAATATTCTCCTTTGACAGTAGAAACATATTTCCTGCCATGTCCTTTTTATCAAAATTTCCTCTTGTTCTATGAATCTTAAACAGTACCAGTTTTATCCCATAGCAAAAGAGACCAGGATTGTTCTTTTCCTTGACACTTGCATGTCTTACAGGCCTCAAGGCAAGTCACTTCATCTCTCAGCTTTGCATGTGTGAGATGTACCATACGTGAGTGCAAGGACGTGTTGGATGACTAGAGAAATCTGATAGAGAATCGGATATACACTAAAAAGTTTCATTTCATTTGAGGTACAGTTTTTTACTGTGTATCAGATTCTTCTTTAGGTATAGACAGAAGGGGACGGAAGTGTTTCCCGTTATAAAGGATAATATAACTGAAATTAAGATGGCCACTATAATGGTAGTATTACAGATAAGTGTAAATAACTTGTAGAATAATTGTGGTTTAAAGATTGATCTTTTCTGAGAAAAGTTGCAGTGGAATTTGCTGGTTTCCCCTGATCTTTTACTCCTCACCTTTCCAATTTGTGCAACACTTTTCCCCACATTCTACCACTAAAGCTGTACATTAATGCGTCAGCTGCACAAAAGTCTGTGGCGCACTTTGACACTGTATTAACAAGATGGGTACTGCGACGGAACTGGGTCAAATCCTCACATGTCCTTCACATGACTCCACTGTCCGCATTATTAGCACAAGAGCTAAACCTTACCATACCAGGTCCTGTTAATGAAAACTGCAAAGTGTAGGAACTAATTCTATGATCTTCATCTTCTCTGCTGTGGTGATTAAGGATAGCTGCAGCCAGTATGGTCTATCTGTGGGTCGGCGTGGTCAGCTAACCTGAACATGGAGATTCACATCCAGCAGACTTGTAGACTTATCCACTACAAAGTGTTCACCTGGTTTGGTTCCTGTTGCTGATTTCCTGGTATCTAATTTTGTTTTTGTACTAAAATTTGGATTGTTGCCTGTGACAACTTTTTGGCCTGTTTATCAATTCTGAACCTGTTCTGGCTGCCACTGACTGCTTTTACCACGATTTATGTCGGTAGCCCTCTTGTTTTGATGCAGTTGGAGTAGTAAGAATCCAAACACATGCTATTATTGTTTACAGCATTAATATTGTTCCTTTCTACACATCACTGGTTGGAGAAGACCGTGGACATTGGTAGACTTCCACAAACAAAGCATGGAATCCCAACATCCAGGAAAGGAACATAGTCTTACACTTACAGTGCCTTGCAAAAGTATTCACCCCCCTTGGCATTTTTCGTGTTTTGTTGCCTCACAACCTGGAATTAACATGGATTGTTTGAGGATTTGCATCATTTAATTTACAGAACAGCCCTTTGAAGATGTTTTTTTGTATTTTTATTGTGAAGCAAACAACAAATAGGACAACATAACAGAAAAAGTCAATGTGCATAACTATTCACCCCCCTAAAGTCAATACTTTGTAGAGCCACCATTTGCTGCAATCACAGCTCCAAGTCACTTTGGATAAGTCTCTATGAGCTTGCCACATCTTACCACTGGGATATTTGCCCATTCCTCCTTGCAAAACTACTCCAGTTCCTTCAAGTTAGATCGTTTGCACTTGTGAACAGCAATCTTTAAGTCTGAGCACAGATTTTCTATTGGATTGAGGTCTGGGCTTTGACTAGGCCATTCCAATACATTTACATGTATCCATTTAAACCACTCAAGTGTTGCTTTAGCAGTGTGTTTGGGGTATTTGTCCTGCTGGAAGGTGAACCTCCGTCCTAGCCTAAAATCACGCAGAGTAGTATAGATTTTGCTCAAAAATATCCCTGTATTTAGCACCATCCATCTTTCCCTCAACTCTGACCAGTTTCCCAATACCGGCTGCTGAAAAACATCCCCACAACATGATGCTGCCACCACCATGTTTCACTGTGGGGATGGTGTTCTTTGGGTGATGTAATGTGTTGGGTTTGCACCAGACATAGCGTTTTCTTTGGCCGAAAAGTTAAATTTTAGTCTCATCAGACCAGAGCACCCTTCTCCATACATTTTGTGAGTTTCCCACACGCCTTTTCGCAAACTCAAAAACGTACCATTTTGTTTTTTGCTGAAAGTAATGTCTTTCTTCTAGCCACTCTGCCATAAAGCCCAACTCTATGGAGCATACGGCTTATTGTCATCCTTTATACAGATACTCCAGTCTCTGCTGTGGAACTCTGCAGCTCCTCCAGGGTTACCTTAGGTGTCTTGGCTGCCTCTATGATTAATGCCCTCCTTGCCCGGTCTGTGAGTTTTGGTGGGCGGCTGTCTCTTGGCAGGTTTGCTGTTGTGCCATGTTCTTTCCATTTGGTTATGATAGATTTGATGTTGCTTCTGGGGATCATCAAAGATTTTGATATTTTTTTATAACCTAACCCTGACTTGTACTTCTCAACAACATTGTCCCTTACATGTTTGAAAAGTTCCTTGGTCTTCATGGCAGTGTTTGGTTAGCGGTGCCTCTTGCTTAGGTGTTGCATTCTCTGGGTCCTTTCAAAAAAGGTGTGTATATGTAATGACACATCATGTGACACTTAGATTGCACACAGGTGGACATCATTTCACTAATTATGTGACTTCTGAAGGTAATTGGTTGCACCAGAGCTTTTTATGGGCTTCATACCAAAGGGGGTGAATACATACTCACATGCCAATTTTCTGTTTTCTATTTCTAAAAAATAGTTTTATGTATATATTTTTCTCATTTCACTTCACCAACTTAGACTATTGTGTTCTGATCCATCACATAAAATTCAGATTAACAAAACATTGAATTTAAGGCTGTAATGTAACACAATAGGTAAAAAGTCAAAGGGGGTGAATACTTTTGCAAGGCACTGTATGTCTTAATCAAAAATGATATTTTATATAAAATGACATTAATCCAAAGTAATTTAACAATGGTGGCATTTTAGACACTATCACAGTATAATATAATCCATCGTTTGAGGCTAAGATTAAGATCACTATGTCAAAAAGCAAACTTAAAATTATAACTCAATTTGTTTGTATATCTGCACATGACTTCTTTAAAGTGCTGGATTTGTTTGAGATTAGCCGGTGCAGTGTGTCAGCGCCACATGGAGTCTCACTGATATCTGCTTTGTTTACACCCCCATAGACCATGTCACACAGTATACAGTAACTTGAATTACAACAAAACTACATATGAAAGCATGTAGATACAAACGCAGACATGTTTGAAAACGAGCATAATCAATGTTAATTAACCACATTGCCCTATTTTAATATAGTAAAACCACCACCTCTACAGAAAAGTGATTATAGCCAGAATCACACATAGTACCACTTAGTGTAGAGGCATAGTCCAAGTGAAATTCTTCACACACCTCTGAATCACACAGGGTGCTTCATGAAAGGAGTAGATGGTGAGAAAACCAGCATTTTACCACTATTGAAATACTTATTTTATTACTTAAATGACCACTGCAGTTAAAAAAAACAACATATTTTTTTGTCAAGTATATACCAAACTAAGAATATTAGCAGATCTTCTGTCCAATCTAAACTTTATTAAGTACAGGAATCCATTTTGTGAACCATGAGTATGTGTGTTTTGCCTATCAGAGACGAGAGGGTTAGAGAATGAGGGAACAGAGGGCCATTGTAAAATGAATTGGATAAGATTGAAATAGACACAATGCTCATTACCTCTCTCCATAACCCAGAAGAAGACTCATTGCATCATTCACTGCAACAGCAGCTCTCCAAAAACGTAAACTCCCCTCTCACACCCAACTTTCAGCAATATATCATATACCTGTCCAATATCCTGCAGTGGCATCAAAATATATATATTTTTTTAATTGAGAAGTAGCTGTATGACATGTTTCCTGCTTGTTTATCCACCAAGTCAGACTTAATGTTTTTAAATAACATGAAGGCTAGACCATTACAATGACCCTTTAAATAAAGTAAAGCTTCAGGGAATTTACTAGTATAAAAAAAAAGTGAAACATACATTAAAATTCAACTATTTATACTGACCTTAGGCTTACCTTACTTCATTGAACGCTGCGGAATATGTTGGCGAGTTTCAAATAAAAAATAATAATAATAACTGCTTGAGGTAGGTATCCTAACTCATGCATAACCCATCCTATGCTATGTTTCAAAGCAATGTAATACAGCAGGCATATGCTTAAAAGGAGCCTTGTTTAAAGTGGTATTAGATTAAAGAGTGAAAACATTGTGCGCTCATTTATATCCCTGCTTTATTAGGAAATTCTAGGTAGAAGAGCAGTATAGTCCTATTTTAAATGATAAAAGAACACGTTTTAAACATTCAAAAAATATGTTCATGAATAAAAGATAATTACCTCAGTTTATATCCTGTAGAACAATTCAACTTTCTCATTTTTGTAAAAATAGTGGGCGATCGGTTTCATTTTATTCAGTTAATCAAAATCTTCAAAACTTTGGAAAAGCCAATCAGCTTTGTCAGTGAGCCATCTTCTGCACAGTTTTTTTATTATCAGTGACAATAATGTTAGATAACCCACACGCTTTTTAGTGACGAGGAGAAAATAGTTTTCAGGGCTGCATTAACCATTAAGCAAAATAAGCACATGCATAGGGCATTAAGGGAAGGGGCACCACAGAAACTTTCCATTGCCTGATTTACCATGGACGATATGGTGCAAAACTTCAAATGATGCAGCTGAACCAGGTTCCACAAATAAATGAAAAACGTATATATATATAAATATATATATATATATATATATATATATATATACAGTATATATATATTATACAATAATAATAATAAAATAGTAATAATAGAGGTTAGTGATATACATGAATACCTCATTTAAAGCTGTAGATAGTTTCCAAGCAATAGGAGTGTAAAGCGAAACAGCACCATTCTGAAATTGATGTGTACCTGTTTAAATTTAAAGCATTTCCACTGAAGCTCTAAGAGGTGGCAGCGTGGAGCAGTCCAGCACTCTGGAGATGTGTATCAGTGAAGAAGGGAAGAGAGCAAGGGCTGCAAAGTGGTAGCAAAGTCCAGGGGGGATGAGTTCTGTGAGGGAGAAAGAAAGGAGATAATGATGGGTGCTATGTGAGTTTGGTGCTGATAAGGGTTGGGTGCTGTGCGGGGATGAATGCTGAGAGGCGATGTCTGCTAACAAGGACTGGGTGGAGATGGATGCTAAGAGGGGTGGGTGCTGTCTGGGGGTGATGTTATATATATTTATTGGAAAAGGTTCTTGGGGGTGAAGAAGCAATGGGTAAGGGTCTTGGGAGGTTTACTGTTATAGGAAGGGGTCTTCAGGAGGGCAGCCATTACGGGAAGGGGAGGCGTACTGAGTGATTTGGTTTGGTTGGGCCCAGAATAAAACAATTTTCATAACACCCCAGAAGGGGCACCAACATTTTTTGCACCAGGACCCCCCATTCTGTAGCTCCACTACTGCTCCAGATAACATACTTATAACAGAAAACATTTTAATAAACCACACATACTGTTCACTCTTCTATCAATTAATAGCTGCACCAGAGCATACATATTCACTGTTGCTCTTTATTATGTACAGTCCTTTTTTTCAGGGAAGTCCCCCTGTCCCTCTGTGTCTCTCTCTAGGAGAAATATAAAATCCTATAGTGAGTGTATATCTCAAAACCTTGGTTTAAATATTGTTCAGAAGGCTAATAACACAAACTAATATTGCATAATATTTCAAGAATATATGTACATATGAATGCTGGGATTTAAACCACTAGTGGCAAAGCTAGTGATTGGAGGACCCCCATCTTCAAGGTAGGTGCTATAAACGATCAATAAAAAAGCCAAAAACTAAATGTAAATATATTGATTAAGTCAAGGTGATCAGATCACCTTTCTATAAAAAATAATTATCTGCCCTCATCCCCAATAAATGAAGTGATCCCTTTTATCCCAGACTGCTGCTTGTAGCGCTTGGCCCCTAACCCGTAGTGGACCCCGCTGCTTTACACCAGCTTCAGCAGCAGTAGCTCTGCCATAGACTTAATTAAAAAGACTAAATATGAATAGTGTGGAATATTGAATCATCAAATAATTATTTATGAGACTTTGTAGATAACGTTAATCCTCTACTGGAAACCTTACATTGTTTATGTTATATAAAATGTACAGGGTATTTGCGAGGAAGCATATAAACCCAATAGAGACAGTGGATATGTTTGTAATCTCAGGGGTGTCGACAGCTGTTTCATCCATGTCCTAATAAATGGATACAAGAAGTGTGTGCAAATTGGCTGTCAGATCAATTTGTATGCAATGATAACAAAAATGGCAAAAAATAATAATTTCTGTGTAATTTTCAGCCAAGGTTAATAAACTAAGCTCATTTGAGGGCTGGTAATGCTTGTAATTATAATGTTGAGTCCAATGTTTTAATTGTAATGTCAGGGATCATTATTATCTGTTCCATTTTGTGTATGTGACTCATTATTCAAGATGCGCCCTTTTAATAAAAAAAAATTATTTCCATATTTCAGAAGATATAACAAATGTCTTCATAAGTTATACAGGAGGTCCCCGGGTTACAGACGGCCGGACTTACAGACAAGTTATACTTAAGAACGGGCTCCCAATGGTTTTTGTATGAGTTTGCTTTTATGTTCCATTGGTTTAAACTAAAAGAAAGAGCACAATAGTTTCTGTAACTTATTATTACAGAATTAACACTGTATTATTATTATTATTACCACATATCAGCCATTATAGTAGTATTATTATTATTATTATTATGATTATTATTATTATTATTATCCATCAGGGATCTGAGTTACATACAAATTTGGTTTAAAGACGTTCTCAGGAACCCACTCGTCCGTAACCCGGGGACTATATTTAAGATTTTCTCTAAAAATCTTTTTATGCTCAGTGCCTATAAAGCTGCTAACTGTGGGCCTCATTCAATTGTGATTTGGCCAATTGATTAGGGCTCTATATAAGCACATAGCATATGTTTTTTACAGAAGTGTTTAGTTAGTGAACTTCTATCCAAAAGCAAGGTCTTCACTAACTAAAAACTTCTGCAAACAAAATATGCTCTGTGCTTATATAGAGCCCTATTCAAATGGCCAAATCGCAATTGAATGAGGCCCTGTGTTAGATTGTTACATAAAGGGGTTCACAAATGTGATGTTTTTCCCCGACTGCAGAGGTTCTTTGAACACTATGTAATATAAAACATATATGTACTGTATTATCTTTTTATTTTTTAGGAATGTCCCAGTGGGATTGTTAATGAAGATAATTTTAAAGATATTTACTCTCAGTTCTTCCCACAAGGAGGTGAGTGAAACATATGTACATAATCAGAATACAAGAACTTATTGTGAATTTGCCCGGGATGCTTCCCTGGGGGTGTACTTGGTTTTCTTACACATATTAAAACATATTTAAAAACATAAGGGTCTGTTTATCAGTGTTTTACCCTTGTGCAACACTGATTTAAGATGGCACATATTCAGTAAAGCCGGCAATGAAATTATGTAAATAATGCAAACAGCAGATGTTAAGTAGTAACGGCATTGGCAGCTCTCTCTCTCTCTTCAAAATGTGCATTTTATACTCTCTGGGTATTGAAAAGATTTTATATGGGAGTTTGTAAATACAGAAAATGCATGAGATAAAATCATTATTCAAAGAAAGAGTAAAACGATGGATTATTTATCGTATTTTTTTTTGTCAGAATGCGGGTGTATTGCATGTTGTATATACATAATGTTATATTTTGCGCAATGCTCTTATCTCCCTCATGTACCACACTCAGACCTTTTAGGGGGAAACACTCTGCACACTAGATTTTAAGCCCAAAGACAGGGCCCTCCATTCGTTTCAATGTGTTAATATTGTTTTGCCTTGAACTTGACTTATGTACAGCGCTATGGAATATGTTGGCGCTCTACAAATAAACAATAATATTTTCATGCATTCTATTGAGAGAATAGCACTAAAAAAGGTTTCTATGAAAGGGCCACTGAAGACACCAGTTGCACTTTGCACCATCAAATAGATCAGAGATGCACAAGTTCGGTCCTGGTGGGCCAAATACAGGCCGGGATTTGAGTATTTTCTTTTCTGTGCACAGGTGAGTTGATCAGCATGAACTGATTAGCCGTTATATCCTCAATTACAGGCCTGTCTGCAGCCCACCAGGACTGAACTTGGAGACCCATGATATAGAGGGTTGAAAGGCATGTGGAACAAGAATTCTCTTTGAAATTGCTCCTGAATTGGTGGGGTTATAAGCATTTTTAGTTTAGGGTTGAAATGTGTTGGAATACCTCCCTTAGCTGCATACTCTGCGTCACGGGAATGTGCTGGGCAGGGTCCAAGATTGCATGTGTTCCTATTTAAAGGGACACTGTGACCCCAGTCGGAAGTTAGTTTGAGATATACAGCATTGTTTCTGCAGCTTTTTTATGCAAATGTGCAGCTCAATAGGCTAATGTAAAACTTTGAGTACTTGATAATGGTGGAGTAGGGAATTTAACTTCATAATAACATTGGTTCATTGTTTTACTGACCACAGAGACAAACTAACAAACTATGATTCTAATTAGAGCAAATAAATCATATTCAGAAGCTGCTCATTTAAAAATAAAAAATAGCAGCACAAACAATACTGATTTTCTGATAAATTATACAATTTAGAAAAAAAGGCTAATACAATATTTAGATAGTTTTAATGCTCTTTAAGAATAACCTAAAAAAAGTGACTTGTTTTTGGAGTAACAGAGTCCTTTTAATGCTCACTTTAAATTATCTTCTCAGATGGCATAAGGTTGCAATATAGCAGCTTCAAGGTTCAGATTAAAGTGATTATGCTAAGTTTTTTTACGTATTTTTTTCCCAAATTGTGCGTCATAAAACAAACAAGATATATAAACTATAGACTCTGCAGTGCAGACAGTCACAGTCACTTAGGGCCCCATCAAAATATTTTGCTCAGGGAGTTATGGTGCAAGTTGCACCTTAACTAGGTAACATGTCAATCAAAATTAGCTAATTTTCGCTTCTCCCATGCTGAAGGTAACCCCGGGAATTCCAGCCTCCTATGCAGAGAATGGAACCCACAGGATTTCTCTCCACCACTAACCCCTGATAACCATGGGGGTCTATTGAGACCTCCATGACACTGATTTATTAACCACGTAACCATGGCATGTCTAATTAAGATATATGCAATGGAGGTATGCCATTAGGTATGTATATATTTTAGGACCCACATTGGTCCTGTAAGTATAAGAAATTAGTTCCTTCTAGGACCTCTGTGGCATAGAAGTTTAGCTTTAGGTGCCATGGAGGTCCTTCCTGGACCTCCATGGCATATTTATTTAGTTAAGGTGCATATACCGTATCTTTTGTTGCCACTGACCTTTTTTGTCACAGGTGCCATGGTGGTTGGTTATAATGGTTATTATGATTAGTGTGGATTGGGTGAGCGGGGGGGGGGGGGGAGTCACCGGGAGCTGGGAGTTCCCTTTACCGTATGGGAGTAGGGAATCCCCAGGGGTTCCCAGAGCTTTTTGAGGTGCTTAGCAGGGTTTTATGTAGGTGGATGGGGGAGTTGGAGTGTTAGAACTGAGAGGCACAGCTTTCAGTCCAATAGTCTTCGCAGCAGTGATTAAAGATGCCTATAATTCAACCATTAATAAATCCAGTTTAAACACCAGTGGTATTCAATAAATTACAGTATATGATGATGCGGTTTCACTATACTCTCTACCGAAGATCTACATTATTAAGTGTCACTGTGATCATTTTTGGTCTTTATAATCTTTCAAAACAAATAACCTTGCTAATTGACAAAATGCTTGTTGTTGTTTTTTAAATAAACACATACTATTTTCCATTTTTAACCATTTATACTAAATGGTATATCGCACAGCTCCATAATTGCAAATAACATTTAATAAATTAGAGTTTGTATTATATTTTTTCATTTCCAAATATTTTTTCTATTTTCAGGATTAGCTCTTCAGAGTAGTATATATGTAAAAAAAATTGACTACATTGGTCCTTCACGTTTGTACACAGAGATCCGGAGAAGTATTGCGATCTAACATTTATATGACAAAAAAACTAAAATGCTCTCTGCTTCCATCTTCTGGCTAGTAACAAAAATGTATATTGTTCAGAAAGAACTTAAATTTGTATTAAATCAGTTATGGTAACCTGTTTCACTTTGAGGACAACCCCTGAGTCTCACTGTGGCTGCACAATCCTGTAGATTTAACCCACTGCTGTGTTCACATCAACCCTGGTATAACTACTGCTAGAAAAATAGAGATACGGAAAGACCAGGACCAGCAAAGTTAGAAGGCCCACTCCCCAAACTAAGCAGGTGATGGCTTTCCTAGGCACCCCAGTGTATTACAGGAACTTTATCCCTTCTTACAGCGCCATCGCCAAACCCCTGACCAACTTGACCAGGAAAAAGATGCCTCGGATTGTGGATTGGGCCACAGAATCTGACAATGCTTTTGGATCTCTGAAAGCTCCCCTCCCCTGTTTTGGCCACCTTTTCTAGTCCACACTGGTGCATCCATCAATGTTCTGGGGCTGTGCTCAGTCAAGTGGACTATAAATTAAAAAATGTATTCATGAGGTTCTTTAAGGGAGTGAGGCTCTTAAATGTTCCACCTCATTACTATAGTTCATCTGTCAAATCACAATTAACATCCTACTGAAATATAAATATAATAAAAATATCTTATACTGTAACTAAATAAATGGTAAGTGTTAAATAAATTGAAAAGAACACTAAACAAAACTATTGAGAATTACTCCTACAAGGAAATAATTCTATATAGGGAGATATGACACAGGAGAATATATGATACATTTTTTTACCTTTATTGTCAAACAATTTAATAAAAAGTAGAAAGACAATCAGCTCTCCCATCTATATGATACGCAGAAAAGTTAAATAAATAAAATATTAAATTGCAATGATCATACACTGATTATCATCGTGTAATCACTATCAGCCTTATTAAATTGCAATTCCGCAAATCTAAAGGGCTCTATATAAGCATAAAGCATATTTTTTTACAGAATTGTTTAGTTTGTGAAGACCTTGCTTTTGGATAGAATATCACTAAATAAAAACATCTGTAAATAAAATATGCTCTGTGCTTATATAGAGCCCTTTAGATTTGCCGAATTGCAATTTAATAAGGCTGTATGTATGTATTAATTAGTACATTACAAATAATTCAAGAGTTTATCCAACTGATCTCATCTAGAGCTTAATATACCCAATGATACTGTGTTAACAATTAATCACAAAGTACGGTAATACTATACACAAAGCAAAATATATGGAACTAGGGATATATACAGCGTGTATATATATATATATATATATATATATATATATATATATATATAGTACTCAAAACATTGTATTAATATTATATAATAGAAAAAGAGAGGTAGATAATGTCACAACCTACAATGATGATGGAGTATAGAGGATCCTAGTCCTCTTATCTCCTGTAGGTTTTAGACCTAAGATTTGGGTGACTCAGACCAATGGACCTTCTTTGCTGATGCAAGAGCATAAGTCCCAGCTTAAGGTAGTGTGCGCTGGGAACCCTGGAAGGAAGTCAGAAACGATCTCCTCTGCCAGCATATGCCCTTGGGTCAATAATACACCTGCACACAAAGTCTTGATGAAAATTATGAACCATGTTTTATTTTAGAACAGCATATTTAACCACATCACACAAGAATGGGGGAAGTGGCTACCGTTATCCAGCCCCAAATGACGTCTGGCCAATCATGAAGGGGAACTGTGCGTGAACCAATAGTCCCCTCCCAGGTCCGCCCACTAGGCCAGGCCAACTAATTCATTTGGGCTTTGAATGTCCAGGGGAAAGCACCTTGGTTCTCCTGTGCCTCTACAATATAATGACATACTAATATAATAACATACATTCATATTTACAAATATAACACCCAATGTTTCACACACATACAACCAACACATCCCACCATCTCCCTCACATGACACCCATTACAATGAGCCTAAACATGGAAGGGATGGGAATATGCTAAGGGATAAACTTATAATACTTTATCCCCTAGACCACAACATAACAATATATCCATAACAAGTGGGCCCCAAACCTTTTGTTCTTCCACATGGCAACAGCATGTGGAAGATAACCCAGCCCAAAATGGCCACTGCTGCCAGTCACAAAATGGCCACAGCATAGTTCACACCAAATCCAATATGGCCACTGGCTGATTCATGACAGATAACATCCAACTAATAATTACCACTACTGGAATAGAATACACTGGTGTCCAAAGTGACTAAAGTGCATAAGTTATATTGCATTCAATAAAAAAAAATATATATTAATATTATATAAAAATAGAAAGAATTAGGTGGGCGACAAATATAACATCCAACTTATAATTACCGCTAACAGAATAGTGCATAAGTTATATTGCACTCAATCCCGAAAAAACAGTACTTACTAGGCATAAACACTTCATAATACATAGAACTCTTATAACAAACTCAATCCCATAAAAGTAAAAAAAATTGATTGATTATACAAATCCCAGAAATCTCATTAATAATACAATATAATCAATACTATAATGTAATTGATATTATCAAATACATATACATTGGTCCAACAAGAAAAATACAAAAATACCACCAAACCTGATACTAGAAACCGTGCAAAGACTGATATGGTGGTTTTTATACTTTTTTTTTTTAATTGTTTCTTAATGTGGGATAATAAAAAATAATTTGTATGATATATCTCCTGTGTCATATCTCCCTATATAGGATTGTGTCCATGTAGGAGTTACTCTCAATAGTTTTGTTTAGTGTTATTTTATCTTCTTTTCATCAGTCAAGTGGTCTATCAGGGATGTGACCACCTCATCATTTACAGTACTTGAGCCAAAAACTACTGGCCAGGGAATCTGCCTAGCCAGCCATAGAAAAATAATGCTTAGTTGTGGTGTGGGCACTTAAAAAATTGCAACATTATTATTTATATGAGAGGGAGTTCACCCTCCAAGCCTTCAATTCTCTATTGAACATTGCCTTGGCCAGGCCCATCAGAAAACAGATGGCTTATCCCTCCAGGAGGACAAAAAGACTCGCATGTAGGAGACAGTTCGTCAGGATTGGACTTAATGGGGTGTAAAATAGATGAGGCTAATAATACATAGGGGGTGAGTACTTCTGCCTTTATGTATTAAGCATGATTTGTAGAAAAACTAAGAGTCCAGTGGTATAATAAAGGTCAGATGGCCATGACAAGCTGGACCCATACTCCTAGGATACCCACTCATCAACTTTTAGCCACCTCTTGCCCAAACAACACTGTAAGGCCAAGTTGGCAATACTATATTGCATTGCACAGTATGAGTTGGCAATAGCCATTGTCTGTGGCACCACCTACTCCTATGGAAACCTTGTACCTTCCCTCCCAAGTTCTATCCTTGAACAATGTGCCAATCAGAACCCAAGCTAATCCCCCGATTTGGTCTGGCACTTGTCCGTGGACCCAATCAGAGCAAGGCCTGCCAGAGGCGTCTCTGGTTGGTTCTCTATATGAGAGGGAGGGAATTACGAATTTCCAAGTTTGTACAATTCTGTTTATTTATGTAAATTGTGCTATTGTTTTGTGTTATTGTATTCTGTGGGGTATAAAGTGGGGTTGTTGGAAATAACAGACAAGCTCTGTAAGATGTAAGACTTGTTGTTAAATTGGTTCAAACCCCATCAGAAGACTAGGTTGTGACAAAAAGTTATCTGTGTGAGATAATCACTGAGCTGTAAAAGTGATAAAGACATTTTCTTTATATGGTGTACATGCATGGAAATTGTTTCAAATAGTACAATTAGTCATTACAAAAGCAGAAGAGTTATTCATAGTACAGGTGAGTTAAAGGGTCAGTTTTCATGTTTAAGGTATTTTTAGCTCACTATTAATTAGCATTAAAAATACATGTGCAAACAGCAGCAAATCAAACTTTAACCAGAAAATATAGTTTAAAAACACAGTTTACCTAATATATAGCTACCATTGTTCCCCTTCCCACCTCTCTCTCTCTGTCTTAAATGTTACTGAAAGGCAGTGGAAGATTTCAACCCATTAAGTTTTATTATTAAAAAAAAAGGCCAAATAGGATCCACTATGGTTACATATTTTCTATGTAAAAGTTATAGAACTATATCTGTCAAGTTTTGTTACTTCAAGTGAAAGGCCAAATTAAGAGCCAATCAAGCAATAGCTAGTTCTAAATATTGAAATTCTGTACTATAATGCACAAAGATGCTATCGCAGTAAAAATCTTACATATATATATATATATATATATATATATATATATATTATATATATATATATATATATATATATATATATATATATAAAAGCATTGTTTCCTGAAAAAATGAGTTCTCTTAGGTGTGTATAAATATATATATATATATATATATATATATATATATATATATATATATATATATATATTTGAGGATCTATTTAACTCCTCTTTTTGCTCACTTCTGCCCAGTGCTTTATTTGCATTACGTAAATTAATAAAGCTAATATTTCTTTTTCACTTACAGATGCTTCGACTTACGCACACTTTCTGTTTAATGCATTTGACACAGACCACAATGGATCTGTGAGTTTCGAGGTAGGTAATATCTGTATTGTTTAATAGTGTTTAGTTATTACTTTTTAGTTAAATAAAATCTAAAAGAACATTAAAACAATGAATGGAGGTATAAGCATAATTAAAGCCACTATTACCACAACTGTATACAATTATTAGATGTATTTTATTCTCCATCTGCTCTAGATGACCTCTTTCATTTCTTCCATCCCTTAAAGCATGTAAATATGTGAGCTAGATAGCACCAGAAAGCAGCTTGCCATGCTTTGTACATATTAGAGGATGCATTATGGAGGTTCACAGAAGATTCAAAGATTGACGCCCATCTACTTCCCACAGTGACACAACTTGAGGGATCATCGTGAGTTAGGCCATGTAAAGCTGAGCAAAGGGCTACCTTTGAGAGCTAAGACTATAAAATCAAATATTCTTTAATGTGTTAGCTAGAATGAAATCATGCCCTTGCCAAGAGTCAATCACTTCATTTCATCTCTAATGTATATGTGTTTTCTATGCTCTGCAGAGCAGGTGCACTTTCAAACATTTTCTCTTTCATGCTCCTTCTGATGTTGACATTTAATTGATCACAATAACCCTAGAGATGTAACAAGTACGTGAGTGCATCAAGGGATAAATTAATCTTCATTTTTGAGCATAAGAATTGAGAACATACTTTGGAATTTTAGGCATACGGATGCATCGAGCCAAAGAGATAGCACAGCTGTCAAGATAGCAGATAACTGTGACCTATTCTGTAAACTGAATTCTAGTCCATCTTTGTCCAAACTGTTACAATAGAATATATGCAAATTATCACGAAATCCAACTGCTACAACACACAAAATATGTATATTATAGTATTAAAACTCCTTTAATAGCACACATCTACAGTATATTAGTACTGCTGGGATATGTAGAGGGGTACGCCCATGGTACCTCAACTCTAGCAATATGCACACATATAACTAGGATAACTCAAGTCCTCTACTACATAGAGCATGCAAAGGCGCAAATCTTCCATATACCAAACATATAGCATGTAACTGGAGGAAACCCAATTAAAGATACACAGTATTACCAGGCAGTAGAAAAAATATATTGGGTTATGTGAAAGATGTTATGATACCACATAATGCATATACTGCATTTAATATATGATCCCTAAGGGAAATGCATATAACCACAATGTATTTGGTTCTGATGCCAGCAGTCCAGAAGGAATCTGCCAAGACCTTAGCAGTCTGTGAAAGACCTAGAAACAGCCCCACAAGCCTGGACAACACATTCAAAGTAGCTAACAAATACAAATCCCCGGCCCAGTCATGGGACTAAAGAATGGGCTTTATGACCCAATCCTCATCACTGAATATTGAGGTGCTGTTGTTTTGTAACATAAGGAGATGTAAATGCTACTCACAGTCCCAGAGGAAACACTAGAGAACAATACCAAGTATATTTCAATATTTGTCCTAAAACATAAACTGAGCACACACCCCTACATTGCTACACTGGATGAAGTGGGCCCAACCGGAGATACTTATTTACGAGTTTAATTGTTTGTGTCACTATGAAACTGTTTCTAGATCCCTTAGAAATTGCACCATTACAAAAAACAATGGGGATTTATTTTTTAAGATATTTTCCTATTTATATTATTTTATAAAAGAATGAGCCCCTGTGTTTTTGATTGGTTTTTGATTTTTGCAAAGCACATATAGCTTTAAGAATAAACTATTTGTATAATATCATTGCAAGAAAAGTGTTTTTGTTTACTTATTTGCAAATCCATCAGCCTTTGCAATTTCTAGTGATATAATCCTTCCTTTCTGTTTCTGCTTTCATTCTTTCCCTACTTTCTATTTTATTTCATCCTCCATTATTTTCCTCTTTTCTTTTCGTTTTGAAAAAATATCAGGTGGTCATCCCATATGCCAATGAGGCCATGCAACACTTTATCAGTTATTAAATTATTACACATTGCTAAGTATTTGTTTTGCATGGTAACAAAATAAACAATTTGAAATAATACAAAAATAAAATGAAGCAACAAAAAAAATTGGCAAGTCTCTAGAAAAGCCAAGCAATTCAGTGTATAAATAATTATTATCCCTAAACTAGTACACACTCTCTTGGGATGACTCAGGAACATAGTCCAAAAGATGTGCGCAGGAACTGGTTTGCTTTCTTAATAATAGATTAATAACACTTGAGTGTATCAGTGCTTCTTCTATTCTCTATGCCAAAGACATCACACATTGGCAGTCTATACCACTGAGTTTCATTCACTTGTCTTATCACTGTATAAAGTCTTATTCAGATATGAACTTACCCAACAAGATTCAGTGAATGGTCTGCCATATGTGCTATGAGGGCACCCCGACCTTTGCGTGCACAACAATTGCGCGCCGACAACAGGGTGCCGACAACAGCACGCTGTTAAAAAATAAGTGCCAAATGCGCGCCATCAAAAGAGCAAACGTTTTCAAATTTTGTATCCCCTAACTCCCTGAGCCCCTCTAACTCTAACCCTTTAAGCCTAACCCTAAACCTTAGACCCCCACCCTTTAACCTGTAAGCCTAACGCTAAAACCCCTAAGCCCACCTTACCTGCAGTCCGTGCGGCGCGCAGTTGTCGGGCACGCTTTTGTCTGGCACACACATTTGTCTGTGCGCTGATGACGGCGCTATGTTGTCGAGCGCTCTAAGGAAGTGCTACCGTGCTATGAGTCTTAACATGAACATATGTAGTCAGTATTATATCTTTGAGAAACAGAATATAGAGGGTCGGCACATTTACACACACTTATACTAGATATTTATATATATACTAGCCACTTGCCCATCAAAAATGACGGGGCAATACAATTTTAAGCAATGGCAATGCTGTTTGAGACACAATGTAAAGTTTTTTCTATTTAGGACCTTTGGTGTTCATTGCGAGCCTCGCGCTGAGCTCCTTCGGCTCATATCGATCTGCTCCTCTCGTTTACTTTTGTTCCTATGAGTGCTTTGTGCTCTCCTGACAAAGACAGATATATATGTCAATTTTTTTAGTATAATTATGAATTAATTATTTACTTAATAAAATAATATACTTTACCTATTTGTAAT
This sequence comes from Discoglossus pictus, assembly GCA_027410445.1. Taxonomy (NCBI): domain Eukaryota; kingdom Metazoa; phylum Chordata; class Amphibia; order Anura; family Alytidae; genus Discoglossus; species Discoglossus pictus. Next base: position 61,462,177 of record CM050163.1, on the reverse strand, counting down.
TGAGATATGCAGCAATGAATAGACTGAAGAGCTAAGTGTCTATTTCTATTTTCCTGCAGCATACAATGTACAGTTGGACTGTTGCTGCTGTTAGGAGAAAGTGTCATCAATGTCCCAGCTGTGCATTAGAAATATGCTGGGTGTGCGAGGGCAAACCGTTGCTTTAGTTGTGTAAATCTCCATTTTAGATTCGTAGTTTTAGTGTTGTGAAATGGCGTTGTTTGTCTATATGCTACGCGGGTCTAGACCATTTTCCGTGCTGCCTAAGTGTGTATTTTAGTACCTCGTATGTCCCTGGCAAAAGTCGTACGTGTCTGGCGGTGTTTTGCACATTTCGGGGTCGTGTTGCCTTGTTTTAATTTTTTTCGCCCGCCATTTTTTTCCTCGCTTAGACGATTTAAAATTGTCTAAACTCATTAAATTGTACTTTAATTAGCAACCACCTTAGTGGCAGATGTCATGGCTGCCCCCCCCATGCTCTGTGTTTTTTTTGTTGTTGTATTTTGTATTGTTTTCTGTTGTATTTGAATGTACGCATTTAGTCCGTTAACCTCATATTTTTGCGACCTCCTATTATTTTTTTCTATGTTCCTATTATTTTTTTCTAAGTTCCTATTATTTTTTTCTAAGTTCCACGGGTCGTAATTAAAAGTCGTACGTCCTTGTCAGTGTTTTATGAGCTCTAGGGTCGTTGAGCATCGTTTTCATCTTTTTTCTGCCACCAGTGGCGAAACTGGCTAAAATAGATTTTAATTTGCGTGCAACCTCACCGCCTGAGGTCCTGGCTGTCCCCCTGTGCTGTGTGTGTGATGTTTTTTTTTTGTTTGTTTGTTTTTCCGTAGTTTTTCGTGCCGCGTTTCGGCTATTACGTTTGTCTTTTTGGGACCTTGTATTATTATTTTTTCTAACCCATGGCTCGTATTTTCTTTTGTGTAAGTCCGTATTTCCTCTTTACCTGTTAGTGTTTTTTTTCTAAGTCCCGCTCTGTTTTTTTATTTTTTGCAAAGTCGTGCTTTTCTGTGGTTTATTTGTCCCGCGTTAGGCTGCGTAGAGCCTTCACCTTTGCAAGCTGTGACAACGGTTATTATTTGTGATATATATATATATATGTATATTCCAACGTATAACGCATCTCTAAAAAGGACATAGATAGATAGACAGACATAGAAACAATATATAGCTCTATCTATCTATCCATCACATATACAGTTGTGAGCATCATGGGTTGTTGCCAACGCTTGCAGGCTCGCGCAGCGAAGGGCCGCAGTTGAAGGCGATGAGCGCCAAAGGCACTCATTGCGCTGGTGGAGATGAGCGACATAGGCGCTCATCCCTATGACCCCGTACGACTTAGGCAGTGAGCACTCACTGCACTGGTCGAGATGAGCGACGTAGGCGCTTATCCCTACAACCACGCACGACTTAGGCAGTTAGTGCCGGAGGCGCTCACTGCGCTGGTGGAGATGATCGCCGTAGGTGCTCATCCCTACGACCCCGCACGACTTAGGCATCATCTCTACGACCCGCAGGACTACAGACCAACAGAAATCATAATTATAAAATTTACAGTGCGAACCCCGTAGCAGTTTGAAAAAATTACGGCCCATAACACTTTGCAAAAATCCGGACCACAGAAAAAATCCATACCACGGAAAAAATCCAGACATTTAACGTCCGAACCGCGGCACTCATGAAACACAAAAATAAACCCGAATATGCCACAAAGTAACTTGAAAAATCACACACAGCACAGGGGGAGAGTCAGGATGTTGCAAGGTAATTTGAGGCATATTTCGCCTTTTGTTCACGAAAGAAAATCGCCTATGCGAGAAAAAAAATGGGGGCCAAAAAAACGAAAGCGAGGCCCAAGCATGCACTCGGAACACTTACCCAAACCCAGTAACACATCCTGCGGCACGTAGCACAGAAAATCAAAGCCATTTTCTATGGAAGAACTAAGTAACTAAGCACAAAATGGCGACTGGAACACAAATTGGCGACTGGAACGCAAATAGCTCACGCGCATTGCGTTATAACGGTTTCTATTTCAGCTCACACTTCAGCTCACACAATACTGCAAACTTTCTAGAATTTTCAACATTTCTCTTCAGGTGATGAACAGTGTGACTGTACATTTCACTGGTGGCGTTACTTCTCAAGCGAGGCTAAAGGAGAACGAAGCGTGCAAATCACCACGGCACGTACGAATTATCCAGGAACAACCTAGGAATCTCGGGGGCAAAAAAAAGTGACCACGCAAAAATACTAATTTAACGTCCAAATCGCGGAAATCAAAAAACACAAAAAACAATAAAAAAATAAACATAAAACTCAAACAGCACGGGGGGAAAACCAGGATGCCTGGGAGTGAGGTTGCACGCAAATTTAATTTAAATTTAGTTTTGGTAATAGAACATAGTTACATAGTAGTTACATAGTAATTGAGGTTGAAAAAATACTTTAAGCCCATCAAGTTCAACCTTTTAAGATCTCCTCTGATCTGCAATATGCGGATTAGTTGTTAATTGATCCAGAGGAAGGCAAACAAAAAAAAAAAAAACAGTGAAACTTTGCCAATTGTCTCAAAAGGGGAAAAAAATGAATTCCTTCCTGACCCCAGATGCTGGCGATCGAATTTCTCCCTGGATCAATACTCCCTCTCTAATTATCCAGGATAACCCTGAATGCCCTTTTTAATTACAAATATATCCAATCCCTTTTGACCCTGGATGTATTTATATAGGGTAATCATATCCCATCTTAGACGCCTTTTTTCTAGAGAAAATAAGTTCAATTTGGATAGTCTTTCTTCATAACTTAGCCCCTCCATTCCCCTTATTAGTTTTGTTGCCCTTCTCTGTACTTTTTCCAGTTCTAAAATGTCCTTTTTATGAAGGGGTGCCCAAAACTGTACTCCATATTCCAAATGAGGGCATACTAGGGATTTGTATAGTGGCAGAATGATATCTGCCTCCCTTGCTTCTATACCCTTCTTAATACATGCTAATATTTTATTTGTCTTTGCAGCTGCTGCTTGGCATTGAGAACTGTTACGTAGGTGGTTGTCCACAAGCACTTTCAAATCCCTTTCAATATCAGATACCCCTAGATTTGCTTCATTAAGTTTATAGATTGCATGGTTGTAACGGATCTACTGGCACACCGACCGGGTACCTCCGTTGATGGACGCGTCCTAGTTTGCGTCGAGGACTACAAGCACTGCACCGGACACCACAACCACCACAGACTCCACAACCTCCGTAGCTTAACTGGAGCCGCGCCGTCTTCCTTCCACCCTGTATGAATCTCCAGCATCCAGGATCGTGTGGGGAAGACCTCTCCTCCAAGGAGAGTACATCAGGAACAAGGGTTCAGTAGTTACAGCTCAAGGGAGTATGCAAAAGCATAGCAATCCCCAGTATGATATAGCAATCCCCTCCAAGAACGAGACAAGGCTACGTTTTGAAGGGTCAAGTAGAACTCTCTTGCTGGTACACCCAGCCTGGTTTTTATTACAGTCAGGTAAACAGAACACACCCAGGGGAAGGTATAAACAACCAATAACACAATAGTAACTCCCACAGTTTCCCTCCCCTCCTGCTTGGGAGATAATTGAGTTTATTACTGTATCTACTCAATTATCTCCCAGCTAAAACTTACACATTTTTATCCCTTTTTATAACTTTATGATTTTACATAGTACATAAATAAATCTTACATTTTTATGAACAACATAAATTGTGGAACAACATATAAAAAAATGGCATGGGGTTCAAAAGTTAGTAAATGTATCTTTTACACATAACACACAGACATTTCACAGGCAATACACATCCCTCATAGTTGGCCACACAATACACATAGAGGGACAATAGGTGGGTCACACCTCCCTGAGGCTACCTGGCAACTTTGATACAATCAGACATGGATTAGATCATCCTTCTTTGTTCTTATGGCTGAGAATGAAAACACTTTATACAATAGACTTCCTTATCTTGTGAGGAGTCTCTGTAATAGGATTATCTATTATGCCCAGGTCTGCAATAGTCTGGGCTAATATTCTGCAGAGCATAAACCAACATACATACAGTATAATAGTAGGATCATATTTTAACCAAGAATTAAATAACCATAAAACAGGGTAAACCAGTGATGGGTTCCGTTACACACCTCCCCTGTGACCATAAGCCGGCATACACGGTCTGATCCCAACGGATCGGCCTGGGGATGTCCGGACAAAAGTATTTGTTGGTCAATTCTCTAGTTTGACAACCCATCAGCATTACTGCAATTCACATTTACTCACATTTCACATATCCCCAGATAGCTGGGATCTGAGCGCACAAAACTACCGAATAGCGCTCAGATCCTCTTCACACAGTTCAATTGCCATGTAGCTAAAGTCTTTCCCATAGTCTTTCATTATATGAATGGGCTCCATGGCATAGCTATCTGTGGTATCATGGTTCACACAGGGCAAGTACCGAATGACCCCCTGTATGTAAAGGGCCAGAATGAGTGACATACACTCTGGTATGGCCAAATACTATGTTTAAAGGGCAATATGTCCCAGGGCCATAGTCGCAGGGCAGGAGGCTGGCAAACAGTCCTCTCCAAGACAAAGTGGCGAAGGGCACTTCGTCACACATCTCCCCTTTGGGGGGAAGTCTAACCAGGCACCTGAACTTCTGCCGGTCAGTGCCTCCGTTAGACGATCCACCAACCCACAATAAACCAGTGCTAGAGCAGCCCCCCCACAACAACAAAGTGCAAGAGCAGCCCACCCACAACAAACAGTTACTGCACCTGGATATTTCGCTGTGGTGATGGGGCAACACGCTGAGGGGACTTGAGGGGCAGAGGCCAGCGGCACTCTGCCCTGATGCCAGCTCTTCTGCTGGTATAACCTGCAGGACATCCTGCTCTGTACAAGGGACAAAGGGAGGGCAGAGGCTGACTGCACTCTGCCCCGCTGTCAGCTCTTCTGCTGGGTTACTTGGGACATATTCCGGCTCAGTAGACAGGGAAACGTGGGGGTCAGTGGGGGTTAACATTTCCTCTGTTAACCCTGGGGCCACATTAGAAGTTAGCTGGGGAGGGGGATTTGTACTTACCCCCTCCTCCGGTTGTCCCAGTGAGGGTAGTTGGGGATCTGGACAGGCTGTGGGCGCAGAGACCACGGTCCCATCTGCGCCGTCTTGGAGATTGGTGTCTCCCCTTGTTAGGGTAAACTGTCGCTGGAGGGGAAGGACGACACCTTCTGCCCCCTGGGGTTCACACTGCCGCTGGGGGGGGAGGACGACACCTTCTGCCCCCTGGGGTTCACACTGCCGCTGGGGGGGAAGGATGACACCTTCTGCCCCCTGGCGTTCACACTGCCGCTGGGGGGCAAGGACGACACCTTCTGCCCCCTGGGGTTCACACTGCTGCTGGGGGGGAAGGACAACACCTTCTGCCCCCTGGGGTTCACACTGCTGCTGGGGGGGAAGGGCAACACCTTCTGCCCCCTGGGGTTCCCACTGCCGCTGGGGGGGGAAGGACGACACCTTCTGCCCCCTGGTGTTCACACTGCCGCTGGGGGGGAAGGACGACACCTTCTGCCCCCTGGGGTTCACACTGCCGCTGGGGGGGAAGGACGAGACCTTCTGCCCCCTGTGGTTCACACTGCCGTTGGAGGGGAAGGACGACACCTTCTGCCCCCTGGGGTTCACACTGCCGCTGGGGGGGAAGGACGACACCTTCTGCCCCCTGGGGTTCACACTGCCGCTGGGGGGGAAGGACGACACCTTTTGCCCCCTGTGGTTAACACTGCCGCTGGGGGGGAAGGATAACACCTTCTGACCCCTGGGGTTCACACTGCCGCTGGGGGGGAAGGACGACACCTTCTGCCCCCTGGGGTTCACACTGCCGCTGGGGGGGAAGGACGACACCTTCTGCCCCCTGTAGGGACGGTAGAGAGACCTCGGTCCCATCTCTACCTGCCATCTGGAGGTCATCCCAGGACCAGTCAATGAAGTCTGGTTCTGCTTGTCGAGTAGGTTGGGGCTGCACGAAGCTGAGCAGGTGTTGGTAGTCCTGCTCCAGCTCCCACTCTCTCGTTACCAGGTGGGTCATGTCTTTGCTCACCTCGCCTTCGTCATCCCAGCCATACATGCCCATCCGGTAGTCGTAGATGTCCCAAAACCTAGACCCCTCCGTGCTGCCAAGATCAATGTCGTCCTCCAAGGCATCCCATAATAAACCCGGGCCATCATAATCCTTCCCCTCCAGTAAGTCGTGTTCGGACGTCCAGGGGGTAAGTCGAACAGTATGCCACCAGAGGGCCTGGTATGCGTTGTCTAGCCAGATCTCTCGCCATACCAGGGTCTCTAGTCTTGTCACCCACTCATCCAGGGGCTGCTCTCCCAATCGATACATCCGCATCGCCACACGCTTCTGTAGCCGCTGCTCATCACTGGGGAGACTCTCACCTCGCCGCCATTGGGCATCTTCCAGGGCATCATACCAGAGTTCCTTTCTGTCTGCATCCCTGTAGTCCACGGCCGCCTCCTCCTCCTCATCATGGAACGCTGTCCGAAAACTAGCCGGTTCCATCCTGCTGTAGCCAGGGGCGCTGTACTGATACTAGCGTTGCCCTCAATTTGTAACTCCAAACGTTACCAGTGTCTCCGGGCTGCTTTTCCTCTCACTAGGACGCCATCCCACCACTGCCAGCCAATGTAACGGATCTACTGGCACCCCGACCGGGTACCTCCATTGATGGACGCGTCCTAGTTTGCGTCGAGGACTACAAGCACCGCACCGGACACCACAACCACCACAGACTCCACAACCGCCGTAGCTTAACTGGAGCCGCGCCGTCTTCCTTCCACCCTGTATGAATCTCCAGCATCCAGGATCGTGTGGGGAAGACCTCTCCTCCAAGGAGAGTACATCAGGAACAAGGGTTCAGTAGTTACAGCTCAAGGGAGTATGCAAAAGCATAGCAATCCCCAGTATGATATAGCAATCCCCTCCAAGAACGAGACGAGGCTACGTTTTGAAGGGTCAAGTAGAACTCTCTTGCTGGCACACCCAGCCTGGTTTTTATTACAGTCAGGTAAACAGAACACACCCAGGGGAAGGTATAAACAACCAATAACACAATAGTAACGCCCACAGTTTCCCTCCCCTCCTGCTTGGGAGATAATTGAGTTTATTACTGTATCTACTCAATTATCTCCCAGCTAAAACTTACACATTTTTATCCCTTTTTATAACTTTATGATTTTACATAGTACATAAATAAATCTTACATTTTTATGAACAACATAAATTGTGGAACAACATATTAAAAAATGGCATGGATCAGACCAGGGGTTCAAACGTTAGTAAAAGTATCTTTTACCCATAACACACAGACATTTCACAGGCAATACACATCCCTCATAGTTGGCCACACAATACACATAGAGGGACAATAGGTGGGTCACACCTCCCTGAGGCTACCTGGCAACTTTGATACAATCAGACATGGATTAGATCATCCTTCTTTGTTCTTATGGCTGAGAATGAAAACACTTTATACAATAGACTTCCTTATCTTATGAGGAGTCTCTGTAATAGGATTATCTATTATGCCCAGGTCTGCAATAGTCTGGGCTAATATTCTGCAGAGCATAAACCAACATACATACATTATAATAGTAGGATCATATTTTAACCAAGAATTAAATAACCATAAAACAGGGTAAACCAGTGATGGGTTCCGTTACACACCTCCCCCGTGACCATAAGCCGGCATACACGGTCTGATCCCAACGGATCGGCCTGGGGATGTCCGGACAAAAGTATTTGTTGGTCAATTCTCTAGTTTGACAACCCATCACCATTACTGCAATTCACATTTACTCACATTTCACATATCCCCAGATAGCTGGGATCTGAGCGCACAAAACTACTGAATAGCGCTCAGATCCTCTTCACACAGTTCAATTGCCATGTAGCTAAAGTCTTTCCCATAGTCTTTCATTATATGAATGGGCTCCATGGCATAGCTATCTGTGGTATCATGGTTCACACAGGGCAAGTACCGAATGACCCCCCTGTATGTAAAGGGCCAGAATGAGTGACATACACTCTGGATGGCCGAATACTGTGTTTAAAGGGCAATATGTCCCAGGGCCATAGTCGCAGGGCAGGAGGCTGGCAAACAGTCCTCTCCAAGACAAAGTGGCGAAGGGCACTTCGTCACAATGGTTATTTTTCCTTCCCAGATGCATAAACTTACATTTATTCGTATTAAATCTCACCTGCCATTTAATTGCCCATTTCTCTAATTTATGCAAATCCCTTTGGAGGGAAAGTACGTAATTTTCTGATTTAATTACCTTGCACAACTTCGTGGCATCAGCAAAAATGGAGACACTACTTTCCAATCCTACTTCTAAGTCGTTAATAAATATGTTAAAAGGAGAGGACCTAATACTGAGCCCTGAGGAACCCCACTTACCACATTAGTCCAATCTGAGTATGTTCCATTTACAACAACCCTTTTTTTCCTGTCTGTTAGCCAGCCCTCAATCCATGTGCATATATTTACTGCAATGCCTGTATCCATTAGTTTGCACAATAGTCTCCCATGTGGCACTGTATCAAAAGCCTTTGAAAAATCTAAAAAAAGACTACATCCACTGAGTTGCCCTGATCCGGGTTCCTACTAACCTCCTCATAGAAACTAATTAGGTTTGTTTGACACAACCTATCCCTCATAAATCCATGTTGGATCCTACTTATAATGCTGTTTAAATAGACATACTCTTCTATATTATCCCTTATTAACCATTCTAAAAGCTTTCCTACTACAGAAGTGAGGCTTACAGGTCTATAATTCCCTGAGTTTGCTCTTGTCCTCTTCTTAAATATAGGTATCACCTCCGCTATTCTCCAGTCATCTGGAAGTCGCCCAGTGTTGAGTGAATCTTGAAAAATTAGATATAGTGGTTTGGCTATTACAGAGCCCAGTTCCCTCAGTACCCTTGGATGTATTCCATCAGGACCCGGGGCTTTATTGACATTTATTTTTTCCAACCTCTTTTGGATTTCTTCCTGCGTTAACTAGTTATTCGATGAAGATAGTGTAGCCCCATTATGGTGCAGTGACCCAACCACTGGTACCTCCCTTATATATACAGAAGAAAATAACCTATTTAGCGTATCTGCCTTTTCCTGGTCCCTAATTGTCAGACGGCCTGTTTCACATTGTAATGCTCCTATAGATTCCTTTCTGGCCTTCTTCCCATTTATATACTTAAAAATTGATTAGGGTTAGTCTTACACTCTTTTGCAACTACATTTCTATTTCCTAGTTTAGCCAGTCTGATAGCCCTTTTGCAAGCCTTGTTGATTTCCTTGTACTCCAGTAAAGCAGTCTCTGCCCCCTCATTTTTTTATAATTTAAATGCCTGTTTTTCACTCTGTAACTTGATCTTTAAATCATTGTTAAGCAATGTTGGATGTACGGTAATTTACTCTTGTTACTTTTATTCCCACACGGTATATGCCGATATGTATGTATATTTAGTACGGATTTAAATGTTGTCCATTTATGTTCAGTATTTTTACCTGCCAGCTCTCTGTCCCAGTCAATACTTTGTATCGCTGCCCTTAGACCGTTAAAATCTGCCCTTTTTAAAATTAAGAGTTTTTGTTGGCCCCTTACAGTTTTGTTTTTTAAATTCAAACTCAAATGAGACTGTATTGTGATCACGTTCCCAAAGGTTGCCCTATTTCAACACTTGATACTATATCAATATTATTTGTGATGACTTAATCCAAGATGGCCTGATTTCTAGTAGGCTCTTGTAAACATCAGCTAAGCAAGAAAAAAATTGTCGGACGAAAAAAATCTAAACAAGGCTAAAGGAGCCCGAGGCGCACAGATCATTGTCAGGCACGTACAAGTTAGCCAGGAACGTAGGAGATATACAATATACCATTACAACAAACGGAAAATGCTCACGAGTCAAGCAACACATACAAAAAATCTGCCATTTTACAACACTAACTTGCAAATAATAACATTACAATTCTAAAATGGCGCTTTACACACCTAAAAAAACGGCTTGGCCTCACGCGCGCAGCCTACTTATACTGCATAATTAGCACGTTTCTGACACTTTCTCCTCAGGTGATCAACAGTCCAACTGGACATTTTCAGATACAGGAAAATCCAAAGAGATTATTGACTGCTGCATATTAAATATAAATAGGTAAAGTACATTAATTTATGAATTCATATTAATTTATTAATTCACTGTTTTAAATACATTTTATATTTTACACTGTACTTATATATCTGTCTTTGCGATGAGCACCGAAGGTGATCGTTGCAAAGCAGGAAACTTGCAGTACACAAGGGGAGAGGCTCGCAATGACCGCCGATGGTCTTCAGAGAAGCAAAAGCCTTACATTGTGTGGCAAACAGCATTGCCATGGCTTCAAATTGTATTGCCGTCATTAATGATAGGCAAGTCACTAGTCTATCTATAAACCTTAGCACAGAAACTTAAACACAATCTTTTTACTGCACTTTGCTGTTTTTGGCCAGCAACATAATTATATATACAAGCAAGGACTATAACTTATATATAATTATTATATGACATATAAATAGTTTGTCAACACTTTCCTGAGCTACTTAACATAAACTGTAGTGTGGTGTATGTGGGTATGGCATGGGAGGGGCACCTTAGGAGCCTTTACTTTGGGGTGTTTCAGGTGTAAATCCGGTCCTGCCTGCTACTGACTTTGAAGGGAGCCTACAACCTGGTCCACATACTACAGAAAAACAACTTTTAGTACCAGTGATATCATGTCTTGTGGTCTCTGGAATGCCTTTGCTATCATTAATGAGTTGCTTGTTGACGTGGTCAATAAACTAATCATTTTATTCATCAAAAACATGTTGATACTGTAAGTATCCTTTTCTTCATCAAGAACACATCTGTGAAGTCTTGACTAGGGATACTTGCCACAAATATTTGTGTATACTCAGCTAAATATTTGTGTATACTCAGCTATACAAATGTTTGCAAGCTTTGACAACTACTGCAGAATTTTTTCTGGGAGTACTCCAAAATCATTATCCTGATCTCAATCATTACTAAGAAGATACCCAGTATCTAAAGACACAGGCAACCTAAATGTTGTCATTTGTCAAATATGTGTATTTAGAGTTTCCTGCAGACTTGCACTCCTTTCCACCAACAGGACCACAATTAATCAAACAGCATAAGAAGATAGACCTAAATGGCTTGCATTAGCAGGATTAACTCTCAATATCCAATCCTGAGATACCTACAACGGTGCCATATTCCTATGCGCTTATCTCTCCTCATCCTACCTTCAGTCTCTGCCAAAATACTCATTGATAGCCAGAGGGTCCAGGAGTTTGTCCAGATCAGTGACTCAGAAATGGTGCAATCATAGTTCAGATGGCAAGACAGTGGGCAAGCTGATGATGACAGAGCATAAAATGTGATATGGGCCGGAGGTTATTACGTTTTTCCAGGTCATAACAGAAGATTAGTGGTGGAACTGGTGGAACAAGTTTAGAAGGGGGTTCAGTTTGTGAATCGGATCCATGGTGATCATGATCTTTGCTGTATTTATTTTTTTAACCTCAGTTACTATGGAACTAATGTAATTTTGTAGGATGAGAATGGGAAATGAGGACTAAATTTAACATAGAGTATTGAAGGCCATAGTCACATATTAGCAAGCGAGTAGTCCAGAGCAATGTAATAAAAAAAAAATGTAGGCAATGTTTAGACATTTTAGTTTTGTTTGTTGTTGGAAGAAAGTTTTGTTTAATGGATATTAAGCAAACAATAAAGATTAATACTTAATTAAAACAATCTAGAATATATATTATAAATGTTTACTTATTTTGCAACCTTTTGTAGACTGTTTTATACAATATTTTAGACTATGTACCAAATAATTCCCTAGTTTTTAAGGCAGAAACTTTCTGAGAAAAACTATTGATTTAAGGACAACCTCTTATGAACATTCAAGAGTGACCCTATTGTGCTTCTCGTATTTTTGGATCTATTTTACCCATTTAAAGATGGAATGACCATTTAACATTTTCATAGACAAGCTAGATACTTATTACTAAAATGATTTCATTAAGTAAAAAACAAGTTAGCCCTTGTTTCCTCTTCTTGATTTAAAATATTGATCTATATACTATATTGATTACTGCAGCTTTATCTGGTCTGCTTATCTTAAGTATACTTTATTTCTCATCCACTGAAAATGTTGCAGCTGGAATAATCTTCTGCTTTTATAGGCTTATATCTGACTTCCATAAATCTCTTTGCTAGCTTTCTATTAATCTTTGGATACCATTCTAAATCCTTCCTGCTCCTAAGCTATATTCAGTTCCATTCAACTCAACTAATTTCATTGAACCGTTTTATTTAACTGTAGAGTATTCCTCTGCAGTATCTCACGCAGCCAGACAGATGTAGCCAGATTTCTCTTTCCTTGGGCCACAAAAATACAACATTTTATACTGGCTTTAGGAGCGTTGACAGCTGATTATTTTTTAGAGGGAAAATATTTTTCTCAGTTGGTCCCCAGCAGTCAAATCCCCCATTGGCAATAAGGAACATATGGCTCTATGTTTATTTCACTACCACTTTGTTAATTTATATTAATTCTTTATTTCACTACATTATTTATCCTAATTATTTTGTATTTTCTTCTGTCAATGTTTCTTCATGTTGTTTGCTACTTTTTCACAGGATTTTGTTATGGGTCTCTCTACGTTGCTACGAGGGACAATACAGGAAAAACTTAACTGGGCTTTTAATTTATATGATATCAATAAAGATGGGTATATAACTAAAGAGGTAAGCTTTTTTTGTTTCTCTTTATTTAATTTATTTAATGCAGAGGTTGTTATCATGTGTGGTTACAAAAACCTGTGGAACAATCTAAATGGGGAAATATTCTAAATCTATAAAACATGGATATATTGAAGTTCATACATAAAATTAAGGCTAGGATAATTGTTATAATAAAAGTAGGAGCAGAGTACAGTGTAAGGAAAAGAGGTAGATAGGTGTATTAGCAGGTTTATTGTGGTATGATTAGGATGAAGGTTCTGTTATAGACAGTAGTAACAGAGCAGAGCTCTGATAGATACAGTATTGTGGTTTAATATTGGAGGAACCAGTGATAGTGGTAGGTATTGATACTGGCAAGGAAGGGATAATGCTATTACAGTGTGAAGGCCATGAACGGTTACGGTAGGTTTTTAGGTAGTAATAATAAAATAGTTTTAGTAGTAGGATAGGGTTAGAACAGTTATTGCTGACTTTTTACAATGCATTTGACACCTCTCATCTATTATTAAATTCACCTGACAGCTCAGTGACTCCACTAAGTAAGTCTGCTAAAACATGAAAAATATAAAACAAAACAAACTGCGAATTAGACGACATTCATTACAGGCATTTAGAAAATTTTGTGCAAATCATATCACTTATTATAACCCATTTTGAGAATCATAAAGTGTATTTTATAGAAATAAACTGAGAAAGAATTGTAAAACATATTACACCAAATGCAAAACTGAAAATGTGGATATATAACCAAGGTTTACGTTTGAGGGTAACTGTTCTGGCTTAATGAAAGATTATTTCAAAATGTTTAAAAATAAGGCAGTACATGTTTTAAATTTCCGCTGCTTCCTTCTTCACCTTGGTTCCCTCCCACTGCTTTATGTGTGTTGATATGAATGAAGGAGGTGGTCAGCCAGCTAGCTATGCATGCTTAGATCCATTGCAGTCCAAGTCCAAGTTCTTCAGTCAATGGCACAGGCAATAACATCTGCAGAACATGAGAGCACAGAACATGAGAGCGTGACCACTCCTCCCCAAGTAGGACAGGTAGACACCCATATGTATAGGTAGGATGTATACCCAGAAGACTGTTCAGATGAAATGACTCCTGAGGGATAACCACCTGAGGGGTAGGTATTACTGGGGGAGATTGAGATCACTCTGCTCATAACCTGCACTGCAGATCATCTACACATGAGGTGTGTAGATTCTGCTTATGTCTAATGACATACACTGCCAGACCCTCTGCACATGAGGAGTGGAGGTTCTGGTTATTAAAATGGATTGCCTCCCTCTTAGGGTAGAGAGTGCCAGAGGGATATTAAAGTAAAGAATACTATTAGAGTGCATGTAAATAATAAATAAAGATATAAGATAGTAGGAAGAAGACTGAAGACCTGAATAAATCAGCAGTTTGGTGTCTTAGTTTAGTGAGACAGGCAGTCTAAAAATATTCATATGGCTAATATAGCTCTCAGCTCAGTAAGGCCCTTTGCTGTTAGAAACTGGGCTTAATATGGGTGAATATTCTGCTGGGAAGAGCATCACCTGTGTTGAAGCTCATGGGCAGAAATAGAGAGGCAACATGACTTAATACTGTTATAACCTATTAAAAATAACCTTAACTAACTGGAAGGTCTCAGAGTTCAGTTATTCTTGAGATGGCACCTCAGAGTTCTAGAGCCAGTAGCATTAGTTTCCCGCTGGTGGGGAAGTATAAGGATCTGTGCACAAGTCAGCAGGGGGTGTATGCATGCAGGACAGAGGCATGCAAGCTGTAGGTGCTAGCGCTGAGAAAGGATACTCCTGGGCTTCGGGGAATGACTTGTTGCATATTTGCGGGGCACATAGCAAAGGTTGCTAAGTTAGATCCTGGGCACATGCAGTGAATGTGCAGGACAAAGACAACAGCATTAGGCTCAGAGGCTCATAATGCTCAATAAGATTTTTTACTCAGCTCTTGATCAGCTTCTGATCAGGGCTGTGTCAATATGGATGTACAAATGGCCCAGGCCATGCTAATTGTTTCTATGGTTGGGCCAGAGGAGGATTGTACTATACAGTGTGGCCACATAAAGGAAGAAATGGAATATGGAGCTCAGACTGTGATATCAGGCCAGGTGGTGGGCCTGGAAGGATGCCACCATGCTCTTGCGTTCTGGAAGTAACATGAGATGAATGTTGAACCTAGCATAGGGTTCCTGTAGATAACTATGGTCCAGGAACCAGCCATGGATCCAGGGCAAACACAGAGAATAACCTTGGCACTGTCGCAGATCAAGGGGCCATCCATACCCAGATGGCTGGGGCACAGTTGCTAATCACAAGAGAGTGGTGAAGACAGAGAGAGTCTGTCAAATTGATGGTCCAAGGGGAAGTCTGGATGAGAGCAGTGAGGTTCTGCCAGTGAATACCATGACCATGGACTCAAAAGGAGGTGAGTGATATGCCCAGGTGGTGGTTCTATAGGAAGGGGCATGTGATATGCTGATCCAGGTACAATCTACAAAATTGAGCCTTCAGACCAGGCCACAATATTGGGTGCTGGCTTCCAGATCCGGTCGGTACATTCCTCCTTGGAATTACTATTTTTCTGGGCTC
Source organism: Discoglossus pictus (assembly GCA_027410445.1). NCBI lineage: Eukaryota > Metazoa > Chordata > Amphibia > Anura > Alytidae > Discoglossus > Discoglossus pictus. Next base: position 61,446,683 of record CM050163.1, on the reverse strand, counting down.
CCCAGGGTAGTGTTTTACCCATGCAGTGGGGAAGAATGGGCAGCAGCGCTGTTTTTTGGGGGTGGGATGGCGATGGCTTCTTTTGGAAGCGTCTCCTAGGGTAGTTCCCACCCTGGATGTTCTGGGATTGGGTAAACTAGAAGGCCCATTGGACACACCTAAACTCAAACAACTGTCTGGAGAAGTATTACTTACTGTTGGTCCCCTAGGACCATGGACTGTTTTAGGTACAGCAGGCCAGCTGTTTTGACTGGCTTGGGGTAGAAGTGCAGCTTTGCAAGGGGGCACAAATAACTATTTGAAAAACCCAGGCCATGTGGAAAGTTTGGATACCTGTGCTCACCGGCCCTTGGTAAAGATTATAATGGAGTGTAAAACATTGATGGACCTAGCCCCAGGCCAGAGGTCAGGAAAAGAGATGGGCTCTGAAACCATGACACGCAGCCAAATTGGGACCACACTCCATATTGTGTGCCCAAGCAAAGAAAGATGGAATTTGTACAAGAAAACAATGGCAAACATCTTCCCTGCCCACCCAGAATAAGGCTCAATGCAGGGGAGGCCTGGGGGAATTGTTTTTGCCCAATGGAGTTGGGTGACCCTCCTGTTTTAGCAGGGCAGATTGGGTTACTGCTTGACATGAATAAGAAGTCACAGCACAAATAATGGCGTGGGCAGAGAGGAAGCTCAACAGGACACGTAAGAGACAGGATAAATGTTATAGCATTTTTCCTCAGCTGGACACAGATAGTCCCAGGAGAATGGAAGTGGGGAGAAGTGTGAAGTAGGGAGAATTGCAGGTAGATTTGATGGCAGGCACAATAGGGTGCTAAACTTCATATTTTTTCAGTCCCAGAACAGCCATCTGGCATTGGACTGGGTCTCTGATCTCAGTTGCGTGTTCCCTCATTTCCCTCTAATTGTGAGAGTTTTGGTGAAGATTTGAAAGGACAGAGAGAAGGTCAACATAATAGCTCCCAATTGGCCCCCTGAGTGGATCTGTTGGTTCAAGGATGTTTACAAACTAAAGCTGACAACTTGGAAATTTAATGATGTGGTTGATCAATAGAAGATTATCACCCAGAGTAGTAGAGAAGCTATTGAAGGGTAAGAAGAATGTGTGATCTTAAATCCATCTGAAGGTTTGGAAGCATTTTTTTTTTGCAGTGGTGTAATGAAAATATAAAGCGGTTTACGTCTGTTGGGACTTCAGACATCTCGGACTTCCTTCAGACATAATTTGATAATGGGCTACAGCCAACTACTTTGAAAGTCCAGATTGCAGCATTAGGATTTTTTCTGCAACAATATTTTGGCTGAGAATATACTAGCCAAGAGACCATCCATTACAGAACTATTCCCGTCTTAAAATCTCAATTGGGTGCTGAAGACTTTAACTGGACCTCCTTTCGAACCTCTAGAAGAGTGAGCACTATCGAGGGTCCAGTCTTTTATGGTAATGGAATACCCAGCACTCCAGATAAGGCTTCCTCCAGATTTTTTTTTCATAAAAAGTCATAAGGAGGAGCATTTTTTATTCTAAATGTAAAAAAGTGTCTTCAAATCTAGTCTGGAAAGTCTGGAAAGAACAAAGGCGTTACTAAAAATTAAATTGATTGCTGGATTCCAAGGAAGTAAAAAGGTGTCAAGTGTCAAAATCAACAATTTCCAGATGGCTTCAGTTGACATTAGTAAAGGTTTATCAAACATTGGGGAGGTCCCCCCTAAAATGTAAGAGCTCACTCCTCAAGGGCAGTGGCAGCATCTTAGGGTGATAGGGCTAGAGTTTCATCCTGAGCAGATGTTATGTAGCAACACGGAGCAGTGTAAATACCAAATTATTATTTTTTATAATAGAGAACTTTATTTCAATTCTTGTTAAAATATAAAAAATGCTGCAAACTAGATGGCAATCTCAAAAAGTATATGTGAGGGTATAGTCTTCATAAAGGTATGAGGTAGATAATATATTTGGCTTATGAAAAAGTTTCCTTGTAACATACTGTAAAACAGACATGCAGCCACACAAGGCCAATGTCCCACTTTTGGGGAACCCCCTAACTTAAGGGATAATTGATCTAAAATTTGCTATGCTGTATTCCCACAGTAAATTATGCAACACCGCAGTGTGCCATTCAAACCATAATAACATGCACACACTTTAAAAACTGACACAAACTAATCATACTGCAAAGGGTGTTGTCTCCCATAGTGCTATCTAGAAGTCTTGGCTCCCAATTTAAGTATTAGACTAGCAAACCTTTCAATAAGTAGGTATAACAAGTTTAAAATTGCAATTCTTTATTTAAACATAGATTAAAAGCATAATAACCAGTCGGTTAAAATCTAAAACAATAATGAGCATGTCTCGGACAATGTATCAATCTTTGTTACCAAATAATTAGTAAAATTCAATTATTAAACAATACTCTATTTTTATTTATAAAGCAGATATGGGGGGCTGAGGAGGGATGCGGGGCAGGCCATGTCAGAGACTGCGCAGGGGCCCCGCAGGGCAGGGCCTTGGGGAATTGCACTGGCTGCACCAACTCCACCCCTGCCAAGTAGCAATTAAAGATCCTAAGATACTAAGGAAAGGAGTCACAATTCTCTTAAAGATTCAATAATAGCACATTGATGTATAATTATTTTTATAGGAACTGTTACTCAATCAATAATCTCAATAATAGATAATTATATATTTTACTCTACAAGGCAGAGACACAGTATACTGTAAGTCTAACTGGAAAGAGATTTAAATAAAATACATAGCAATTTCTAGGCTCTGCATACGTTTAAATGAGCAGAAGTGATGAACCATCAACACACTTTATTCTGCAATATCCTTCCATTTAAATTGCAGAACTGCACATATGCTAAATAGTTTCTCCAGATATAAATTATATTCTAAATGTAACATAAGCAGTATATACTGAATGCCTAGCGCTCTATGTTCACTGCAGCCTCCCTGTAAGTAGTATTTATACATTGCCAGCATAAGGCAACTTCATAATTGCTGTTATGTCCTGAGTATAACTTCATACATGCTTCACTACAATGTCTGCCTTACCTACTGAGGAGGAATGGTTTCTCTCTCATGTTCTGTGCTACCGTTGAAGACTTTAAGGAAACAGAATTTAGTGGTAAGTGATAAAATACTATATTTCTGCACTTCACCTGTTGATTTTGGCTACACCATTGACGAAATGACATGGCTGCAGTGCATCTAAAGATGCAACAAAAAGCCGCACAACTTGCTGTGGTGAGCTTCATCCCGGTTGTTCATAGAATAAATAGCATCACAATAATTAGTATAACTAAATATCATCAGCACATATATAGTTGTGGTAATTAGGAATTGTCGCTCACGCCATGTTAATAGTTACAGGCTTGAGCATGGGCAATGGCACTCTTTGCGGGGCTCGTACGAATTTGCAGACCGTACGACTTTGCTGCAATGAGCGCTGAAGGCACTCATCGCGAGGCCCGCACGACTTTGCCTTCGGTGCTCATTGCAGGCCTTGCTCTTGTGAAAATTCAGGGTCCCTCTAAGGGTCATCTGTCCCGTCATAGTTGTTATTTGCCCGAGGACGCTCCACCGATGAAGGATGGAAACAGATTGAAGGCGCTCACGGCGATGCCCGCGATCAATGACAAAGGCCGTAGGACTTTGGCGCTGATCGCAAGGCACGCAAGACTTTGAAAAAATTACCAATTTAACGCCTACATTTTTTTTGGAAGCTGTTGAAAGACCACCGAAAGACGGCAATTAATAAACAAATAAACTAGCTTACAACCTCACACACAACACAGGGGGAGAGGCAGGGAGCCTGTGAGTGAGGTTGCAGGCTAAATTGAGGCTTAACTGGCATTTTTCAGAGAAAAGAAAATGGTGGACGTAAAGACGTAAATGTTTTCAAAAAGGCTCAAAATGAGGCCGAAGCATGTAACACTTAGCCCATCAACGTGAGCCCCGCAAGACTTTAAAAATACAAGAAACGGCGCTCATCGCAAGGCACGCAAGACTTGAACAGAGACAGAGAGGAGAAAGACACAGAGGAGGGAGAGGGAGGAGAGGGTGGAAAGAGACACAGGGGGGAGAGAGAGGGGATAAGAGACACAGGGGAAGGAACCAAGGGGGGGGGAAACACAGTGCGGGGGGGAGAGGGAGAAACAGATACATGGAAGGGAGAGAGGGGAAACACACAGGGGTCAGAGTGGGGAGAGGTTCTCATTGCGAGGCCAGAAAGTGGCAGGTTGAACGACGTCTGTAATGAGTGGAATGCAATGAGGCCCATAAAGTAGGTGGTGGGAGAGGCACACAATGAGCGCTGAAGGCCACTTCTGTAGGGGCTCAGCCAGTGGCATTAGGCCCCATATAATCCAGCTATGCATAAGCACAACTGACAACTTTCTAGTTCCATTATTAATTGTAAATGTTATGTTTGAACAAAAATGTTATTTCATTGTAAAATGTTAACATTATTTAGAAGATCTTTGTCTTTGCAGGAGATGCTGGACATAATGAAAGCAATTTATGATATGATGGGGAAATGTACTTACCCTGTTCTTAGGGAGGAAACCCCAAAACAACACGTGGAAACCTTTTTTCAGGTAAGAAAATAGTTGAATGCAATAATAGCTTCATTAGTAAATAAAATATGTATACAACATTTATCTGTTTTCTTTATTTCAGAAAATGGATATAAATAAAGATGGAGTAGTCACAATAGATGAATTCATAGAGAGCTGTCAAAAAGTAAGTATAAAAAATGCTAGCTGAAAAAAGAAAGGGCCAATGTAATGTTTCAAGTTTCAGCTTTCATAATCATTAAACAATAAAGATCAGTATAAACAGTTCAAAAAGAAATAAAAAAAATGATAATGTACCTGGTCCAGATAGATTCAGCAATCGCTATTATAATGTGTTTCAAAACATACTCACTCCATATACCATATAACACTAGGTTCAGAAGAGATGTTACAACTAAATTATCCCTACTATTAAACTATTTAATATTGAAAGACCAAGTAAGATTTATGATGGGTCTCCAAGGGTGTGACTTTATAAGATGGCTGCTTTATATTTTGTCTTTTATGACTACACTAGCGAATTGCCTGTCAAAAAATGACGGCAATATAATTGTAAGTCAAGGAATGTTGTTTGGCACAGACATTATTTTTTGTGGTGGTCTGAGATCTCGGCGCTCATTGCGAGCCTCTTGGTTGTTGTATTTTTTTTTATCAGAGGCGCTTTTGCTGTCATTGTAAGGTCGGCGCTGACCTGCTTTTTGCGCTTATTGCAAGGCTGTCCCCTGGTGTAGTTTGTGTGGTATGAGCAGCGTTGGCGCTCGTTGTGTGTATATGTTTATTGTGATGCTAATTAAATTATTAGTAAATTAATAAAGTAATATACTTTACCTATTTGTAAGTAATACATGCAGGAAACATTGTGCTGAAGAGCTGACAATCTTTTTTCATGTTCCTGCAGCATACAATGTAGGTTTGCAGTGTTGTGGAGCTGAGGTGTAAGTGTCAGCAATGTGTGCAGTGTGTAGTGTAAATAGGCTGCGTGCGCGAGGGGAAGCCGTTAGTGTAGTTGTGTACTTCCGCATTCTGTAACTTAGTGTTGTAAAATGGCGGCGAATGTGTATGTGGTAGGAGGGATTGTATGATTTAGCGTCCTTGCTAATGGTGTATGTTGTAGGTCATACAGGTTTTTGTAAAAGTGGTATTTAGCGGCTTTAGGGGTCATGTAGCCTCGTTTTTGTTTTTTTCAGCGGCAATTTTTTCTCTCGCTTAGGAGATTTTCGAGTGGCTAAGCTTTGTAAATTGGACCGAATTCGAGGTTTAAGCTGTGTTGCAGAGGTCCTTGGTGTCCCCCTTGGTGTGGGTAAGGTTTTTATTTTATTTTTGTGTGTATTTTTGTGTTTTTTAATGTTTGGTGCTGTCCGCGGGTTGTCCGTTAAGGTCATATTTTTGCGAGTCCGTAATGGATTTTTTCTAAGTCCTGCGGGTCGTAATTGTTTTTGTTTTCTAAGTCCCGCGGCTGGTATATTTTTGTGTAAGTCCGTAGTTAGTCATTGCGTGTTTATGTTTTTTTTTTGCAAGTCCCGCTTGTGTAGTAGTTTGTAACTGGTTGTGAGGCACCGTAGAGCCTCCACCTCCGCAAATGCCTTTGGCGCTCCTAGCCAGCAACTGCGGCCCTCGCTTTGCGAGCCCGCAAGCCTTATCAACGACCCGCATTGCTGCCAACTATATATGTAATAGACAATTCCCATGCTGTCCCTCTCCGTAGATGTTGAGAAAGCATTTCCCAGGGTCAGCTGGGAATTTATTAGAGGCACATTAATACATTTCGGTTTTGACAATAATAGTTTGCATGCAATAATGGCTTTATATACCAATCAGTCAACATGGGTCAAGATTAGATTGAAAAGATTTCCAATTTAGAATGGAACAAGACAAGTTCTAGTTCAGTTGTCTTTTGGTTAATGTAACTAGGTATGTAACACATAAATTTCATGGATTAATAAATCAATTTGTGTCAAAAGTGGGGGGAAAAACATGAGTGAAATAAAAAAATAATAATAATAAAAAAAAAAATATTGACATGCAGGCGAGTGGCTATACCATATTTTTGGACCCAGGCAAGGAGACTATGGAGAAGTGGGTTTATATAGCTGAAGTGCAAATTAGGCCAATGCAGCAATGCATCTGAAAATGATGCCCAGCCCCATTAAAATCTGGGAACCACCATGCAAGCTTAGAGGAAGGAAGCTTCCAGGAAGGTATGAAGTCCATAGCAATACAGGACCATTGTTAACTAGGAAAAGGTAGAGGCTGTATGAACCACAGCTTAGATGCCAAGCGCAAGTACTACACCCAGCCACATATTCTTGCACTTGCTTAAATAAGAATTCCAATCATCTGATGACAGAATGATCTGTAGATCACCAGGGATGAATTGTCCTGATTTGACTGAGACATAAAGGGGAAGTCGATGCTGACTACAAAGAATTGTCTGGATCACGGACATGTTTAGAGTATCTAGAATGTGTTTGGAGGCATAATAGTTTCTTTGTAAGGGGAGGAAGATTACTCTGCTTCATACTGATGTAATAGAATCAGCCTTGCTGTTTTAACCATCTGTCTGGTAAGTGATACCTGTAGTTTAAAGTGTCATTTACCTCACTATAAATGCTCTTCATGGTGTGAAAGAGCACAAGATTCTTTCACATATAATAGTTGTCAACCTGTGATTCGTCGTCACGCTTGCGAGCCTCGCGTAGCAGAAGTCTTCCGAGCTTGGAGCACAAAGCCAATGAGCGCCAAAGGCGCTTATCCGCTGCGAGCCTCGCAAAGCGAGGCGAGCAGTTGAGGCATTGAAAAATGTGGGACTTAGGCAGTAATGCGAGGCGAGCAGTTTAGGCATTGAAGTACGCGGTACTTAGCCTCCAAACAGTTAGGAAATGCGGGATCGCCTTAGGCTGCAAGCAGTTGAGAAAAGCCAGGCACGTACGCCTTTTACCCAGGAACATATGAGGTACAAAACACACTATTAGAAAGGACAGAAAACACTCACGAGACGCGTAACACATAGACAATCGCCGCCATTTTACATCACTAACTTGCAACTAATAACATTACGAATCTAAAATGGAGCTTTACCCAACTAAACAAACGGTTTGGCCTCAAGCACGCAGCCTATTCGCAATGCACAATGGGCACATTGCTGACACTTTCTCATCAGGGCAGCAACAGTCCAACTCCATTGTATGCTGCAGGAAAATCAAAAGAGATTGTTAGCTCTTCAGGATATTGATTGCTGGATATATTAATTAGAAATAGGTGAAGTATATTAATTAATTAATTCGTTATTTAAAAAAAAGATATATAAAAAAAATCGATAAATAGCATATTTTACACTGCTGTTACTTTATGATTACATTAATGCTTCACACTTCCTAATACATTTATTCATTACTAATTAATTACTAATGAACATTAATTTAATAATTATTAATTAGTAATGGAAAAGAAAAATGTATATTTTCCACTGCACTAAAACATTTTTACTTTTTACACTGCACTTATATATCTGGATTACTGCTCATTGGCTGTCAGAGATTGGACTATCAAAGCAGTTACATATTTAAATCACTTTATTATGCTCTGAGACCTGAAAACATTTTCAAATTTACACTGCACTAAAAAAAATTATATTTAGCACTGTACTTATATATCTGTCTGTGCGATGAGCGCCGAAGATGATCGTTGCAAAGCACGAAACTTGAAAGACACGAGGGGAGAGGCTTGCAATGAGCGCCAAAGGACCTCAGAGGAGCAAAAGTTTTACATTGTGTGGCAAACAGCATTGCCATGGCTTCAAATTTTATTGCCCCGTAATTTTTGACAGGCAAGTTGCTAGTGTTAAAATGATCTATTGTTTTTTCTAATTACACTAATAACACCTAAAAAAATATGGTGTTAGGTCTGTTTACAGACTCCTGAATGTTCCATGATTAAAGACATCTGCCGCACCGGCCGGTGAAGCTCTGTGTTAACAAAAAGATTTATAATTTTCCCTGAACTTCAGGAATGGAGCAGGACAAACTAACCCCTAACTGTGCTGTATTAAGTGGCCCTTTAATCTCCTAGCTGATTCAATTAATTTTATATTTTTGTTAGCATGATAGTAAAAAGCCCCTTCCAAAAAATGTCTCCATTCCTCAAGAGCCATGCAGATTAGCAATAGCTCCTTATTGCCAACGTTGTCTTAACTGGCCTCAACATGTAAGAATTTTACCAACATAAAGGGAAGCAGCATCTAGATTGCCCCACATGGGTGCCGATATAAACATTCAAAGGCTTTAAGTGCCTCTAGTGACCATTTGGAAGCTGAGTGAATTTTCTTGGTTAAAGCATTTATAGAAGCCTAGACTTGGGAGAAATTCTGCATAACTAACCAGTAGTAACTGCAGAAGACAATGATGCATTAAGTTGCCAAAATGTGGTATTAGACAATCCCAAATTGCAGAAATGTTGGCAGGGTCTATAGAGACTATATAGGAGGATGTAACATAGCTCAGGAATTACATTTCTGATTTATGGAAGGCACATTTACCAGATATGTAAGATGTTGATGGACTTTTCTTAGCCACTATTGCTATACTTCTAGTGAGGATGAAGTAAATATAAGAATGTCATCCAAATAAACCACTTGGGGCAGATACCATATTGAATAAATAGTGCCACTCACCTTACATCAGATCCCTTCCCTCGCCAACTAATTGAATAATCTTCTAACTTTTCATACCTTCCTACCTATGTAACTTTCACTTTCTTCCTAACCTTGCTATTCCATTTCTGCTCCTCCCCAGGTTTCTGCATCTTCCATAACCTTTAGATTGTAAGTAGCGAGTTTCCATTCTTGTAGAGTGCTTTGGAAAAAACACTTTTTACAAGGCCCAAAGCTCCAAACAGGGCACTCCATTTTTTGCCGTTGTTAATATTGTATAATGTATATTTCCTTCTTCTTATCCCCTGTACAGTACTACAGAATATGTTGGCGCATTAAAAATAAAAGTTGTTATTATTAATAATAATAATAATAAAAATAAACAATAACATTGTGATAACTGTCATGATGGGATTGAAAGCTGGAATAAAGTGCTGTGGTCTGTGAGTGATTAGTAGCCACATAAAATTCTAAGCCTGTAAACGCTAGACACCCGCAAAGCCTTGAAATTCTGCTGCATTAGATCAATTACATTCAACCATGCCACTACCAACTGGCCGTAGATGCAAGCCCATAAATCATTCTTCCGCACGTTGCATGTGCAGCCGTGAACATGATCAATTATTCAAACCCGTAGTTACGAGTTTAGACGCAGCCAATGGTAAAAAAGATTGTCATCATTACGTCACTGGAAAATGGAGGTTAGATTTCAAAGCCTTACAGGCTTCAATTATGAGTTATGATCGGACCTGCATTCCAGAAATAATGCAATAATGATACATCAGTAAATATGATATTCTATCAAATGCGAGTTCCATTATATGTATTAACACATTGATTGCCAGGATCACTATAACACGGAAATTAAGCATTAAAAAAAACTATTTTATATTGCATATTTGCGAGCTTGAGAATGTTGTGCTATTAATATTAATACGTAACATCACTTTCCCTTTCATTTTATGTACAGTAGTGTGTTATTTGCATTTACCATGCTACGGATAGGACTTTAACCCCCGTGCAGGTCCTCTCTAGTACCCGTAGGCTTTTTGGCTCCATTTGCGGTTTGCGGGTTTGAACGCCAGTGGATTTGTAGCAATTTGATAGCGATTTCCACCAGTAACAGTTACGGGCTTGACAGATCAAATAATTTGTGGCAACGTAGTTCCGATTTTCACATGCCATAGCGATTTTCCATCTGTATCCCGGGTAGAGGGTAGCTTTACGGGGGCCAATTTAATACCCGTAAGTCTTGCTGGCTACATTACAGCATGTGGCTGTAGGTTAGGTGGCCTTCCTATCTTAATTATGTTAACTTTTGTTAGTCTACACCCACACTAATTTGATCCCCAGGACCTTTTTGCTGGTAATCCCTCTGTCTTCAATAAGGTTCAGTGGAGAGGACCTAACCCATGGGTCTATTGATTGGCTGGTCTAGCTGGTCCCTCCCCGTGACAGACATGTTCATGTATATCTTAGAAGATGGGGCTGACAAATGACTGGAAGAGTACAGGGATAATGAATAACCCCGAAGACATCACACAATTCTCATAATGTCCTGAACGAGTTTTGTAGGCAGATTTCCATTCATCTCCTTCTTTAATACAACATCGGGTTCTATGCACCATTTGGAAGCCCCATGGAGATGCTCAATAGGCATCTGGGTTTAACAGTAATATTGTTCAAACCATGTTAGTCTATAATTGGGGCAAAGGTCTCCATTTTTTCTGCACAGAAAAAAATGATCCAGCTCCTGCAGGGGACTTATGTTTTCTGATAAAGCTGGGTTTTAAGTTTTCTGAATATACTCCTACAAAGCCTGGCTCACTGGAGCAGAGGAATGTGGCTCTTGGTGATATCATTCCTGGCAATAGTTTGTTTACAGTTATAAGGTCTTTGAAGTGGAAGAATTTGGGCTTTTTGTTATCAAACACATGTAAGTATTTTTGATAGCATGGAGGAACTAGTTCACAATGAGCAGAATATGACATTTGTACCACTTCCAGGAAAATAGGAGTTAGCCACTGTAGAGGCACAATTAACAGCTAGATTCAACTTTCCCTTTTTGACAATTAAGGGAAGGATTATATTTAACCGCCCAGTGAAATAGCAGTGTGAGCAGACAGAGGAGCTTAGACTGCAAAGACGGTGAGTATTTCTGTATGTTCCGTTCTACAGTTAAGATCATAGGAATGGATTCCATGAAGTTGAGGCTAGAAGAGAAGGGCTGGTTGCATAAAGTAATTGTCATGAACGATTTGGGGCCATGATGGGATCCCTTGCAACCCAAAAGTAACTCTGCTATTTGGAATGCTGGCACACTGGGTGTTAATGTCAAGAACTATTACAACGGACCTGAAACTTGTGAGGACTGACTTGATTGTTTTTGTGTGTAGTATGGACCACAATAATTCATTTGGTGGTTACTAGATCATGTTATATGCACTGTAATAATGCATCTGTGATAGAAGTAGGCCCTAGGATGCTAGAATTATCTAAAAAAAATACTGCAGTCACTTATGTGACAAATGAATAATCTTCTATAGATTCTTTATGGCCCTGCAGTCAACCACGTGTGAAGGCTCTGGCTTTATTCATGAAAGGGGGAACTAGTTTTATGGCTCTGTAAGAGGAGAAACAAAAGGTGTAATTAGAAGAAAGCCAGATGCCTCTTTACATCTGGAAATCATGTGGATGAGGGGGGATAGCAAGCTATTTGCCTAGGAGGATTGGCTAGAACTTGGGGAAGGTCTGGTGTTTTGTTTAATCTTTCTGTGTTTATATATATCTCTGAAACAATAAAGAAGTGGCCAGTCTGATTTTGGACACACTAACGAAAGGTTGTGTCAGAGTCTGCTTGTACTAATCCAAGGTACATGGTGGGTGATTCGGAGATCCTAAGAATAGGGGTCTGAGGTGCATGTCTCTGCAGTAATGATGCTGTCATCTGAAGTGTCTGTTGGTGTCGAGATCTGAACAAAAAGTTGCAACCGTAGAGAGAGAGAGATTTGGGGTGAGCGTGGTCCCCAAATTGGCCGGTCGTGACAGCTGGTGGCAGCGGTGGGAGATCTCAAGCATTTTTACCAGCAGCAAGGATGGCTACTTACAAAGGCAGAGAGAAAGAGAGCCAGGTGACAGAGGCAAAGGACTGCAGAGGAATGGCCCTTCTAAAGCAATGGATGGCGTTCCTGGGATTGTGGCAGGGCCATGAGCTGTCAGGAAGCCTGAAGAAACTGGTATGGAAAGAGATTGCCTTGGATAAACAGTATCATGCCAGGATAGGGCCTGTTGGTGCCCTTGAAGAGGATCTCTATGTTCAATTGGAGCTAATAGATGGGCTCTGGGAGATCGTCTATGGTGATCCTGAATGTGGCATGGGGACTGTAAGGAGGAAAAATAACATTTCTTAAACGCTGTCAGGGACTGGGACTAGTACCATGGTCCCTGGAGGCTAATTTGCTGGAACCCCTGATTCAGCAAGAGCTGCAGCTGGAGGCTGAGTATGTTGAATTGCTGGCATCCATGGAGGGGTTTTGGCCATCCAGTTGGGAGGAACCCTGTCAGGCAGACAGGGAGGAAGAGGATTGGCTACCAGAGGTCTGGGGAGAGGATATTGTGGACTCTGACCAGGACAATACCAATGAGGAGGTACAAATGGGCTAGGCCCAGTTAATTTTTGCTACAACTGGGACAGATGAGGAGGGTACCATATATTATGGGTACATCTCAAAACCAGTTGAGTCTGAGTCTCAGACAGGAATAGCAGGCCATATGGAGGGCCTGGAAGAGTTCTGGAAAGAACCAGAGATGGATTGTGAACCTATCATGGGGTTCCCGTGGATAACTACAGTCCAGGAACCAGCCATGGGTACAGGGGCAAACACCGAGAACAACCTTGGGACTGTGTCAGACCAAGGGGGCCAGCCAGACCCAAATGGCTGGAGCACAATTGCTAATAACAAGGCAGTTGAGAAGACAGAGAATGTTTGTAAAACTGATGGCCCAAGGGGATGTCTGGATGAGAGCTGTGATGTCCTGCCAGGGAACACAGTGACCAAAGATCCCAAGAGCGGTGAGTGCTGTGCCCAAGCGGTGGTTCCAGAGAGAGGGGGATGTGATGTGCTGATCCAGATACCACATAGATATTTGGAGTCTTTAGACCAGACCACAACATTGGGTGTCGGCTTCCAGATCCGTCCAGTAAATTCCCCCTTGGAATTACTATTTTTCTGGGCACCCCAGGGGAGTGTTTTACCCATGCAGTGGGGAAGAAGAGTGTATGGGCCCTGGTTATTGGGGGGAGGGCTGGCAATGACACCCTTGGACTGTATTGATTACCCTGGCACAGAGGACTGTTGGCAGAACCCAGGCCAAGCAAACAGTCTGGATAGGAGAAGCTATGTTCACTGTGCCCTGGGAATGGACTTTGGGCCTAGCGTGGAGCTCCCACTGATAAAAAATGTCAGAGAGCTAGCCACAGACAAGAGGGCAGGGGAGGTTATGATCCCTGAGATCCTGCCAAACAGAGACACTGCAAATCATTTAAAGAGGGACCACATTCCTTGTGAGCCCAATCCAGGCGAGATGGAATACAGCGCACCAACTGTGGTCCAAGGAGATGGAGAAATGGAGTCCCATGCCCAGACCATTGCTCCAGGTTAGAGGGGTTACTGTGCCCAGACTGCAGTGCAGGGGAAAGTGGGATACAGTGCTCAGGTCATGTGTCAACACAGGGGGGTGAAGGCTACAATCAAGGCTCAGGTTTCTAATGCCAGCCAGTACATCCTGGCAATGCCTGCTTTTGTTCCAAAGGAAAATGACTATGCTCCTGGCCTAATAGCCAGGGATGAATACTTGCCCTGGCCTGTTGAGGTTGTGCTGGCCAGGAATCCACAGGACTTTCCCCTGGCTTTTAATTCTTACCTGGAGTTGGTAGAGGGGAATAATGACAAGAAACTGCCATGCACACCCAGGATCAGGCCCCGTGCTGGTGGAAGTCTGAAGAAATTATTTTCCACATTGGCCCAAATGGAGTTGTGTGGTCCTCTTGTTTCAGCCGGACAGATGGGGTTACTGCTCAGGATTGGGGGCTTGTACCGGTATTTGACCCTTCAAGATGCCTGCTAGCCTGGATGTATCATGTTCTATGGACTATAATAGGGGTTTACACAATGCTATTTCCTGCCCACCCCACTACTTGTTACTTCCTGCAGCCGCAGGAAAGGGGGGAACCACAGAATGCTTCTCCTGGGATGGTATCTCTAAGCTGCAGAAATGCCGGCATCCATCCAATTAATTCTGCATTTTAAAATGGGGGCTAGAACTTGGGGAAGGTCTGGTGTTTTGTGTAATCTTTCTGTGTTTATATATATATCTCTGAAACAATAAAGAAGTGGCCAGTCTGACTTTGGACACACTAACGAAAAGCTGTGTCAAAGTCTGCTTGTACTAATCCAAGGTACATGGTGGGTGATTCGGAGATCCTAAGAATAGGGGTCTGAGGTGCATGTCTCTGCAGTAATGATGCTGTCATCTGAAGTATCTGCTGGTGTCGAGATCTGAACAAAAAGTTGCGACCGTAGAGAGAGAGAGAGATTTGGGGTGAGCGTGGTCCCCAAATTAGGCGGTCATGACAGTAATTATACAAAAGGTTTCAAGAAGGATCACAGTAGGAAGACCCAAACTATGTTCATAAACACATTAGATCAATTTCCCACCAGCCAAAATCCATAAATGCTTGGGCAGATGTGGAGAAGATCAGGCAGAAGAAAACTACATGTAGGTGGAGGTTGTAGAAGCATCTAGGACAGGACGTCCCTTTGTCCTAGGTGTGGACGGCTCACAGCCACAGTAATTAATGTCCAAAAATCGTCTTTTCCTTTCTATGAGGGATACTCTGGATCATCCCAGTTGCACAGGTTCTTCATCTGCCTCAGGACTTGTATATCTGGAGGAATGTGAACTAAGACATACGAGACCTTGTTTTTTTAACCTTTGGCAGTCTTGCCCTTTAAGGTCAATTTCAATGCAAAGATATCACTTTTGTGTACGGATGAAGGCAGCTCAGGATGAGTTAATGCAACCTGTAAAAGGTCAGATAAATCAGCTTAGTCTCTGCTGCCGAAATCTGAAATTCAATGGCATTTGATTTAAAGAAGAATTACCCTGCACCCTCAGAGACAGGATAGACAGCCTTATCAAATATCTCCTTGAGCTCATCAAGGACCACTTGTAAGTGAATGGGGATAGGTCACTGATTATAGAAGCCCAACCTAGAGCATTATCCATTAACAGACAAAGGATTAAACAAACCTTGGATTGATCATCCAGGAACATAGGTGACTGGAGCTGTAATAAAAGGTAAAAGGTAATAAAGCAAAAACCAGGATCAACAAAAATGTTCCAGGATAAGATGAAAGGAACCAGGCTAGCCAGATGAGTACTAGGAAATCAGGCAGGAACCTGCTTTTGAAGCTCATACTATCCGCCTCTACTCTCCTATCTCTCTACGTGTTGCTGTAATCTATCGCCCCCCAGGTACCCCCTCTCAATTTCTCGACCACTTTTCCGCCTGGCTCCCACACTTTCTTTCCTCCAACATTCCCACACTGATACTTGGCGACTTCAACATTGCCATTGACACCCCCACCTCCTCAGCAGCTGCCAAACTACTTGCACTCACCTCTTCCCTGGGCCTCTCACAACTTACAGATTCTTCAACTCACCATGCTGGACACTCTCTTGACCTTATTTTTACCAATATTACCCTTACCTCCAACCTAGTTATCCACCCTCTCCCTCTATCTGACCATCACCTCCTTACCTTCAACCTCACCACATCTTCCTCCCATCACTCTTCTTCAACCCCAGCCACAATAACCCACCGAAACCTGCTAGAACTCGACCCTACACAACTCTCCACAGTGCTCCAACCTCTTCTCAGCACTATCACCAACCTCAACTGCCCTGACACTTCCACCTCACACGACAACTCTACTCTCTCTTCCACCCTAGACACCCTTGCCCCCATAACTACACGCAGACGCCCTCGATCTCATCCACAACCATGGCACACTACACACACACATTACATTCAGAAGTGCTACCGCACTGCTGAATGACTATGGAGGAAATCACGCTGCGCAGCAGATTTCCTTCACTACAAGTTTATGCTACGTTCCTACACCTCTGCCCTCAACCTGGCCAAACAGCAGTTTTTTACATCACTAATATCAACTCTGTCCTCTAACCCAAAACATCTGTTTGCCACTTTCAATACTCTCCTCCACCCACCACCTCCCCCCATCCCTTGCTGTCTCATGAATGTAGACTTTGCCAACCATTTTGCACATAAAATTCAATCTATCCACAATGAACTCTCCTCTCACCGTGGCTCACACACTTCACTCTCTCAACTAACTCAACTAACCAACAACACCCAATCTACCCCCCCCCTCCATTCCCACAGCCACTCTGAACTACTTTACCCCTGCAACAGAAGATGTAGTCTCCATCCTAATATCATCCTCTCACCTCACCACCTGTCCTTCAAATCCTATTCCATCTCAGCTCATCCCTCCCCTCTCTACTACACTAATCCCAGCTCTCACACACATCTTCAACCTTTCCCTAAACACTGGCACGTTTCCATCATCTCTAAAACATGCCATAGTTACACCCACTCTCAAGAAACCCTCATCCGATTCTGACGTTGCATCTAACTATCGCCCTATCTCTCTACTTCCCCTGGCTTCCAAACTGCTGTAGCGGCTCGTCTATAACCGCCTTACCAGTTTCATCTCCTCTAACTCTCTTCTGGTCACTTTCCAATCTGGCTTTTTGGTCCCAACACTCCACTGAGACAGCCCTCATAAAAGTCACCAATGACCTGCTCACAGCCAAGTATAAAGGCCACTTTTCTATTTTGCTTTTTCTAGATCTCTCTGCCGCCTTTGACACAGTTGACCATTCGCTTCTACTTCACATTCTCTCCTCCCTCTGCATTCGAGACACTGCTCTCTTGTGGTTCTCATCATACATCCAAGAACGATCATTTAGCGTCTCCTTCTCCGGCACATCTTCTTCTCCTCACCCCCTGTCTATTGGCGTACCCCAAGGATCAGTCCTAGGCCCCCTCCTCTTCTCCATCTACACATCCTCACTCGGCACCCTAATAAACTCTTTTGGGTTCCAGTACCATCTCTATGCAGATGACATTCAAATCTACCTCTCAGCACCAGATCTATCCCCCTCTCTTCTAGCATACGTCTACACAACTAAGATTCTAATACACTCTCATCATTTCTCTTCTTGACTATTGCAACTCGCTCCTTGTTGGCCTGGCCATCACTCGCCTCTCCCCACTTCATTCCATAATAAATGCCTCTGCCAGACTCATCTTCAGTACACATCGTTCAGTGTCGGCAGCTCCTCTTTGTCAATCACTTCACTGGCTTCCCTTAGCCTCCAGAATAAAGTTTAAAATATTGACCCTAACTTATAAAGCCCTCAACAACAGCGCACCCCCATACATCTCTGCTCTCATCTCCAAATACTCCCCCACACACCCTCTTCGTTCTGCTAACGACCTTCTTCTTTCTACCACTCTTGTCACCTCCTCTCACTCCCGCCTCCAGGACTTTTCTCGCACTGCCCCTATTCTCTGGAACTCCTTGCCTCACTTCACCAGACTATCCTCCTGCCTTAAATCCTTCAAAACATCAATAAAAACGCACCTCTTTAAAGAAGCCTATAACCTTCATCCCTAACATGCTCACATACTGTACTGTACCACATACACACTTCAACCTTTAGATTGTAAGTCTGCAAGTTTCAATCCTGCGAGCGTGCTTTAGGGAAAGCGCTATGGACACCGGATTCCAAGCTCAAAGACAGGGCCATCCACTCTTTGCAATGTGTGAATCTTGAACTTGTCATTGCCTGTAACTTAACTTATGTATAGCGCTACGGAATATGTTGGCGCGTTACAAATAAACGATAATAATAATAATAATAATAATAATATTCAGAAAGGGACACCAGGAACTGCATTACACACTAAGTTACTCAGACAAGAGGCAGAAAGAGTCAGAGAAGAGGCAGGTTTATAAAGCTTGGGTGCAAATTGGGCAATTTAGCATTTAAATGTTGTAGGGCCCTTTAAATCCCAGGAACTAGAAATTAGTGTGCATGTGAGCTTGGAAGCAAGAAAATACTGTGAAGGTAGATAAGTGCACCCTAATAATTAGATAATAATTTTAGATCATAGAGTGGTCAGGAAGTGCCATTCAATATAATGAATGACGATAGAAAACCTAGGTTGATTATAAATCAAAATGTTATTCTTCTCTCTTAAATCTAAAAATAATTTTATTGCATTCACATGTCTGTGGAAGACCTATTTCAGATATCACTCATTTATGAGTTGTGTGCATTTAAAGTTTGGGAGTAAATACAGAGGGTGACCATCTCTTTTTATGAGTATTATAGGTACAGTAATTGATTGTATGTATGTCATTGAACTATTTGAGAACAGTCAAACTCCATGCCCCAGCCTTTGCACACATAAGTTGCAATCCCGTAAGATACATTTTAGACAGAGCCAATATTAAATGAGACCATCATCATGACATCAGGAAAACATGGAGTTTAACCTACAATCAATCAATTAGTGTTTAGAAGTACAATTTGCAATCAGACTCGCAATCTGGAAATGTAGAAATAAAAAAAAATCAAAAAAGCAACTGCCCTAAACCAAGCAGGATCCATGATATTTATTAACTCCTTGGTTCCCGGGATCGAAATAACATGGATATAAAACTTAAAAATATATATTTTTTATTGCAGATTTGCAAGTTTGAGATTGTTGTGCAATAATTCTAATGTAAGCCGACCCGAGTATAAGCCGATTCACCCATTTTATCACAAAATACTGGGTAAAATGAGTGACTCGAGTATAAGCCGAGGGTGGGAAATGTGCTGCCCCCTGTGTCCCTCTTGTGCCCTCTGTGTCCCTCTTGTGCCCTCTGTGTCCCCCTCCTGTGTCCCCCCCATCTCTCCGTGTCTCTTCTCCCCTCTCCCTTCCCTGTGTCTCTTCTCCCCTCTCCCTTCCCTGTGTCTCTTCCAACCTCTCCCTTCCATGTGTCTCTTCCCCCCTCCCTTATCACCCTCCTCAACCCCACTCCTCAACCTCCCTCCTCATCCTCCCTCCTCAACCTCCCTCCTCATCCTAAACCTCCCTCTTCATCCTCAACCTCCCTCCTCATCCTCAATCCCCTCCTCAACCTCCCTCCTCATCCTCAACCTCCCTCCTCATCCTCAACCCCCTCCTCAACCTTCCCTCCTCATCCTCATCCTCCCTCCTCAACCCCCCTCCTCAACCCCCCATCCTCATCCTCTCTCCTCAACCCTTCCTCCTCAACTCCCATCCTCAACCTCCCATCCTCAACCTCAACCCCCTTCCTCAAACTCAACCCCCCTCCTCAACCTCAACCCCCCTCCTCAACCCCTCATCCTCAACCTACCTCCTCAACCCCCCCCTCCTCAACCCCCATCCTCATCCTCCCTCCTCAACCCCCCATCCTCATCCTCAACCCCCTCCTCAACCTCAACCCTCCTCAACCTCAACCCTCCTCAACCTCAACCCTCCTCAACCCCCCTCCTCAACCCCCTCCTCAACCCCCCCCATCCTCAACCCCCCATCCTCATCCTCTCTCCTCAACCCCCATCCTCAACCCCCCTCCTCAACCACAACCCCCCTCCTCAACCCCTCCTCCTCATCCTCAACCTCCCTCCTCATCCTCATCCTCCCTCCTCATCCTCCCTCCTCAACCCCCCCATCCTCAACCCCCCATCCTCAACCCCCCATCCTCAACTCCTTCCTCAACCTCCCACCTCAACCCCCAACCTCAACCTCCCTCCTCAACCCCCTCAACCCCCCTCCTCAACCTCAACCCCCCTCAACCCCAACCCACCTCCTCAACCTCAACCCCCCTCCTCAATCCCCCTCAACCCCAACCCCCCTCCTCAACCCCCCTCCCCAACCTAAACCCCCCATCCTCAACCTCCCTCTCAACCCCCCCCATCCTCAGCCCCAATCCTCAACCTCCCTCCTCAACCTCAACCCCCCTCAACCCCCCTCCTCAACCTCAACCCCCTCAACCCCAACCCACCTCCTCAACCTCAACCCCCCTCCTCAATCCCCCTCAACCCCAACTCTCCTACTCAATCCCCCTCCTCATCCTTAACCCCCCACAACCCCCCTCCTCAACCTATACCCCCTAAATACCTCCCTGTCTCCCCTCACTTACCTGCTTGTGCTCTGGCCTCCGCTCCTTGACACGGCGCGCATTTGACGTCACATGCGCGACGCGTCATTAGCATATACCGGGTGCCGGCACCCGGTATATGCTACTGCCGTGACGTCACATGCGCGCCTCTTCATTAGCATATACCGGGTGCTGGCACCCGGTATATGCTAATGACGCAGCGCGCATGTGACGTCACATGCGCGCCGGGTCAAGGAGCGGAGGCCGGAGCACAAGCAGGTAAGTGAGGGGAGAGGGGGAGGTATTTAGAGAGGTTTAGGTTGAGGAGGGGGGTTGAGGGAGTTTAGGTTGAGGAGGGGGGTTGGGGTTGAGGGAGATTGAGTCGGGGGGTTGGGGGTTGAGGAGGGGGGAGGGAAAGAGACACGGGGGGGTTAGAGACACACGGGGAGGTTAGAGAGACACGGGGGGGGTAGAGAGACACTGGGGTGTTAGAGAGACACAGGGGGGAGAGTGACTCGAGTATAAGCCAAGTGGGCCCTTTTTAGCCTTAAAAAAAGTGTCTGAAAAACTCTGCTTATACTCGAGTATATACGGTACGTATGAATTCTATGTAGTACTCGTGTAATTTTTTGATACATTTGCCATTTAGGGGCTTGAAAGCAATTGTGAGCTTGTTGAAATGTTTCGTCTTTAGCACTGGTAACATTTACGGGCTTGAAACATCAAAGGAGAAGATAGGACGGAGTTACGTTTTTTACATCTGAAGTGATTTTGAGCCTGTAACTAGCAAATGCAATGCAAGTAGCTAAAAGTAGCCAATTGAATATCAGTAACATTTCAGGCTCATGTAATTGTGATGTTTCATTACTGTTCATGATTGTAGACATTCCCATGTTAACAAAGCTCCTAAATAAAAGTTGGTAAACAACAGTTCAGACATTTAATAAGTCTTCATTAGCTCTTTAAAACTCTAAAATTGAGTGAGTACACAGTATATCATAACAAAAGCTTAATTAGGATGTCCAACAGAGATATGAGGTGATGCTGAGATGGTAAGGTGTAACACAACATCATAGGAACTGAGGTTGAAAAAAAATAAGTCCATTAAGGACAACCTTTTTAGATCACCTCTGATCCTTGTAATCAGTGAATTGTCAATTGTCCTAGAAGAATGCAAACAAACCCCCCCCCATTGAATCATTGCCAATTGTCTCATTAAAAAATCCTTCCTGATCCCTAAATACTGATTAATCTCTAGATCAATACCCATCTTTCTCTAGTTATCCTACATAAGCCTATATGCTCTTTTTACTCAAAAGTATATTTTAGTTGTTTATTTGTTCAGTCGTGTCCGACTGTCCGTGACCCTATGGACCTCACAGCACGCCAGGTACATTTGTCAGTCACCGCCTCTCTGAGTTCGATTTAGTTCATGTTCATCACTTCAATGATCTCATCTATCTATCTCTGCCTCTGTTGTCCCCTTCTTCGTGTGCCTTCAATCTTTCCCAGCATTAGAGTCTTTTCTAGGGAATCCTGTATTCTCATGATATGGCCAAAATATTTGAGCTTCAGCATTTTGATCCTTGCTTCCAGTGAAAAGTTTGTCTTGATTTCCTGTAGTACTGATTTATTGTATCTTCTCGCAGTCCAAGGGACACTAAGCAGTTTTTCGCCAACACTACAATTCAAAGGCATCAGTTCTATGGACCTCAGCCTTCTTTATTGTCCAGCTCTCACATCCGTATGTTACTGCTGGTAATAGCATAGTTCTAACTATGCAGACCTTTGTTGATAGTGTAATGTCTTTACAATTTACTATCTTGTTCAGACTTGCCATGGCTTTCCTCCCTAGAAGCAAACATCTTTTAATTTCATGGCTACAGTTACCATCAGAAGAGATCTTGGCTCCTAGGAAAATGTCACTGCCTCCACTTCTTTCCCAAATATTTTCAATGAACTGATATTGCTGTTTGACATGATCTTTGTCTTTTTAATGTTGAGCAGCAGGCCAACTTATTTTACCTGCATTAATAGGTCCTTTAGTTCCTCCTCACTTTCAGCCATCAGAGTAGGATCTTCGGTGTATCTGAGATTGTTGATGTTTCTTCCAGCAATACTGATTCCGGCTTTGGACTCATCCAGCCCTGCTTAACGCAGGATGTACTCTGTGTATAAGTTGAATAAATAAGGTGACAATATACAACCTTGTTGCACACCTTTTCCTATCTTAAACCATTCTGTTTTCCCATGTTTGGTTCTGTATGTTACCCTGGTCCCCCTCAGCATTGCTAAGTCGTGGTGGTGAAGGGGCTTGTGCACTGCAATGAAACTGTGAGTTATACCATGTAGGGTCACTCTAGGTGGACAGGTCATAGCAGAGAGGTCAGACAAATCACAGTCTACTGGAGAATGAAATGACAACCCACTCCAGTATCACCTGTCATATTCCTATCACTAATTGGACTTTGCATGTGTATTAACACTTTATTTTGATTATATAAGATATATATGATTATATGATATCTAGTGCTATTATGACTATTATTAGTTAATTAGTTTACATATATGGGAATGTGGCACAAATGTGATGTATGTGGATGTCCCATAACCCCAACATTTAAAAACACACTGACATGGTGAGAACTGTATAACAAAGCTTTATTTCATACACAGAGCACAATCAGCAATGGACAAGACTGTGCATTAATATCATGGGTGTGGTGTGGGCAGATCCTGGAAGGGCAAGAGGCTGTGGGCAATCAAAGGCCACCTAAGGGGTTAACTGTTAGACAACATCATATGGATAAAGCATAGCATCTACTAGGGTCACATGTGGTCAGGACACCCCAGTAAACATAATCGGATGTGACATATGAACATCATATAACACTCCATTTCATAGAAATAACCATTAATGTGCATACAACAATCCTATGGTCTCCATCTGCTAGATTAAACAGATGCTAGGAAACAGGGATTGTGTGATACTAATCAATTCCACACACAGTGTGCTTTCATACATTACTGATTATTCCTAAATAGATGATAGGAATCTGGAAAACAGAAAGAGGAGGTGTTGGAACAATCATAAGCTGTTATTATAGTACATTGTTTTTGCTCTGGACACTACAATACACCAATTAACATGAACTTCATGTACGAACAGTGATAACCATTTTGATTCTGTCCAACAAGCAAGCTTCACTGTGAACACAATCTTTTAGCAAAAAGT
Source organism: Discoglossus pictus (assembly GCA_027410445.1). NCBI lineage: Eukaryota > Metazoa > Chordata > Amphibia > Anura > Alytidae > Discoglossus > Discoglossus pictus. The sequence continues at coordinate 61,422,940 of CM050163.1, read as the reverse complement.
ACTATCACTATCTACATGGAATAGTTGTGCCATGCTGATATCACATATCACTGTTATATGGGTGGTACCAAGGCTAGAGAGATTACACTGTTCACATTACCCATAAACACATGCACATGGATCCTGATGTCAAACCAAGGAAATTATCCATTTTGTTTGTGGATGACATGTCATACATTAATCCGCTTTCATACTTTTAACGGGATGAAATGCAAGACAAACGTTTGGGATTGGGTTTTTAGAGCACTGGGTACAATCTCTATTGCAAGGATGGATTGCACCTTAATAATGAGGGAGCTTTTGTGCTAGGGGATAGGATGGTAGAACGGCTGGGGGAGTTTTTATACTAGTAGGTGGGGGGTGGACGAGATAGAAGTAATGGGGTAGAAAGTGTAGAGGGGGTAAGGAACGTATTAACTAGTCATGATGGAGGAGATGGGGAGGTTTAGTACAGTCAATAGGGAAGTATTGCTAAGTAACTCAAGTACAGTGGCAGGCACTTCAGAACTACAGACTCATAACATAAGGTATATGCTCGCTAATGCCAGAAGCTTGCCAGGAAAAATGGGAGAGTTAGAATTATTAGCAGTTAATGAGAAATGGGATTTAATAGGCATTACTGAAACGTGGTGGGATGAATCTCGTGACTGGACTGTTAATCTGGATGGTTATAACCTATTTAGGAAAGATAGGGGCAATGGTAAAATTGGAGGAGTGATTTGTCTTTATGTTAAGCCTGAATTAAAGCCTATAGTCAGAGAAGATATTAATGGGGGAACTAGCGGTAATGTTGAATGTTTGTGGGTAGAGTTAAATAGCGGAGCAGCAAATTCTAAAAGAATATTAGTAGGAGTATGCTATAAACCCCCAAATATAATTAAAAGTGAGGAAATACAATTATTGCTACAGATTGGAAATGCAGCTAAGCATAGTCAAGTTTTAATAATGGTAGATTTAAATTACCCTGAAACAAACTGGATAGAAGAGACCAGCAGTTCAGCTAAGGTGAGCAGGTTCTTAAATACAGTCAGAGATCATTATGTGGCCCAGATTATACAAGAACCTACTAGAAATTAAGCTATCTTGGATTTAGTTATCACAAATAATATTGATATAGTATTAAATGTTGAAATAGGGCAACCTTTGGGAATCAGTGATCACAACACAGTCTATTTGAGATTGAATTAAAAAAACATAACTGTAAGGGGCAAAATGTAACGGTCTAAGGGCAGCAATAAAACGTATAGACTGGGACAGAGAACTGACAAATAAAAATACTGAACATAAATGGACAACGTTCAAATCCTTACTAAGTAAACATTCTTATCATCATATACCATGTGGAAATAAAAGTAGAAGGAGTAAATCACAACCCATGTGGCTTAGCAATAAATTAAAGATGAAGATGTAAAAAACAAGCATTTAAATTATACAAGAGGGGCCAGAGACTGCTTTACGTAAGTACAGGGAACTCAACAAGGCTTGCAAAAGGGCTATTAGACTGGCTAAAATCAAAAAGGAAAAGTTAGTTGCAAAGAAGAGTAAGACTAACTCTAAAATATTTTTTAAATATATTATTGGAAGAAGGCTAGGAAGGAAGCTATAGGAACATTACAAAGTGACACAGACAGTCTGATTTAGTGACCAGGAAAAGGCAAATGAGCTAAATAGGTTCTTTTCTTCAGGATACAGAAGGGAGGTACCAGTGGTTGGGTCAATGCAACATAATGGGGCTACACTACCTTCACCAAATAACTGGTTAACGCAGGAAGAAATCCAAAAGAGGTTGGAAATAATAAATGTTAACAAAAGCCCTGGGTCCTGATGGAATACATCCAAGGGAACTGAGGGAACTGGGCTCTGTAATAGTAAAACCATTATATCTAAATTTTCAATATTCACTCAACACAGGGTCTCTACCAGATAACTGGAGAAAGGCAGAGGTGATACCTATATTTCAGAAGGGAGCAAGAGCAAATCCGGGGAATTATAGACCAGTGCGTCTCACTTTGGTAGTGGGAAAGCTTTTAGAAGGGTTAATAAGGGATAATATACAGGAATATGTCTATTCAAACAGGATTATAAGAAGGAGCCAATACGGATTTATGAAGGATAGGTCATGTCAAACAAACCTAATTAGTTTCTTTGAGGAGGTTAGTAGGAACTTGGATCAAGGCAACTCAATGGATGTAGTCTATTTGGATTTTGCAAAGGCTTTTGATATAGTGCCACATGGGAGACTATTGAACAAACTAAAAGATACAAGAATTGCCCTAAATATTTGCTTATGGAAGCAGAGAATTGTGGTAAATGGAACATACTCAGATTGGACTAATTTGGTAAGTGAGGTTCCTCTGCATTCAGTATTAGGTCCCCTCTTTTTGTACATATTTATTAATTAAGTGGGATTGGAGTTTAGTGTCTCCATTTTTGCTGATGACACAAAGTTGTGCAAGGTAATTAAATCAGAAAATGATGTACTTTCCCTCCAAATGGATTTGCATAAATTAGAGGAATGGGCATCTAAGTGGCAAATTAGATTTAATATGAATAAATGTTAATTATGCATTTGGGAAGGATAAATAGCCAAGCAATTTATAATCTTAATGGCGCAAATCTAGGGGTATCAGATATTGAAAGGGATTTGGGAGTACTTGTGGACAACTGCCTAGGTAACAGTGCTCAATGCCAAGCAGCATCTGCAAAGGCAAGTAAAATATTAGCATGTATTACGGGTATAGAAGGAAGGGAAGCAAATATAATTCTCCCACTATACAAATCCCAATACTATACAAATCCCAAGTATGCCCTCAATTTTGGGCACCACTACATAAAAAGTACATTTTAGAGCTGGAAAAAGTACAGAGAAGGGCAACAAAGCTAATAAAGGGAATGGAGGGGCTAAGTTATGATATGTTTGCCTTCCTCTGGATCAATTAACAATAAATCTGAGGAGATCTAAAAAGGTTGAACTTGATGGACTAAAGTATTTTTTCAACCTAAATTACTATTAACCTATGCATGTATAACTACTGGTTTGGATTAGCAGATCCTAATGGGACTGTGCAACTCTAAAGCCGGGGCACTATTTATTATAATTGAAACTCATACCAGTCATGATCATTAAAAGAGATATGTAGTCATATATTGCATTTCAGATCCATCTGCAGTGGTGAATGACACTGATCGAATGCCTGTTGGAAATTGGGTTGAGTGTTCACTCACATGATGATATTGTACTGCTCGAAGATGATGAACATGCCTTCATGGTCATGAGATTAGGCTATTAACACCTATAGAGACAAGAACAAGATATTGATCATAACAATATTCTGATTAAATACAGCACCTCATCTCAAGGTCAATCCACATTGAACATCAATTGTTGAAATGTTAAACATAACCAGACATGTACACACTCTGTAGCTAGCCAATAGTATGTCAACATCTATAACAGTCAGTATTCAATGAAGAGTGATCAAGAGGAGGATGGTCCTAAGATTTCCTCTTACACAGCACTGGGCCCCCACCTTCCACGCCTGCGCCCCGTGTTTGTGGTGTAGGAGCATGGGGTGCCACTAAACTGGGTGGCTGGGGTTCAGGTTGAGAGGGTGGTGAGATCTGAGATGAGGAAACCAATGTCTCGGGTTGCAGTTGCGCAACCGAAGACTGGAGAGGTATGAGCTGACGTACGGCTAATTCAATGAGTTGCTGTCTGTACAGGATCGCCAGTTCCTCATATCTCTCCATCCTTTGATTGTGCCTCCTCACCTCAGAATGGAGCGATTACCAGGAGGGTGTATGTGAGCCGACACTGCCATTTGAGTAACCGGAACCTCACAGTCTGTTGTTTCTTGCAGGCCATGTACTCCCTAGTTAGACGGGCCACGATTTCCCTCAAAGTGAGGGATGGTGGCGTTGACGGCATTGTGGCTGATGTTGACGGCATTGCGGTCGGAGGTGTCGGCACTGGTGCAGGAGGTGTTGGCATTGTGGCCGGTAGGTGTCGACATCGTGGCTGAAGTGACGGCAGCCGGGCCGGAGGTGACGGCAGCAGGGCTGGGGTGTTGGGCCATGTTGGGGGAGCCCATTGTGTGAGAGGCCATGTTGGGGGACCCCATTGTGTGGGAGGCAATGTTGGGTGACCACATTGTGTGGGAGTGGTTGTAGCCTGCCATGGCTGCAATGTTGTTGTAGCAGGTGGCAGCTGTGATGATGGCTGGGGCCAGGACATGACCGGTGGAAGGGGCTGGAACAGCTGTGCATGGATGGATGGTGTTCTTGAAGGCCCGGGCAGTGATTCCCACTCCTGGTATGTCGGTGAACTTGAATGGCCAGCTTGTGTGGATAGTCCTGGGCCGTCTGGAATGTCCTGGTCTTCTTCGTCAACCACTCCCACCTCCAGTGGAGCCCCCACCTGTTCCTCTGCGGTCGGCCTTGCCCTCCTTGGTACTGAAATGGAAGAAAAAATATATTTGAATTGCTTTCCCTACACAATTGACAGCTATGTGTTTCCATATACTTGACATCATGGTCACCTGTGATTGACTGTGGTGCTTGTGATACACAGATGAACCACAGCCTGCATAATGAGCATTGTGGATCATGGCTCATATGAATATGTGTACTGCACGTGCAGTGTGCCATCTGCATGTGCATCAGACACATGCTCTGCTGGATCTGCCGTGCAGTGTGTGAGACTGACCAATCTGTGACATGTTCCAGGCAAGGGTTTTTAATATGCAGCTGAGACATGGTCAAGGTTAGTACAGGATATGACACGCACATGCAGTCCTACAGAGTCTGTATCCATATATGCAGCAGTGTGCACACCCAGGCATGTAGTCTCTTTTGAATGTCAAATCAATCTTGATCTATTCAAAAATCGTACTCAGAATCAGTTTTAAATGCAGGTATTGGACAGACATTTCATTGATACAAATTATCAAAATGATATGTTTGCTACCAGGATTTACATGGTTATTGATGCCCCATATATCTTCAGTCATAACCATAGGGCTTACAGTGCTATTGTATGTCATTCATCTATGCGTGTGGTCAGGGGTGTAGGAGCCAGAATAATTATTTGGGGTTACAGCTCATTGTATACACCAGCCAGAGTGAAAGCTTAATTATACATACATACAAACATCATGATATCTGTGTGGTATTTGTCAGCACCTCCTCTACCCTCCTCTGAGTTATGAAATAAAAATAAGGATAACTAAATATATTATATACATTGCTCAGCTACAGCACAGTTAATGATTTATTGGTTTAAAAGCCCATCCTGCAGCGTTAATTGCACTTCCGCGCTTTCTAGTGGCTTTGGCGTGCGTCAAACTACATGATTAAGGGTTTGGATTGTAACGACGATCAGCCAGCCGCTTCACAGTTTCCGTGTGCAGAAACGGTTTACAGGCTTGCGTCTACAACCCGTAGCTTGCTGCATGGTTGAATGTAATAGCTCTGTAGCTTCTCTCCATCAAGGTCATGTTCATTGCTTCAAAGATCTCATCTATCCATATCCACCTCTGCCCTTCTTTGTCTACCATTAATCGTTTCCAGCATCAGAGTCTTCTCTAGGGAGTTCTTTTCATGATATGACCAAAATATTTGAGCTCCAACCTCATGATTATACCTTCACATGAACAGTTTGTCTTATCTTGGCAAAGATATCACAATTTGTACTTCTTTTTCTGAATAGTGCACTATGTGCTTAATAAACAGCAGTATACGTATTTTATTTTATGATGTCGGTCTAAGCTCAGCGTCTGATGTCAGACGCATGCCCTGACATACGTTTCGTCACTAGGGGCATGACTTTATCAACTGTTCCTTAAGGAACCCTGTTGAAAACAGAGGGCAACCTGTACATAAAAAAATAAGTATTATTATCTCATGCACATTATTTTGGTGACAAAATGGTTAAGTGCTAAAAGCTGGATGAAGAAAACAAAATACCAACTTAGTCATGCATTGAAGAGAGCATAAAGTCTTCATAGAAAAATAAAATAAAAAAAATAAAATAATATAATGGTAGTCTGGAAAATATAGGAAAGGAATGCTGGAAATCTTAAAAATACTTGGATAAATCAGCTAATCAATTAATATGTGTTTACTCATTAAACAATCTAATCAATTAATATGTGTTTAACTCACTAATATGTGATGTATGAAACCATGTTTGAATGCTGGGAGAATGAAGGAATGAACATATTAATTTAATGAGCAAGACTGATAATGATGGGGGAAAGGCAGCACACATCACTTCCTAGTGCAGATTATAAAATCAATTTATTCAATAAAAGAAAGTATATACAGATGTCACTCACATTTTATCACCTCTAAACAAGAGGTATTTAAACGCACGTGTATCAAAGTCGACTTCCTTCGTAAAGTCACATTGGAAACGTATATCCATGTATGGTGTCCGCACACAGAATAATATCTCTGCCTAATAGGTGCACTACTCTATTGGTACATAAGTGGCTCAACTAGAGAATTTGGAACCTCTGAGACGTAGTTTGGTCCCTTGCTCGCCACAGTCTCTATCAGGGGTGGAAAACCCCAATGAGAGACTGTATCCAGAGTTAGATTACCAGTAGTATTATGCCAACTAACTACACAGAAATAGTAGCTGTACACCATAGGTCAGTAGAAAAATGTCCTACAATTCACAGTATAAAGTATATCCAAAGTGAAATCCAACAATACTATAATAAAATAATTTTCTTTCACTTTTTCCCTCTATGTTTTATCAAATGTCTGTAATTGTAGTTAAATAACTGTTTTCCCCTCCTCTTTAGGGTAGAGCTCCTCCCATCTTTTACAAATTGCTTAGCTGTTATTACATTGTTTCTGTTTTTATATTGTATGAACTTAAATGAATATCTATTATTGTAACTCTGCTTTAATGTGAGACACTATTTTTGATACTAACTGCCTGTACTTTCAAAAGGACTCATAAAAATATTACTTTATGTGGTCCTCGCTGTTGTGAGCAGCTCTGCCACTCAGGTCATTCAAGGCTGTTCACTTTAAAGAATAATTACAAATATTAATTAAATTAAGTGCAGTGTTTATTTGTTTCTGAATACATTTTGTCCCATTAACAACATTAGTTCTTCATAAGATAGTATGTGAAGATATAGTACTGCAGTGGCCCTTTTAAAAATATGAGATCTTTCAGATCTTTATCTAGCCACATGTTTCTGTGATTCTCTATGCTGGCTACAACTGCTTCACAAGAGGTTTCTTTTATGATGTCATCAGAACTGGAATCACTTTACTTCAAAGGAGGCATCCATCATGGGCTTCACGCCAGGCCATCATTGACAACACAAAATATTTTGCAAAATAAAACCATATTCATAGGAAAAGTCGTTTTTTTTTTATATATCTGGTCCTACTTTATGTTTAGAGAACAATCTTCAATATATATTGACATTTAAAGTAATTGGTTGTAGGATGTGTACAAACTACTTTTTTAAGGGATGTTGTTGATAACTGCGCCATGTGAAGGCTGGGTATATATTTTTTTATGAACAAGTACATAAATAGTATGTTTGTGTTCACATTTGAATGTCTAAAACAAGTTTTAAAAAAAAACAACCGCTTTCCTGCTCAGAATTCCGAGAAATACAGTTATTACACTGAACTCTGGGAAGCTGAGCAGACATATGCAAATGTGTCCACAAACGCCTCGCTCTTCAATCCATAAACCATTGTAAACATGGCTTCCTTTAAGCTTATGCCTGCTGCATTACACAGCTTTTATGCAAATCCAAGGTTGGATTTTTACACAAGCTGGGAATCCTACCCATGTACAGCTGTTTCAAGGTTACTGTGTATCATCAGCGTGGGGCCGGATCCTTAGCTTGTGTAGTGGATATTTTGAGTAGGTAGTTTACCACAACAATTATTTAATATATGGTGGGCAAAAGAGCGATAGAAGCCCTCCACTGTACAGTAGTACAGTAAATAAATAGTACATTATAAACAAGGTAAGGCAACTCACCCCTTCTGGATCACTGCCTTGTTGTGCTGAAAGGGCTTGTGTACCTCAATGAGTCTGTGAGCTATAATAGAGAGGTCAGACAAATCATGGTCCACTGCAAAAGCAACTGGCAACTCACTCCAGGATCTGTGCCCAAAAAAACATATAGATAAATAAACTAGAAACACAGACAGATATGCCTAAAGTACTGTGTCCATATAGTCACAGGAAGTCGGACACGACTGGAGGGCTGAACAACAAAAGGCAACTGAACTAAACAATGACTTACATCCTAAAACAGTGGGTGATATTTCAAAGGAGCATGTTGGTACCCATACAGTACAAAATGGCCATGAAACTGTCCTTGTGGCCTCCTTTACGGCAGGCAAACCTTGAGAGGTCAGAAAATTATTAGAACAGCATCATGGTCCGATCGTCTCAATTCCTGGACAGCTAATAACGGGGGAGAGAAGCTTTTGTGCTAGTTTCTGAAACACTAAAGTTAAAATGTAAATTTTAAAAGTTGCATTAAATTTCTTTTTTCAAATACTGATTTTATTTATAATCTTAGAGCTCCATAACTCCACTGGTGCAGTGCCCTAACAAAGTTTGAAGGGGTAAATGGTCAATCAAAGGTCCCTTCTGCATCAAGGACTTTTTGAATCCGCTCAATAATTAATTTAGATCCCATGAAGAATATGTCACACAGTTCCCACAGATGCATCACCTGGTTACCCGTATGCATTGGTGTCATTATGTACACTCACTTTTAACTAACCTACCAGGAAGAGATTTAGCAAATTCATGCCAACAAGATTCATGCCAACATTTCAAATTGTTTTTTTTTTTCCCGTCAGTTTTACATAAATTGATCCGCATTGAACCAAACTTAGATCACACTGACACAGGGATTAAGTATTGAACCAAATATTTCCCCACATACACAAAACAAGACATCATTACGCCCTCCAACAAAATTGAATGGCATTCAAAATAATGCATTTTGCATGTTGTACTCCAACCAGATGGAACAAATGTGGTCCCCAATCTCTACCAACTGTCAAAATTATTAACTAAATACAGCTAAAATACAAAAAAAAACCTCTATTATAATAAATATTATGTTACTTCTATATTTAATCTAATTAATATCTATGATAAACGTGTTATATTTGTAAGATTGATTTGGGGCCAAAAAAAGGATATAAAAAAGCTGTTTGTATAGAGAAGCAACGGCCATTTTAACCCCCACATAAAAATGCAAGATATCCACTTCCTATACTTGTAATGTAATTTATTTAGCAATTAAGGATAAAGGGAAAATTTACACATGTTCTATGTGAAACTCCACTTTTTACTTGGTTATACAAATATACCCAAATGTGCTTTCATTGAAACGCCCTCTTAAGCTTCCAGTGGGGAAATATAATTTGAGCAATATTTACCCAGAAATGTTGGAGCCTTCATATACAGACACGGTTGATTGAACCTGCAAGCAGGGGTGTGTTTCTGCCTAGGCTCACAAGGCCAAGGCCTAGGGCAGCACATTTTCAGGGGGCAGCAGGCTGCCAAAAGATGGGGTGCAGTACATTAAAATATGTTTGTATATGCACATAAATGTCTAGATGCAGCGATTTTTCTGTAGGTAACTGTACTTGACATAAAAACACATAAGTTTATGATTTGAGATATAGGGAAAGGGGAGCTGCAATTGGACAAATCTGAATGTCCATGTGCAGCCTAAAAACTAAATCCACCCATACCTGCCAGCATCATACAGTTTAGGATTAGTCTTTGTACTGTTGTTACCTAAACTGGTGCAACCGATACTGGTAGTTCAAAATATTCCAATGTGTGTATTTTGTTTATTTAAAAATTAATATTGCTTTTTTAATTTCACTATCCTAAAGTCATCTAATATAGACATACCTTGCTTTGGTCAAATCACCTTGTTTCCGAAAATTAGCTGTAATACAGTTTTATGAACCATGCCTGTCATCCAATGAGACCAGCATACAGATGTACACTAGAAGTTTCAAGAAAGATTATTTAAATTTACTTGATTTATTTCTTGCAAAAAAAAAAAAATATGGTATTTAGTACATGCTAATTTCAATTCATGATAGAAAGTTTACCATTCAGCCTAAAACATATGTATTCCTTTGTCATGTCAATTTACTAAACTCTTTTCCAGCTACTAAACTAATGGTACAATCAAAAGTCTAACAAAATATTTTTTTTTTTTTTTTACAGGATGAAAATATTATGTGCTCTATGCAGCTGTTTGAAAATGTGATTTAGCACATGTGCACTAGCAATGAAGAACAGACATTTTATCTATTTTTGACAATAATTTGAAGCTGCAATTTCCATTTTACCATAAATAGACTGTTCAGCTTTCTACAGAGTCATATATTATGCAAACTAGCTTTTTTATGATGCCTTTCAAAATTCAGGTTTAGTGTAGTGGTTCGTTTTTTCGTTTTTTTTTCACTGTATTTTCTTTAATATTTCCAGGTTGATTTTTTTCCATTTTAGTCTGACAAACAGTTTAATATTAACTGCCCGTACTCATGAAGTTACTATTAATTAATGCCTGTTTGACCTAACTGTGCTTAACTATTTGTACACAAAAATACAATTCTGGTCAAATTTCTTATTTTATTCTCTTTCATAAAACAAAAGAGAGAAGGATATAAAAATTTGTTAAGTTGGATGACCAAAGATGCCCAAAAAAATTCTAAAGGAATTCTAGACAGGAACATGCAAATGAGAAGTAATTACTTATAAATGCCTGTTGTTTAAGGGATCTTTTTAAAGAATGCTCTTGATGTTTTAACTTGTCTCTTCACCAATGGACAGTAACTGGAAGTCCTTACGACAGATGAACATACAGGGTCTCTATGGTGTGGGGTTGGCTGTTGCTTCAAAGTTTGACCACATTTGATCTGTTAGAGATATTCCTATTTGAATATTTCTCTTTTGGATCTTTTAGCAGGTCCGTTTACTCAAGTTTCATATTAAAGAGCGCATGTAAAACACAATGACAACCATGGCATTGTAAAGTCAATAATTACCACTAAAGGCAAAATATATAACAAATAACCCGCATTAACAACGTATAGGCTGTTTGTCTTATTTTAATTGTAAAAATTGGGCAACTGAGGTTCTCTGAGTTCAAAAAATGTATCCAGTAAATAATGTCCATTAATATTATTGAGCCAATGGGTAGTCTGTAATTTGGATAAATATATTTTTAATTTAATTTGTGGTATGTATGAGAAGTCACTGATAAAATATATACTTTTTTTTTTTACAGGAAATGTTAACAGATCTAATGTGATCAAACCCTAAGGGCCTCATTCTATTAACGGCCGTAGGAGATGCTGGGCCGCAAGGACCAGCCGCAAGCTATTCGGCTATTCTATTCCCCTCCCCCCGGGGACTCCGGCAGGCTTGCGGCCGGCGCCTTGTTATCCCTTGCGGCCGCACGCGCCGGAGGAAAGCCTTTGATCTAAAACGTCCGCAAGAGTTTCGGCCGCAAGAAAAGCCTGGTTGCTATTCTATTGCCCCGGGAACCCTCTCTGCAAGGCTAAAAGCGAGCCGCAGCTTACTTGCAGGAAAAAGGTCCCGCTAGCACCAATTAAGCACATTATAAAGCCGAAATAAAGCCATCCTGCACTCTGAGGAGAATATAAAGTGATTGTAGGTGTTAGCAAAAATAGCACAACATTCCCCTACACTCAAATCCGTAAAAAAAAAAATTTTTAATTTATGTCACATATCCATGTAAAAAGGCCAGAGTGCTTGGAGCACCTCAGACCCGCCCACGCTGCGGCCGGAAAATAAACAGTTAATGTAATCTCGGATTTGGGCAGATGTGCAAGCTTGATAGGGGGTTGCTATTAATCCTCATGTCCCCCAATATGATCCCTAGCATTTACAGAGCTGTACAGTGCCGTCTTGAATTTATTTTTGCGTTTTAAGTGTTCAGAGCTTACGGACGGTTGCAAGATATACGGCCGGCCGTAAGAGGAGATCCTTGCCGTATAATTGAATTCCAAGATAACGGAACCCCCGCAAGGAATCGCAGCCTTGCGGCCGTTTTACGGCCGATAATAGAATGAGGCCCTAAGTCTGGGTAAAAATTGCCTGTAAGATTCTCAATAATTGGTCGGATAAAAAAAGTGGCAATAAGCCATCCACTATTCAAGTTCTAGCAAACATACAGCACATTTACATTCACAATCTAAATAAGAAAAAACATTGCTTTCATTGTCAAATGCAAAGCATGCCTTGTGTCCATGTACTCAAATGTGAAGCATGAATTTTCTTTTCTATTTAAACACAAAGCAGGAGAGAAAAGTAGACGCATCTGGGCAAGCCATTTTGGCACTTTATTGATTGTATGATCAGTCTTTTTTTGTAGTCCGTGTTGCTGTTGAATTTACCAGTTTGCCTATTCGCTTTGTATTATAATTGGTATCTATAGTAAAGGAATTATTTTTTTAGATAACGATATATCAATTTGCCTGTTTCTGATATGATTTGGCACAGCCCAGATGTTTCTACATGTCTGTTATATTATTTTTATTTATATTCATGGAGGTGGACCATTAGTGTTATGCTTATTTTGTTTTTCTGGGCCACCCAATGTTTTTTATCTATAGATTCATATTTATGTATATTATGCCATTTACAGTACATTTATAGTCCTTGCACCATGAATAATATTTCAGAAGTGCTAACAGTGAGAAGTCACTAATATTCAGATGTGGCAAACATTATTGCACTCAATGCACTGGGGTATGATTGGTGTGGTATTTAGTTACATGAGAACAGAAATAGTTTAAAACCTATTCTGCAGCATCCGATAGGGACGAGCTGGAAGAGGCTCCTTCTTGAATAGAAGGAAGAATGATTGATGGGTTACAAAGCATTCGGTTCCTCAATGGTTTTGCTGCAATCAAGAATATTCTAGCAGCATTCAGATATAAGTGGAGCCAAGGAAGTGGGCAATCTAAATAAACAATGGTGACACTAGTTCTGTTGCATATCCCTTTTTCTGCTCCAGCACCGACTCCAACATGATTTTTCATAGAGGTCACAATTGGACGTTAGAGGTGAGAAGACGGAGTTATTGTGTGGAAGTTCTACTTCACTGAATGGATCGAAAAACATAGCCTACCATTGGCTTGGTGAAAACCTTTGGATCCAAAGCAGAAATGTAGTATGTATATTTATGAGCTTCCCCCATTAGAGGGGGGTTGTTGTCACATTAAAATAAGTGAAACAGCATCACAGGGCTAGTAGTTAGGAAACTACATCAAAGGAATTCAAGTCCTCCAGGGAAATGCATAAGGCCAGACTAGGGGTAGGCACGTTCCATCCTGGAGAGTTACAGATAAGCCTGGATTTCAGGATTTCCTGTCTGTGCACAGGTGAGTCAACCAGGATTGCTGAAGATACGATAATCCCACATGTACACAACAGGGATATCCTCTATTCGTGGCCTGTATGTGCCTCTCCAGGACCGAACTTGCCTCCAGTTCCTGGGCTAGACCGATGACATATCAAGCCAACAAGACTAGATGTGCCTGTTGGCTCATATGTGTTGTCAGGATCTATATTTGAATATTTCTAGAGTTGTTCAAATCTTATCTGAAAATCATTTTATGAATATGGATTGTTGTATAGATTAAGGGATGCCATCTATACTATCTTGAATAATCTTATTACTTTTTTATTTTTAAAAAAAATGAATGTATTTTATTTTCAAAGGTCTGCTTTCCTGACAAAAAGATGCCATCACTGTGCACAAAGACTTACTTGGTTACAATACTACTTTCTTTGTTGTTTCATATATGATTTCTTTTGTTCATCTGGTTGTCTTAAATGTGCAAGTGACAATTGCATTGTCCTTTGATATTATCTATACAAAATTACTTTAACGCTTTTAAGTCATATGTGCATAAAATATTACAATTTTCATGGCACATTACAGCAAATAAAATTACCGTATTGGTCCGAATATAAGCTGCACCTTTTTTCCGATTTTTGAATTTGCGAGTTACAGGTGTGGCTTTTATTCACGACCGTAAAAAAATTACTGCCGATTTGCGAGCTACGTGTGCGGCTTATATTCGCGAACGTAAAAAAATTACTGCCGATTTGCGAGCTACATGTGCGGCTTATATTTGCGAACGTAAAATTACTGCCGATTTGTGCAATTGCGAGTTAAGGGTGGCGATTTGCGTGCTTGAGACTGCATTGTAGCAATTGAATAGTGATTTGCGAACGTAAAATTACTGCCGACTTGCGCTGTTGCGAGTTAAGGGTGCCAATTTGCGTGCTTGAGACTGCGGTATTGTAGCAATTGAATAGCGATTTACGGTTTTAGTGATTGTAACACCCTGTAACCTGCAAAAGAAGTCACAGTACTAATTAGAAAGCCTGTTTCTTGCAATGGCTGATCACTTGGAGAGAGTCTTTTTCTCTCCAATATTAAGGGTGCGGCTTACATTCAAATCTTTTTTCTATTTTTTCCCCTTGAATTTTACAGGTGTGGCTTATATGCGGGGGCGGCTTATATTCGGACCAATATGGTACATGCTAGCGTGACTTGCATCTGTTCTTTACAAATCATTAAATTACACTATCAAACTTCCCACTAAAAAAAATAGTAAATGTATATTTGATGCTGTCTGCATTTAATTAACTAAATATTTTTTATATTTTAACTATATAATGAATATTTTAAAGCCCCTACAGTACTGTATTGTAATGTGTCATATTTATACCATCAATTTGTGTACTGAAAACATTTCATCACACCTATAAATTGATGTATGATGAATGACAGACTGGTGGACGGTTTGATGCATTTTAATAAGTTATGTGTATTTATCAGTGAAGATGATTTATATCATATTTTGGTCAAGTTAGCCAAATGTTTCAAAATCAGTCAGTGCTTGCAAATGGTATGCATTAAAAAGGTGCAACTTATTGTTTGAACTGGTATAGCAACAGATACATTGATTAGTTGAAAGCCAAAAAGAAGAAAAGAACTACAGAAACATGGGCATAGGAACTGGGGGGGATGAAGGGGACATATCCCCCACCCCCAGATTTTTCAATGTGTAGAGAATGTGTTTTGCATTTTTAGTACACAATGAACTGCATCCCCCTCAGAATAATTTCAGCTCCTACACTCATGTACAGAAAGTATCTTTTTTTTCCCAAATTAACACTCAAACATACAATACGGTTAAACATTTAACAAGGCTTAGCATGTAATAACTACTTGCCAATTTATTAAAACCTGCCCACACACATAATAAACACTAGCATCAATTATTACAGGTGATAAAATATTGTGGAGATTATTGGATCCACCTAAAAATGCTGATTCCATTTAGTATTTAAAATTAAATGTAGTTATATACCCACTCAGGTGTGGGGTAATATATTCTAAAATAATTTGAGCCATTTCTTAGGGGACTCTCCATTCTTGCCAACACTGGTATGGGGAGGAACTTAAATAACTAAAAAAAATTATCATTGAGAACATTTTGTAAGTCCCTATTTCACTGGCCCACCCTACCCTAATAGACCACTAAGACAGGGAATAACCCGTCTATTGTAACACTACCAAGAGGGACCACTTCCTATGCCCCCTCTATCCTAATAGTTTTTAAGGGACATACTATTTATTTTAACCATTACTTATTGTGTTTAGCATTGGTGCACAGCCCTATTTACATGTCTGCTTTTTAATGAGAAGCTTACCCATTAGATTTGTTTTTATCTAACGAGTCATATAATTTACCATTGTGTTGTATAGAGGATTTTTCCCTATTACACCCAAGTTGGAATGGCATTATAATGCACCAGGAACAAATTGCACAGATTTTTTTTAATCACTGGAAGTCATTTTTTGGTGACTTATCCGAAACCTTTATTTCATAACTGGGATCTTTACAACACTGAAGTGGAAGGAATATGAACTCTTCCTTTATCAATTCTAGACTCCATTCCATTAAAATGTTAATTGTGACAGTGACATGACAGTGGTAGAATTGAAAACATTTATTAAATCCTGCAGAATCTGAAATATTAGCACAGTGTACAGAAAACATGACAAATGTTCTGCATAAAACTGAATGTAAAATGTAAAACTACTGTGTATGTAGCAATTGTGTAGAATAGCCGTTCAACAGATGCCAGAAAGAAGTACTCATGCTCATCATTTATCATTTTAACAGATGTTGAAAAATAATATATTCAATAACATGTTTTGATGTGTCTAAAGCATTGATATCATTAATAATAAAAAAAAGTCTACAGAAATGGAAATACTTCTAAAAATGAGCATCAGCAAATTCTGGTGTGTTTATGTACTGTAAGCCATAGCAGCTGATTACAATAAAATTGATATTTCCTAAATATAACTTTATGTGGTCTTTCTAATGTATGTTGCAATTAAGATGGTCATTTTGGTATGTGATTTAATGAGTGTTATCTGTGAAACAAAGCCTTCAGGCTGGAAAAACATGAGCACAAATCTGTACCAAATGTATCAAAGAGAAATACCCAATGGGACCACTCTTTGATCAGCTGGATGCACCAAGAAAGGTTTGATATGTAGCCCAGGATGGGCCAGAATTCAGCAGCTCCGGATTTTCTGCGATCAGAAAGTTTTCAATATTGACTTAATTTGTTGGGATTTTGTGAATCATGTTCTTAAATGTTGATGCTTTGCTAAAAAATATGGCCCCTGTTCTAATCGAGCGGAGCCAGTAAATCGGCTGTGGGAGCTTTTTTCCCTACGTTACACGTTTATATTAATCTTTTCACTCAAAATGCTACAGCACTCAGACCACATCTGTAAGTCTTGCCTTGTCCGCAAGAGATTTCAATGTAGAACATACCCAAACCAAACTTTAAGTATGAGATAGGGAACCAATAGGGAATGAGAACATGATTATAAGGAGTGAGAACAAGTGCCATAACTGCGAGAAGGAACCATTATATTTATTTATACAAATATATTATATATTTTTTTATTTATTTATACTTTTTGACATTAAATAGATGTGACAATTGTATTTATAAATTCAATATATATAAATGTATTTATTTTATGTTTATATATTATATATATACTAACAACTTGCCCATCAAAAATTACAGAAATAAAATTTTAAGGCAAGGCAATGCTGTTTACCACACAATGTAAGGCTTTTGCTCCTCTGTGGACCTTTGGCGCTCATTGCGAGCCCCTCGCTGAGCGCTCAACACGTGCCTCACAATGAGCGCTTTGGGTGCTCATTGTGAGCCTCTCCCCTTGTGTGCTTCAAGTGTCCTGCTTTGCAACGATCACATTTTGGGGTCATCACGAAGACAGATATATAAATATAGTGTAAAAAAAATTCAAATGTGAGTACAGTGAATTAATAAATTTAATATGGATTAATAAATTAATATAATTTACCTATTTATATGTAATATGCAGCAATCAATATTCTGAAGAGCTAACAATCTATTTGGATTTTCCTGCATCTGAAAATGTACAGTTGGACTGTTGATCATTTGAGGAGAAAGTGTCAGCAATGTGGCAAGTGTGCAGTGTAAATAGGCTGCGTGTGCGAGGGCAAACCGATTGTTTAGGCGGGTAAAGCGGCATTTTAGAATCCTAATGTTATTAGTTGCATGTTAGTGCTGTAAAATGGCGTTTTTTTCTATGTGTTACTTGGCTCGCGGGCATTTTCCGTACGTTGCAATGGTATATATTGTATCTCCTATGTTCCTGTGCAACTCGTACATGCCTGGCAGTGATTTTCGCGGCTCTGTCTCCTTCAGCCTTGTGTTCATTTTTTTCGTCAGCCATTTTTTTTTGTTGTCGCATAGCCGATTTTCAAGTGCTGAAACTTCTTAAATGCAAGTTAAATTGGCGTGCAACCTCACTCCCAGACGTCCTGGCTGCCCCACCCCTTCGTGCTGTGTGTGATGTTTGTTTTATGTTGTATTGTCTTGTTGTGCTTTTCGTGTTTTTCAATGGTTTTCGTTAACTTCCTATTTTTCCGACCTCGTATTATGTATTAAGTCGTACGTCCTTGTTGGTGTTTTGAACACTTGTAGCCTCGTTTTCATTTTTTATGCCGCCATTTTTTTTCTCACTTAGCCGATTTTCAAGTGGCGAAACTCCTTAAATTCGACTTTAATTCACATGCAACCTCACTCCCAGATGTCCTGGCTGCCCCCTCCGTGCTGTGTGTGATGTTTTTTATATGTTTTGTTTTTATTTTTCTGTATTTTTGTATGTACGCGTTTTGGCTTCATATTTTTGCGTCCTGGTCCCGCAGGTAGTATTTTTATTTTTTTAAATCCCCTATTTCCTAATCCCGCGTTGTTGTTTTTTTTCTAAGTCCTGCGGCTCATAATTTTCATTGCAGTTTTTGTCCACCTCCGCAAATGCCGCCCTCGCTTCGCAAGGGATGCAGTTCTGCAAGCTCGCAAAGAGTGACGACAACGTGCAGTTTGACAATTGTAATATGTGATATAGACATTGCATTAGAGCATTTGTTCTTAGGCAACATGGTTTCCAGATATGTATTAACCCCTTGAGTACTGGGCTGTGTGTTACCCTGGATGCTGTATAACAAAAACGGACATATTAATACAATATCATATTTTTTTATTACACCTATGCTTATATTGTACTGTCAAGTGTTAAATAATGTTGAGATTTCAGAATTTTTTTATTGTTTTTTTTAGTGTTATACTGTCTCTATAACTGCTGCTGCGGCACTCCGCAATGATTTTGAACCTTTCAAACCTGTAATTTTTTTCCCTCCGTTTTTCAGGGTTACGGCACTGTGCTATTTTGCAAGTGATCCGTAAAGTCTTATTAGTATAGGGTTTTTGTTTTAAAAGTCTAACGGAGTAACTCGTTATCTTTTGTCAGCCCAAAAATCAATGGAAAAGTTTGCCGTAATTTTCGGCTCTGGCTTGCCGCAGTCACTCACAGCAGTTCTCTCGCAATGTTTCCGGGATGAGTGATTAACATAACTAGGGAGATTTACTTTGCTCTTAAACATGAAGTATTTTTGCAATATAGTGATTAGCATAGAGGCCTATGATTATAGATTAAATGGCATTGAATCTTGCATTACAGAAGCTGAAAAAAAATATTAGTAGAGTCTAATGTTAAAAAACAAATATTAGTAACAATATACCAATATTATATATTAATATTAGACACGACACACCTTTCTTTCAATTTAATGTAAAAAAGTGGTTGATAACTAAATAATTATTATTTATTTCTGCAGTATCTTTGGTTGTTTCTCCTTCCAAATCTTTCTTTCTTCCTCCCTCCCTGCTCAGGTAGGTATTTACCTCCCAAATTACAGAACACATTTCCTATTTGGAACAGGGTTTTCCCAACTCCAGTACTCAAGGGCCAGTATCACATTCTATGTTCAGTATATTTATATTTTGATAAAAAAAAAAAAGAGATGATAATAATGGTGTTGATTTGTATTGTCTGCCCATACTATATACAGTAGTTATAAGGTACGCTATACACTCTATGCTTTGTATGGTATCTCAATATGATCATTTATTGTTTGGCACACTGAGCCACACATTTGCATATAGAGCCGCACAGTGAGTGGTTCTGATTTCTCAAGAATTTTATTTAGAAAAAGACTACAATGAAAAGCCAGTTTTCAAGGTTTGTTAAATAAATCCGTAAAAACTAATTGTTTTGTTTTTGTTGTGACAGCCCATTTAAGCTTCCTTTGGGATTATTGGAATATAATTTAAAAAAAAAACCTTTTTTAGAAAAATGTGTTAGTAGTTTCTTTGTGTATTTAACAAGCAAAGACAATTACTGAAGTGTTTACAATGTTGTGTATTGTTAGGAGGGAAGAAAAAAGAAACACAAGACACTAGAAATGGTTGGGACTAGCTATGTGGAACTTTAAATGCTTGAAACAGAGATTAAACCTTCAATTTGTGTTGTTTTCCCTCAGGTCAGCGTATATATATCTAGTTCATTCTCTGTATCACCTTTTTGTCAAGGCGTCACTCACAGACCAGCATTACGACTGACAGTGCAGAAATTGTTCTTTTTAACTTAAATCATTGCTGTCAACAATATACGGCACATAGAATGTAGCTGTTGGTGCCGAACGAAAACTGAGATTCTATTTTGTAAAATGAAGTTTACTTTAACAATAACTACTAGGAAATATTTCTGTGAGAGAGAAAATATATTTTAAACAACAGTGCACATATTTTCCTTTTTCACATTTTTTAAATCATCAAGGCAAATTCATTTGAAAGACAGAATATAACTGGCAATTGTGCCATAAAGAGTACTTAATTTAACATGGTAAATTTATCAAGAAGCAAAATATGGTAATTTGTTGTCAAATGCATTGTTTGTCGGAATGCAATACATTCAGTTGGACTGAAAATGTGATAAATTACATAAAATGTTTACTTCAATGGCAAATGTTTATGTAACAGTTAAGCTTTTTAGGAACTGAAACAAAATGGGAAGGTTTCTAATTTTAAATAAAAGCAAATGTCGTAGCCAAACACTATTAAAGGCATATAGATTTTTTTTTATGAAAGCATCTGATCAGTAGTTTATGCAAACATTTTTATGTATGAACCCCCCCAAAAAAAAGAAACATTAATAAACTTACCCTGAAGTTAGCAAATTTCTTTAGTTTTCTGACAGTTGATTTTGAGAGGGAATGCCACTGAAAATCCAAGCTAAATTCAAATAAAATTCATAATTTGTTGTAGCCAAGCAGAAGCAGCCACGACATTGTAGCAATATGGGAATTCACTCTCTGCAACAAAGCATCATGGGATTTGAAGTCTTCTTTCCCCATCACACTTCTCTCCCTCCACCCTTGAATGATACACCTACTTTAGATCTCAGCGCTGTGCTGCTGCTTGCTGGAGGGTTAGTATAGGGTGAATAAAATGTACCCAAATGCTCCAGCACCAGAGAGGGCAGTTAGAAAGTTTGACATCACTTGACAGGTGGGCCATGTGGCTAGGAGAAAGGAGGCTTGAGGACAAGCTAAAGGGAAAGTTTGCTAAGAGGTATGACTTGATGATTATGGGTGACTGATGTGGATAAATATGCTGTATTTGTGACTAGTAAACAGTTCTCAGTGTGATCATACATAATTATGTGTGTTCATTACTGAGGGAAGGGTTAATCCTTATCATTGGGATAAAGAATTGTACAGAAAAGTTACAGTTAGTAACTCTGTTACTCTGGCTTGTGGTTCCTGTGTTACTCCTGAGGGTCCAATACCGGTCTGGGTCCATCTCTGCTAGCAGGGATAACAACAAGAACCATCATGTACCGCTGGGTGGGTCAGAACCAGGTTCTGGGCGAGCCCAACAGAAGTAGTGGTCATGGGTTTTGGGTAACCAAGTTCTTTTTCCATAGCACAGTTCACCCCAAACTAGTACATCACCCTCTCTTGTCCCCCTAAACACCAGCCCTCATTATAGTTTTTATTTTCCATTCAATTCACCTTTATATTTCCTACACGAATTGTTCCATTTCTGAGATTTATAAATAAAGGCGTTAGACATTTTAGATACAGATTCACTCAAATGTACAGTGGCTGGTATGGTGCTCTTGCGAGCCTCACCTAATTCACTAAGATTTCTTATTCATAATATTGGCACAAAGTGGGAAGGTACCACACAAGCATTTTTGTATATTCCTCTACAGAGATCTTAGATTTGTGTTATAAAGGCATTGATTTAAGAAAGTCAGAGGTTCATCCACAGATCATAAATTTGTAGCATCACATGCAGCATTCAGTTGAATCATTAACCCATTTTTTGTGTGAAATGAAAAGCTTGTAAGTTAATCCACACAAAGTCTGCTTCACACCCTGAAGCTGAGTGTTGTTTGCTTCTTCTCGGCAATATCCCAATACAGGTCTCTATGTTTCATTGACCGGACCATGAAACAACTTATTGGTTAGGTGGCCAAGTCTCAATCCTCATAATCGATGCAGCCACTAGTGAGACTGTGTCAAAGCCTATACAAGCAGTAACAAAAATCATTGCTTAGTCAAGCATTTAAAAAGCATTTCTATATTTTCAAGCCTTTGTCTTATGGTGCAATGTTTTTGGTGATTTATATATCCTTTCAATATTATTGGAGAAGATGGCAAAGTCGACTACCTTGATCAATAAATCCTGTGAGAAACAGATAAGCAATACATCTGCGCTGAATAACTCTCTTTCTATAACTGAACTGAATAGATGTCAAGAATTTCAATAATTCTTTGTAAGTACCTGAGAGGAGACCTATGAAAATGAAGTCCATCTAAGGTCATCAGTACCAATCTTACCACAATCTTACCACATGCAGGAATCCAGGAGACTGGTTCAGCCCATCTAGTGAAATTCTCACATTTTTCATACCAGATTTGTGTATGCTTAACCAGACTTTAACATAGCCAGACTTCTCTTGCCTCCAGGTTTACATTCCATCTGAAGTAGGCTTCTCTGGCGCTGTAATAATTCTCCTTTATCCACAATGTGGCAGTTGTTAAAGTGCTATTGGGTCAAGCACTTACATTTCTGAAACTAACATTAACATTACAAATACTTACAAAAGTCTTCTTAGATTTAAAACATGTTGTTGTTGTAGTTTAGTCTTTCAGTCGCATCCAACTCTCTGTGACTCTATGGAGCACAGCACACCAGGTGCATCTCTCAGTCACTGCCCTTCTGAGCTCCATCAAGTTCATGTTCATTGCTTCAGTGACCTCATCTATCCACCTCCGCCTCTGTCGTCCCCTTCTTCTTGTGCCTTCAATCTTTCCCAGCATCAGAGTCTTTTCTAGGGAATCCTGCCGTCTCATAATATGGCCAAAATATTTGAGCTTCAGCCTCATGATCATACCTTCTAGTGAACAGTTTGTCTTGATTTCCCTAAGTAATGATTTATTGGATCTTCTTGCAGTCCAAGGGACTCTAAGCAGTCTTCGCTAACACCAAAATTCAAAGGCATCAATTCTACGGCGCGTTGAGATTTCTTTATGGTCCAGTTCTCACATCCGTATGTTACTACTGGGAATACCATAGTTCAAACTATGAGGACCTTTGTTGATAGTTTAATATCTTTACTTTTTATAAGTTTGTCCAAACTTGCCATAGCCTTCCTCCCCAGAAGCAAACATCTTTTAATTTAATGACTACAGTCACCATCTGCAGAGATCTTGGATCCAAGGAAAATAAAATCTGTCACTGCCTCCACTTTTTCCTTGTCTATTTGCCAGGAAGTTAGATTGCTATTTACCATGATCTTCGTCTTTTTAACCTTGAGCAGCAGACCAACTTTTGCACTCTCTTCTTTTAGCCTCATCAATAAGTTTTTTAGTTCCTCCTCACTTTCAGCCATCAGAATAGTATCATCGGCGTATCTGAGGTTGTTGATATTCCTTCCAGCAATATTGATTCCGGCTTAGGCTGGACTGGATGAATCCATACGCATGATGTACTCTGCATATAAGTTGAATAAATAAGGTTACAATATACAACCATGTCACACTCCTTTTTCGATCTTGAACCATTCTGTGTTCCCATGTTCGGTTCTGACCGTTGTTTCTTGGTCCACATACAGATTCTTTAGGAGGAGGATGAGATGATATGGTACTCCCCTCTCTTTAAGGACATGCCACATTTTGTTGTAATCCACACAGTTAAATGCTTTAGAATAGTCTATGAAGCAGAAGTAAATATTTTTCTGGAACTCTCTTTCTTTCTCGATTATCCAGTGGATATTGGCAATTTGATCTCTTGTGCCTCTTCCTCTGCGATACCCAGCTTGCACATCTGGTAGTTCCTGGTCTATATATTGTTGGAGTCGAGCTTGTAGAATCTTAAGCATTACCTAGCATGTGAACTGAGTGCAATTGTTCGATAATTGGAGCACTCTTAGGCATTGCCTTTTCTGGGGATTGGGATGTAGACTGACCTGATCCAGGCTATTGGCCATTGTTGAGTTTTCCAAATGTGTTGGCATAAGGCAAGTAACACTTTTACAGCATCATCCTATACAATTTTGAATAGTTCAATTGGGATCCCATCACCTCCTGCAGCCTTATTATCAGCAAGGCATCCTAGGGCCCATCTCACTTCACTCTCTAAGATGTCTGGCTCCAACTCATTAGACAAATTATTGAGGTCATCACTGCTGTTACGTTCCTTCATGTATAGATTTTCAGTGTATTCCTGCCACCTCTTCTTTATCTGATCTTTTTCTGTTAAGTCCCTACCATTTTTATCTTTTATAACACCCACTTGTCTATGAAAGGTGCCTTTTAGTTTCCCGATTTTTTTGAAGAGATCTCTTGACTTACCCATTCGGTTATCTTCTTCGAACTCTTTACATCTCTCATTGTAGAATGTCTCCTTGTCTCTTCTTGCTATGCTCTGGAATTCTGCATTCAGTTGGACAAATCTTTTCTTATCTCCACTATCTTTTGCTTTTCTGCTTTCCTGGGCTACTTTCAAAGTCTCAACAGACAGCAAGTTTGACGTCTTACTTTTCTTTCTTTTAGGGATATTCTTTGTTGCGGTTTCCTGGATAATGTTGCAAACTTCGGTCCACAGTTCTGTTTATTGTTTAAAAAACCTAATTCGTTTTTATGAAGAGGTTATTTGGAACTTGGATCAAGGCAACTCAGGGGATGTACTCATTTTTGATTTTGGAAAGGCTTTTGATACAGCACCACATTGGAGACTATTGAGCAAACTAAGGGATACAGGAATTGCAGTAAATATCTGCTCATGGATCGAGAGCTGTCTAAAGGACAGAAAGCAAATGTTTGTGGTAAATTGAACATACTACGATTGGACTAATGTGGTAAGTGGGGTTCCTCAGGGCTCAGCATTAGTAGGTCCTCTCCTTATTAACATATTTATCAATGACTTAGAAGTAGGATTGGAAAGTATTGTCTCCATTTTTGCTGATGACACTAAGTTGTGCAAGGTAATTAAATCATATAATGGGCAACTAATGGGCAACTAAATGGCAGACAAGATTTAATATGAATAAATGTAAAGTTATGCATCTGGGAAGGTAGAAAAGAGCCATGCAATTTATAATCTTAATGGAGCAAATCTAGGTGTATCAGATATTGAAAGGGATTTAGGAGTGTTTGTGGACAACCACCTAGGTAACAGTGCTCAATGCCAAGTAGCAGCTGCAAAGGCAAATAAAATATTAATTCTGCCACTATACAAATCCCTAGTATGCCCCCATTTGGAATATGGAGTACAATTTTGGGCACCACTACATAAAAAGGACATTTCATTATTTTGAGATTGGAAGTAAAGGGTGATTAATCTGGGGAATTCTCTATCAAAGGAGGTGGTGACAGCGGAGTCAATAAATAACTTTAAAAAGGATTGGATATATATTTTTAAAAAGGGCATTCAGGGTTATCCTGGATAATTAGCGATGGAGTATTGATCTAGGGAGGAATCCAATTGCCAGTATATGTGATCAGTAACGAATTTTAGATTTTTTTTCCTCTTTTGAGACAATTGGCAAAGTTTCACTTGGGTTTTTTTCTGTTTGCCTTCCTCTGGATCAATTAACAATTAATCTGCATATTGCAGATCAGAGGAAATCTAAAAAGGTTGAACTTGATGGACTAAAAGTGTTTTTTCAACCTCAATTACTATGTAACTATGTAAGATATAGGACAGAGATAATACATTGCTTTCCAAAGGAAACAAAAGCCACAAGACTCCAAATCCACTCAATTAAACATGGCCCAGTAATCAAGGCAATCTTGGCCATGGTCTGCTGTGCCCTCTGTCAAACTCCAGCTGACATTGTCCTCTGTCAGTGACTTCTTTGTGTGAGGGGACAGAGGGTCAGCTAAAAACTGCTCTCACCCTGGAATCAACTTGGACAGAGTAAGCAAATCAGTCACAATAGAGGCCATACTACAGCTAAGTGTAAATGTTTGTCATATAGCTTTTGTGGGCACATTTGCATGTCCCTGCCCAGGTTCCCAGAATGCAGTGTAATTACTGTATTTCTCAGAATTCTAAGGTGAAAACAACTTTAACTTATTTTAGACATTCAAATGTGAACACAAATGTACTATTTATTTACTGTACTATTGTACAGTGCAGGGCTTCTATCACTCACCATAAATTAAATGATTGTTGTAGTAAACTACCTCCTTTAAAATATCCACTACACAAAATAAGGAACCGGCCCCCGCTGATGAGAGGCAGTAACCTTGAAACAGCAGTACGTAAATAGGATTCCTGGCTTGTGTATAATCCATCCTTACCAAAGCTGTGTAATGCAGCAGGCATATGCTTAAAGGAAGCTGTGTTTGAAATGGTTATTGATTAAGAGCAAAGCCTTTGTGGGCATATTTGCCTGTCCCTGCCCAGGTTCCCAGAATGCAGTGTAATAACTGTATTTCTCAGAATTCTGAGCAGGAAACACGTTTTTTAACTTGTTTTAGAGATTCAAATGTGAACACAAATGTACTATTTATTTATCTATCATATAGCTTAGTAACACTACCTAGAAACAGCTATAACTATATGGTTTAACTATATAAATAGGATAAATTACAGCAAAACGTAAATAAATGTTGGTGCGCTATTGATAACTTTAAGCTAAATATATCCTTTCTAAAGAAAATCTAGCAATATTAGATTTTCTTCTTGCAACAAACAATACTAATTGAAAGTTATTCATTTAGTGAACTTCAGTTACACTATTCACCAAATCTAAAATACCTTATTAATTACCTATCCGTTCTATATCAGTACTGTGTATTACTCGTTACCATCACTAAGCAATCCTTTCTTTGCAGATCCCTTTTTCACTTCTGTGCATTTTTGACACATTCTGTTTTTCTTATTTAGAAATATAATAATTCAGTGATTGAAATGGTTATGGGTTAAAAGCTATGTAAAAAGTGGCAATGTTTCTTACAGTAATTTCAATCAAACTTATTGTAATTATTTGTGTGAGTGTATATTTACTATTTTTCACAGGTAAAACATGATTACCCCACACATCATATTTTCCCCTAAAAAAACACCCTATAACCACAGTGACAGATTGCAGGGTTTCTAGACTCCTCTGGTCTAATGACAAACAATACATCTGTTAATCAAGCTGCAAATGTATCTTGGCAAGCAGGGCTACTTGCTGGCTGGTTTTAGCCATGTCCTGGATATTCCTGCAACAAAGTAGGTTGGGTACTGGCAGATCTTGGTATGGTGTGCACTGGGTTCCCCATTTCCAACTTGACAAAGTCTTCTTGCTCCTTCCTCTGGCTCGTTAACTGTGAAGAAATCTTCTAATTTACATTTCCTTGCTTTTGCTTTGATATGATTGTGCCATTTTATAATTCACAATTATAAAACTGGAATGATCACAACAAATAATAAATATTATCGCCTGCGATCCTTGCATAGCAAGGCGAGCCGTTAAGCCACTACAACGCACTACAACAATCAGCACAAACGCAAAGAGCCAATGAAACACGTGGGAATTAGCCAAAAAACACTTCCTAAACAGTTGGCAGCGGAAGCGGTTCACAAACGCGGGACTTAGAAAAAAATAAATAC
This sequence comes from Discoglossus pictus, assembly GCA_027410445.1. NCBI lineage: Eukaryota > Metazoa > Chordata > Amphibia > Anura > Alytidae > Discoglossus > Discoglossus pictus. The sequence goes on along the minus strand of CM050163.1, from coordinate 61,395,267 downwards.
GAGACACGGGACTTAGAAAAAAAAAATATGAGACGCAAAAAATTAACGGCCGCATAGCGAAAATGGAAAAAACATAAAAACACACTAAATACACGCCAAAAAAAACATCAGAGACAGCACGGGGCAACAGCCAGGACATCTGGGAGTGAGGTGGAACGCAAATGTAACTCTAAAATTTAACGCTGAAAAAAATGAAAACGAGGCAACATGACCACGGACCGCTCAAAACACTGCCAAATGCGCAGGACTTTACACATCTAACTACGAAATACAAAATACACTATTACAAAAGCCGGGAAATGCTCACAAGACGCGTAACACATTAATAACATTACGACTATACAATGCCGCAATACACAATAAACCAACGGCTTTACCTCGCGCACGCAGCCTATTTAGAATGCACAGTTCAAACATTCATTACACTTTATAAGCAGGGAACTAACACTCACAATGTATATTGTATGCAGACGCAAAATACAAACAGATTGTTAGCTCTTCAGCCTATTGATCGCTGCATTTATGAATTATAAATAATTAAAGTATATTAATGTATTGAATAAATCATTAATTATTACTTAACTACATATACATAGAAATCTATATATATATATATATATATATATATATATATATACAGTATCTCTCTTTATCATGACTCATGAAGGTGCTCAGAGGACCAAAAGTACACGACAGGAGAAGCACGACGATGAGCGCCAAAGGCGATTAGCGCAAGCCACGCAATGAGCGCCAAAGGTCCTCACAGTACAAATGGTTTATAGTCTGTGTCAAACAGCATTCCCATGGCTTTAAATTTTATTGCCCTGTCATTTTGACGGGCAAGTCGCTAGTAACACATAAACCCCAATATCTGCACCAATATGCAACCACCATCGAGAACATAAAAAGTCATATACAACCATAATTTGGTCACATTTAACCCCTTGCACAGAATTTTTTTATTTTATTTTGTAATGTAAAGTTCTTAGTGGCAAAAAGACAGAAATAAAAAAAATATATATATTTTATTATGCCTAATTACATATATTAAGAGATAAAACTAGAGCGATCACTGGCTTGTCTTCAATGGTGTATTTAGGATTTATTCTGCACCTCTGGAGTAGATACAGGACAGGAAACGGTGGGTTTGCTTTTTGTGGCCAGCTCTGAAACCAAAGACACAATTCCTCATATCTTGTAAGGTTAAGACTAAAACTTTGGGCCCTATTCAATTGAGCAATTGTAAGTTACAATTGTAAGTTTGTCATTCAATTGGCTTTTTTTTTGTGAGCCGCCAATGGTCTACGGGTTACGGGCTTGAAATCCCTGCTGTTGTTACAACCATAGCTTACAACCCATCTGAGCCTTTGATCTTTCACGTCCACAGGATTTCGATCGCTAAAAATCGCAAATCACCATTCAATTGCTACAACTCCTCAAGCACGCAAATGTTTTTACACCCATTAACGGCGCATGTAGAAGAAAATCCTACGAGTACCAGATAGGACTCGCAAGGGGGTTAAACACCTCTTCGTAGCACTGTAAATGCAAATAAAAAAAACAAATACTGCACTGTAAATGCAGTGGAAAGCGATGACAGACATTAGAATTAATTGCACAACAGTCTCAAGCTCGCAAAAATGTATTATTTTTAGGTTTCATTTCAGGGTTAAATCGATCTCGGGAATCAATGAGTTGATACATATCAGGCCACCCATATGGATTGGCATTCATATTTATTTTGTGGGTTTGCGAGTCCGATTGCATATCGGACCTCTAAACGCTAATTGATTGACATGTCACCTCCATCTTATACTGCCGTAATGATGACAGTCTAATTTTCTATTGGCCGTTTCTAAATTTGTAGTTACGGCCTTACTTAGTTGATAATGTTCACGCTCTGAAATGCTTCACACAAGCGCATGGTTTACGGTTTCGACTTTCGGCCCGCAACTTGCGGGCTTGTTTAATTGAATAGCGCCGTAGTTGTAGCAGAGTTCAAACCTGCAGACATACGGCCTGTGTACCACAAGTTGCAGCCTTGCAATTGAATGGAGGCCTTTATCTGCATCGTAAAGTTGCTAACTGGAGATGGATCAATTCCATCTCTCAGACTATTTTCCAAATCTTATCAAATATGGTTCAAATAATGTTGCATAATTATTAACCTAGTCGCTGTATGTTCATGACCACTAGATTTTATTGCACATACCACTCAAAAGATTTATTTATATATCACTCATCTTACATTTTCTACCCATTTCCTTCTGAACTAAAGTGAAATTCTTGACCCCTAATAAAAACCTTCCTCTCAGATACCATTCCCCAAACTCTCCCAACCATCCCCAGCTCCCTATCCATTTATTAATTGAGGAATCTCATTTTCTTGAATCACTTCTTGAGAGCTGGAACAATGGTGTGCTTTTTATATATCTGTGAAGAAAAGAGTGGGGCAAGAGGTATACAATGGTTCTTTAAACCACATGGACCTGTCAACAAACTTGGGCACCATAGAATTACAGAATTTTTAAAAAAACGTTAATTTTAAATGTGTGCCCTAATTTTATTGGTGTTGTGTACGGTTGTGTTGTGTATGCACCCACTGTTATGCCTCGAGACTGTAAAATAACCCCAGCTAAAAACAAAAATACACAATTCCCAGAGGATTATATGTATGAGGATGAACCTCTCGTGCACCATCTACTGCTGAACGTGTAGCAAAGACTGGCACACGATACATCTCTAGAACAGCTGGATGGATGGTTTTATATGACAACTTCATCTACACACTTTCAGAGCTAGAAGAGATGAGCATTCTATAGATTACAATACAATACATCACCAACATCTATTAATTACAGACAATTATAAAACACATTGAATTAATTATATAAACTTCATGACTTTAAATAAATAGCAATTTATTTGTAATGTGAAATGCAAAACATATCTTCCATCTTCAATTAATACTCTAGTTACAATTATTCAAAACAAAGTTTAAAAAAATACTTCAAATACTTCTATATGGTAAAATTTCAAGTTAATTTAGTGTTCTTGTTATTAGGATCATATCTTTAAATTTGAAATTGCAGGCTGTGATTTATGGCCCTAAAACTGGGTTTTGTGATTTTATTCTAGCTTTGATTTTTAAAATGGTATTCAGCCATTTAAAATGCTTTTTTTTTTTAAATGTATTTATTTAATACAGTTGGAAATGTATTTAAAATGTACATATTAAGCAAAAAAGGCAGTTACGAATGTGTATGATAAAGGATGTCATTATTATACAAGATTATATATGTATTAAAGGCATATTTAAGTTTCCTGGATCCGATAGAGGAGAATCCGTAGTGTGTAAAAACTAGTTTTGCGTGAAAAAATAACAAAATAAACATTAACTTACACTAAAGTTTGCTAAATCGCTTGAGTATGCTAGCAGTTTATTTTGAGAGGTAACATTCCTGAAAATCCCTGCTAAATTAGAATAAAATTCATAGTTAATTTTTGCCAATCACAGGCAGCTATAATATTGTTACAATCTGTGATGGCAGTTTGTGCAGCAAAGCATCATGGAATGTGTAGTCTTGTTTTAAACCTGTGCAATGAAGCAATGAGGAGCCAGACATTGCTATGTGGATCTCTGCATTGTGCTGCTGTTGGCTTGAAAGTTAGTACAAAAGTTTAAAAACAGTTAGTGAATACCTTGCTTTTGGATAGAAGTTCACTTACATAAAAACTTCTGTAAAAAAATATGCTATGTACTTATATAGAGCCCTAATCAATTGACCAAATTGCATTTGAATGAGGCCCCATGTTGTTGGGGTGGTGAATGTGTATAGAATAAATCAATGTAATGTGTGTTTCTGATATAAGCAGCATATGTTAGATTAGAACATGTTTAAAAACAGGGAAACTTAGATACACCTTTAAAGGATCACTGTAGTTCCATATTTACATTTACTCTTTTCAGGAATATATCTGTTGACAAGGACACTTACAATTACCTTGTAGCAACCAAAAAGTCTCCTACCAGCCGTAGGAGAACATAAACAAGAATAGTGGCTCCCAATACAGTATACCGTATATACTCGGGTATAAGCCAAGTTTTTCAGCCCTTTTTTTAAGGGAAAAAAGGGCCCCCTCGGCTTATACTCGAGTCACTCTCCAAAGTGTGTGTGTCTTTCCCTCCCCCCTCCTCAGCATAAACCCCCCCTCAACCCCCCTCCTCCACCTAAACCCACCTAAATACCTCCCCCCTCTCCCCTCACTTACCTCCTTGTGCTCCGGCCTCCGCTCCTTGACGCGGCGCCGGCGCGCATGTGACGTCACATGCGTGCCGCGTCATTAGCATATACCGGGGGTTTAGGTGGAGGGGGGGTTTAGGTTGAGGAGGTGGGAGGTTGAGGATGAGGAGGTGGGAGGTTGAGGATGAGGAGGTGGGAGGTTGAGGATGAGGAGGTGGGAGGTTGAGGATGAGGAGGAGGGAGGATGAGGAGGAGGGAGGAAGGGAGGGAGGTTGAGGAGTGTGATAAGGGAGGGGGAAAGAGACACGGGGAAGGGAGAGGGGAGAAGAGACACGGAGAGAGAGGGGGACACAGAGGGCACAAGAGGGACACAGGGGGCAGCACATTTCCCACCCTCAGCTTATACTCGAGTCACTCATTTTACCCAGTATTTTGTGGTAAAATGGGTGCCTAGGCTTATACTCGGGTCGGCTTATACTCGAGTATATACGGTAATTGCATAAAATAGGTAATACATTAAACAAAGTTGGAGTTTGACAGGTTATATTAATTTTGCCTAGCATAAAATATTTTCAAAAGAGCATTTTGTAAAAATGTAACTATAAGGGATTTATAATCAATAAAATTACTATAGTGAAACCATGGTTTATTTGCCAAGTTTTAATCTCAGAAACATTTATATGCTAATCAAGTTTTAGACACAGATTTATTGTAGTTTAATTATTTTGGAATACTGTAAGCATAATTCAAGTTCCTTGGGGCAGATTCTGTAAAAATATAAAGTATCACTGCAACCAACAATTAGACAAAATAAATTCCTATAATTATATTAAAAAGAGTCCTGGGTCTTGGTTCCCAGTAATATCTTCACTCCAATATAACACTTCATGATGGACTGTCAGTTCTTACTCCAATTCTCAGTTGTAGATAGAACAGTAGGTTGGTACTTTTGATTTTATGATTCCAAGACACTCCTTTAAAAAGATAAAAAAAAATAAAAAAAACACAGAATATTTAGTTATGGAACATATGCAATTAAAGGCATATCTACATTTGCATACACTAGAGATTCTCCTCTATCAGATGCACTCATAATGCAGTAAACATTTGAAAAAATACCAAAATAAACATTTAAACACTTGCCATGAAGTTAGCAAAATGTCTTGCAATTTGACAGTTCAAAATCAGGGATAACGCCCTCTCCCACCTTAGGCTAAATTAGCATTAATTTCAAAAATTGTTTTGGCCAGGAGGACGCAGAGGCTGCAACATTTGCAGTCTGTGGGGTTGCTGCCTGTGATATGTAGTCAGACTCATAAAAATAAATAGTACTTTCTACCATGTGCCAATCTGTGCAGCACTTTCACACTAGATTACTCCTGCAGGTTGGTCCCTGCATCACTGCTGCTGGTGTTTTTTTTTTGTTTTTGTCTTTTCTCTGCCTGTTTCCTTTTGGAAAATTTAAGCTGTGACCCATCCAACCATGTGACTGGCAGCACTTCCTCTGGAGGTCACAGACCTAGATGCTATGCAGTTATATAAGCATCCTCGGGGTGTGCAAATCCAGATAGCAGTACCCAGCATATAAATATGTAAGCACATTCAACTTTTCAATACAATACATATTTTTCTAGTAATCAGTGGCTGTTTTTAGGAAACATTTGAAACCCAAGAAACATCTGTATATCTTTAATACCTAAAAAGTCGACCTTGACCCCCACCTTGTATACATTATAAAAAATTCTGCTGCTGAATTATAACATGCTGAATTGTATAGCAAAGCATAACATGTCTTACACACAAACATCTATATACTACTGCAGCAAACAAAAATACATATTTGTGATTTACCCATTTCATCAATTAAATGCTATATTTTGGGAGTTTATTTCCAACTAATTTTAAAAAATAATCATTTGGTTTTAATCACAATTCAAATCTCAAAATTTAAATAAAAAGGATTATAAATCAAAAAAAAAAAAAAAAAAAAAAACTTTAAATTTTAGTACTTTTTTTTTTTTTTTAAGTAAATCACAATGGTGTACAACTTTTGTTCAACTCCAGGGATATAATTACAACAATTTCTCTTTCTGATCAAAAGGGTATTGATAAAAACTTATTAATTTTCTAGCCAAATATAAAATAAAATTATTATGTAAAAATATGCTATATTAATGGAAAATATGTATTTTGTTATAATCCATTTACATTTTACTAATATTTTTTACACAGCAAATGCTGGTGAGTGCTTAATTCAAGTTACAATGTAAAAACACATAACGGATATTACTAAAAGGCGCAATAACATTTACCTTCCCACCATGTTGCTCCAACTTCTGCAAAGCAACTGTGACAGGTTCTTTATATCTTTTGTCCATCAGTCGTTTTGAAAGCTGTTAATAATTGGAAATGCATGGAAATGAAATCACAAGTTACAAATAGCAGTGAATTTAAATTAAAACATTATTTCTGATCCCCAACTAAAATTCCATAACATTTGTCGCAGTGTTTGCTGAATGCTGGAAACGCCAAAACATTCTTCTAAAATTAAGCTAATGTGCTTACATTTTACATTACAGTTTTTATAAGGCTATTAAACAAATCCCAAAGAAAAACAAAATGTATTACCCAAAAAAAAATACAAAATATAATCTGATAAATTCCAAGAGAGCATTCTAGTTTTTGATTCCAAGAAATAAATCAGAAATATACAGATTTATCTTTGAATATTAAATATGAGAATTGCAGCTTGTGCTTACATTAAACTAAGACTGGGGTATCTGAACATACAAAATACTAAAAATGTTTACATTATCCTGTGAATCAATGCAAACCTATAATATGTAGATTATAGACTTAAACCTATGCTGGAAAAAAAGATCTGGAGTCATGATACTGGTCTTATTGCATGACAATAATAAATATTATGTAGGATGTAGAGATATGTCAGGGATAAGGAATAAAGGTAGTCATACAGTTTTGTATTTACAATTATTATTGTATATCCTTCATTTGTAACGCACCAAAATATTTTGTAGCGCTGTACAGGGGTTAAGGGAAAGGCAAAAGAACAGTTTTAACACAATGCAAAAGAAGGAAGGGCCCATTTTTTTAGCGTAAAATCAGACGTACACAGTGCATACTTTAGTTTGTAAGTTTGCGATTTCTCAATCTTGTAAGATGTTAAAGGGTTTGGGTGTGATAAAGGAGGGTGATGGCTGCACAATGGAGGCATCTGTGTGTACACTGGGGGTGTGAGTGATATTATGCTGTAGAGTGTGCAGTTATGCATATAAAATAGATAAAGTGATAAGATTCTTTAGAAATATGCATTTTTAGTGAGTTTGTGACGATTTTGAGACAGGAGGATAGTCTAGTGGAGCAATGCGAGGAGTTCCATAGAACGAGAAAAGTCCTGAAGACAGGAATGAGAAGAGGTGGATAAGAGAGGGACGAAAGAAGACGGTCATAAGCAGAGAAAAGAAGGCTATATGGGGGAGTATTTTAAGAGAGCAGATACATAAGGAGGTGCGCTGTTGTTGGGGGCTTTATACATTAGGGTCAGTTTCAGTTGATGGGAAGACATCCAGGAGGATATGCTTGAGAGGCAGTTAGCAACTCATGCTAGAATAGAGGGGATAGTTCTGTTGAGGAGAGGTAGATTTGTGTGTCAGCCTATAAATGATACTGAAATCCAAAAGATTTCATTACGGTACCAAGAGAGAATGTATAGTTGAAAAAGGAGGATGCCCTATGACTGAACCTTGGGGTACACAAACAGTCAGAGGGTGAGGTGAAGAAAAGGTGCCAGAGAATGAGACACTAAATATTCGCTCTTCTAGGTATGAACCATGAGAGAACAGTGTCATGGATGCCAAGAGAGGGGAGAATTTGGATTAGAAGCGATTCAGGAGAATTATAATAGACGTGTGCCGCTTTGGCTTGGTGAGCAAGTCATTAGTGACTTTACGGAGTGGGTCCCGAAGTCAGATTGGAATAGGTCCAGGAGGGAGTTGGAGGAAATAAATTGGATAAAGCAACTGTAGACGGGTCCCTCAAGAATTTGGAAGAGAGGGGAAGTAGACAGATAAGGCGATAGTTAGATATGGGAGCGAAGTCAAATTAGGGTTTCTTAAGAATGTGTGCAACTATGGCATATTTTAAAGATAATGGAAACTTGCCAGTGTTTAGGGAAAGATGGAAAAAATGGAATGCATTACTAAAGGGCCACTGTAATGTTTCAGCTTCCTTTACTTTTGAAAAGTAAAACGGAGTACAAATAATTTTAGCTGGAGATCCTCACAACCTTTCAAACTGTTAGAGTACAAGGTAGACTTGCCCGAAGTTGTATTACAGCAACAGTTGGAAAAGGATGATAGATAAACAGTTATTTTGATTAGTTTTCTGACAAATGATCAAATGTTTAATGACAATAATTCTGTTTATATGGATCTCTGTTATTTAAGTCATGACAGCTATATCATAGTGCCTCTTCAAGCAGATGCATATGTTACATTTAGGACATTATCTGTTGACCATTTACAGTGATTTTGGAGAATCACTCTTCTCTCTAATAGCAAACAAACATGAAAACATAGCACAATAAGATAAGCAGCTAAATGTTAATGTGGTAATTAAGCTTACACTTGTAAGTAGGTTCTTTAAATTAATATTCAGTGCCGGTCCAACAACAGCACTTAACTGCACCAAAGCATTCAATCCTCTTTCAAAAACTTCCCCATCAGAATGTACCTAGGATAAAGGAAACACAAATAAATTATAACTTTGAATTTATAAGTACATAAATATGCATTTAAATACGTAGCATTTTTACGAATTCATTTTATAATAGCTATTAATGCTTGATAACAGGTGTGGAGCCTCAAGGTAAGGAGTCAAATTTGGCTTCTCTTGCAAAAAGCACCATAGATACTAGAATATAGTGCCACCCGAATATAACACAATACAAGGGTTACAAATTTGTTAGGGGATTGGGCAAAAAGTGCAATTTATGGAAAAAAATATGTGCTGAACCCTATTCCTAAAGCAGCCAAAATAGTGCATACATGCTTTAATATTTAATATAACAAATAAATACAACTGAATATTATGGTTAATGTCACGTTAATATACATATATAATATGTACTGTATGCTTGAGACCTCCACTCCCATTCCCACCCGCAGCACTCACAACACAATGGCCGCAGCCTGTGGTAAATGCAGCAGCAGGATGCACTCTTATAAAGACATGACAGCAAGCAGCTGTTTGTTCCTGCATCTGTGGGAAGACTATAAACTTAATTCAACAATAAGAACTGCAGGGAACCAGTTTACCAGAATTTCTAACAGCTGTATCTCGAATATATCGCGATCCTTTGATTATTGGTTTGAATGGGAACATAAAAAACTAGCGGTATACCCTAGTATCTACAGTAGCTTCAGATATCAGTGGTATTTAGAACTGGTAAAATCCTTGCAAAGCTCCAAACATTGGTGAATGCAAAGTTAAAAACACATTCACATTAAACATCAGCCCTCAATTTTATCTTTTGGTAACCAAACAAAAACCATCATAAAGCATAGGTCATCAAACAAAAAACATACTAGCTCTACTAAACATATTAAAAAGAAATGTTTACACATTCACCCTAGCTAAAACACACAAAATGCTTGCTAGAATGAATCCCCTATACACCAAAAAAAAAAAAAAAAAAAAAAAAAAAAAATCACTGGAAAGCATTGATATAGGTATTCGTATATAGAGGAGTGGGTGTTTGGAGCATGCCTAGATACTCGGGTGACCGCCAATGAAGAGGTTGAAGGGATAAAAAATGATGGTGTCATTAGATCTACAATCCCCTTCCTTGTTCCAAGGAGAGGATACAAATATGGAAATGTATCCTCTCCTTCTATATGGATTGGCCAATATCTGCTCCTGTTTAGTGCAGACTTTTGATCATTTTGAAAGCAACAGGCTTTTTTTGATTGGCCTATTTTCACGCACTGAAGGAAATTTAACTGGTGGGATACAGAGAACCCCTAGGGTTTTTAACCTTTCCTTGCCTATATCGAATGACATTTAGATAGATTAGATTAATACCAACATTGCTTCACTTTCTAGCTGAACCCACTGATTCCTTGGTAACTTTGTTTTTTCACATTTGTTAGGGAGGATGAAAGCATCCTACCTAGTGACAGCTCTTCCAATACCCATTTTTTTTTTAATAGGCAGGATGCTCACTAAAGCTTTTTGTAGTGGGTTTGAGCTTTAGTTAGACGTTTTGTCGTAAGAATTAGTGAGGGTAATTAGTGAGGGGCTATTTTGGCTTGTGCGACTGATACAATGGGATGCTAGTTTAGTGCCAATGTGCGTATGTTAGGTAGCGTGCTCAAGAAGTGAATGTGATTGACCACAATATTTTTACCCCCTTTCAAGTTTTCTTTAGCCTGGTATTCTTATTAAGCAGGAATTCTCATGCAGCATTTTGGGGAAATGTATAAAGTAGCCCTTCCAATGAAAACAAGCAAAATGTCATTCCATTTGAACAAATAATTATCTAGGAACTGTTCTTATGTGGCAAATACAGATGTGCCCATACCAGTATTCAAATGTTACGGGAATTTTAGGACTGTATCACCTAATGTTTAACACATTCACATTAGATACTTTTGTTCAACATGTGAGAGGCCACATAAGTTTTTATTTTTGGGTATTTAAACAGTTGATTGTAATATGAATGCGTCAGTGCTTTACATTTTAATTTAGTTTTTTTTTTTGCAATGTAATACTAAAGTAGAATACATGAACTAATTAAAAAACGAAACTGTTGGGAAGCAAACAAGGGGTGACAGGAACAAAGGCTACTTGTCAAGAGTGCAGGGATCTATTTATTTCAAGTAATTTCATTGGTAAAAGGCTGCCATGACAAACTATTAAATATTGCCAACAATTGTTCTGATCTAGCCTCACTGGAGCATGCATCTTCTTTTGTTTTAATTAACATAAACAGAAATCAGCCTGTATAAAAAAAATGCACCATTATGTGCAGACAATAATAAGTCTATACTGTCCCCATTATTATTATTATTATTTTTTTTTAATTATTGCAATACTTACCAGTGCACCTTTCAAAGAAGATGCTACCTTAGGTAATACTGGCAATGCCTTTTCCTCTGCCCCACTAACCATCAATAACTCCTTGAAGCCTTCTTGAGAAACAAATGTGTAAGGATGCCTTGTTTCTTTAAGACCCTGTGGAAAACAAACACACTTGGGTATATTTTTCAAACAGGGATACAAATTGGTATAAAAAAAAATAAAAAATAAAAGTTAAATATTCCTAATGTTTTCTAGAAGGACTATTTATTAAACAGGGTAAAATTTAAACCCTGGTTGATAAATGCATACATAGAAGTTTTGTTATGTTTTATTTCCACTTATGCCCACTTTTTACCATGGCTTAATATTTAAAGTCCATTATATACAAATGAGTAATTATTGGTATAATCAACAGAGTGGGCCAGATATCCTAATGTGATAGGCTTGAGGAAATCTTGGAGAACCTCTACAGTAATTCTAGGGAAGAATTAATAACATGTCCAGGGGTTGCCAACATCTGGCCCAGTATTTTACATAGAAAAATATATTAAAGAGACAGGACCTGATCTACATTAGAAGTCTGTGAACATTATGCTTATTTATTACTCAAGATTCAATGAGAAAGGAGGGTTTTTTTTGGTAAAGAAAAACACTATAATGGAAATAAGTATATTTGAAATAACAATATTAGGTTAAGAACAATATAAGATGGTCACAATGCTACTGAAATTATGAATTAGCTGTTTAGCCACTCAGAATACTAATAAAGGAAAGTGAATAAATATAAATACACAATATTCATACTTACAAGAGGTGGTAACATTGATCCTTTGGTTTTACTATTTGTTAAACACCAGAATGAAGTTTACATTTTACACACATCTGTTCCACTTTCAACTGCCTAAATCACCTTGTTGCTCTTCACTGGTTACATAGTCTCCACCTCCAAAACTAAGGAGAGGTTTCACCAACTCCTCTCCTTAAAAATGCAGAGATGGAAGAGAATATAATATTGGTGTGGCCCACACAGCCATGGAAAATAAATGTTCACTAAACTATTTCTTTAATGTATTTCTATCTACCTCTTGTGATTATCTAGTATTATTTAGGATTAAAACAAGTAAACATCCACATTCAAAATGCTCCTTTAAAATATAGCCAAAGTACATAAAAAAAGTAGTGTGGCCCATTAGAGCTTGCCCACTTGAAGACCAATGTCCCCATGCACTTCTGGTATGTGAACACCACTCCCTCATCCAGACCACTGCGAGATTCGAAGAAGTGAAGGGGTCATACTCACAAGTGTGAAATTTGATAACCAATAGTAATGCTGGGGTCCATGGATATGTATCACATATAATAGTTGTCAAGCTGCAAATTGTTGTCACACTTGTGTCAGCCATTAAAGCACACAGGATTTAGGCTGCAATGAGCGCGAAGAGAGGTGAGCAGTTGAGGCATGCGGGACTTAGGCTGCAAGCAGTTGAGGTACGCGGGACTTAGAAAAAAAAATTTGACCTCTGAATCTCGGGGGGGGGGGATTCCGACCTTGGAAAAATACTAATTTAACAACCAAACCGCGGTAATCGAAAAATATTAAAAACACTTACACACACAGCACAGGGGGAGAGCCAGGAAGCCTGGGAGTGAGGTTGCAAGCGAATTTGACCCATATTTGGGCGGTTTTACCAATCCAAAAATCAGCTAAGCAAGGAAAAAAATGGCGGCCGAAATCCGTAAAAAATTCTGAAACTGCAAGAAAACGAGGCTGAGCAAAGCCAGGCACGTAGGACTTAAAAAATACATGACGGCAAAGACAGTAACACTTAAACGAACAACGTCAGGCACCCGGGACTTTGAAAATAAAACAAACGACAGTCAGCGCGCCACGCAAACATTCAGCAAACACACAGAGGGAGGGGGGGGAGATGGTATAAAGAGACACATGGCATTCCCAAGCACAAAACTGCCAGGTTAACGAACCCTGCGAGAGGAGCTCGCAATTAGCGCCGAAGGTGCTCAGAGGAGCAAAAACCTTGCATTGTGTGGCAAACAGCATTGCCAGCCTTACAATTTTATTGCCGTAATTTTTTAATGGGCAATTTACTTATTATATAAACAAAATTACAAGAAAAACCTTGATGGAGATGATACTAAGCATTGTGACTTAAGATATCATGAATTACTTATCTTCATCTTCATGCACCACTCACTCTTACAAACTATTATATACAAATTCAAAATGGCTATTTTATGGCCCATTTACTCAAAACATAAGTCATACTGATGGCCTTACAATAGAATAACTGCTATCAAGACATTTAATAGAGGTCATCTTTAAAAAGATACAAGCACAAATATGATGTGCACCATGGTCAGATATTAAAATAATGGGCAGACAAATAAAGTGATTCTGATGGAACTTGATTAAAATCTGTCGAGCTGATCGGCGAGAGACATCTCTAAATGACTTCAACACAAAGAGCTTACTTTCCATTAAAATGGTAGCAGCTGCTATAAAATACTCTGATGTTAAGCTGTAATCAATCACTTTTTATGAATGTATGACAAGTTTGAAGTCTCCAATTTGCAAACTCTTCAAAAATAGATTTGTAAGGGTCAGGTTTAGCATACTACATATTACAAAGTTGCCTTGGAAATCAGTTACAGAACAAAATATATCTCCTATACTACAATATGCCATCTAAATATAACGTCATTTTGAATGATACAATATTCTTTTTTATATTTTATATTTGTCAGCTTCTTGTTAGTTATCTTACACTTTAGCCTTAAATACATATTTACAAATCACATTTGAAAAGTATATACATATATGAAGAAGAAAGGAAGAAGAAAGGAAGAAGAAAGGAAGAAGAAAGGAAGAAGAAAGGAAGAAGAAAGGAAGAAGAAAGGAAGAAGAAAGGAAGAAGAAAGGAAGAAGAAAGGAAGAAGAAAGGAAGAAGAAAGGAAGAAGAAAGGAAGAAGAAGAAGGAAGAAGAAGAAGGAAGAAGGAAGAAGAAAGAATTACATTAAGTGTAAGCGTTGTGGTTACCTTGAAAGAGATTATAAGGGTCTAGGTTAGTATTTTGACATTAGGACATGTTACTGCATAGTGGGATTCCACTGTAGCCATTTTGGAATCATGGGGTTTCTGTAAATATTTTTGGACCCAAACAGGGCAATGGTTTGGAAAACTGATCTACAGTATTATGTAAATCTATAAAAAAAAAAAAAAAAAAAAATGGCTAACAGATTCAAAACCTCTGAGGTTTTACTACTAACTTTTTATTTAAGTAGACTATTTTAGTACATTAAAGAAGAACCATATAACATTGTAGAAAGGTTAATGCCCTAAACAAATACAAGATTAATAATAACAATAATAATATTAATAAATAATAATAATATAAAAAGATCTAGCTGATTTGTTCAATTCTTCGGTTCTCTAAAGCTGTAAAATACTTTTTATATTGAAATAAATATATCTTACAATGTATGTTGTTCCCAGGAACCATCATCATACTTGTCAGCTCTGTCATGTTTCTTCGAATTTCGAGTTTTTTGCAATTTGTAGCATAGACAGATTAAAAGTACTCCAAACTTATAATCTGCTTAAAATTCAATCTTCCAAAACAAAAATTATTGTTCTTCAGGGACTGTACCGGTCTAGATTTTTATAAAAAAAATTGTGCAATCCGTAAACTCTAGAATATTGTTGCAATTTCTAGGAATGCTGCTAAAACTCAGCTCAGGAGCAGCAAACTATTCATATTAAAAGAAATGAAAAATTAAAGTAAATATTAAAATTAAAAGTATGTGCATATCTATGCTTGATTTCTAATGTTTAAAGGTCATGCTCTTACCTTTATAGGTTTCTGCCCACCTCGCTGTGCCACTTAGCCACTCCCTTTCTGCATAATTAGAGGGTGGCAGCTGAGCAGACTTCCTGTTGTGTGAGTGATCTAGATTAGACCTCAGATCTACACAAGTCAGACACCGGAGCACACAGCACAAAGTCTGGAACAGCTGCTCTGCCCCTTACTATGCAAAAGGTAGGAAAATTAAATTATAACTACTAGTATTACATTTTTTTAAGTTTAAACATTATAAATCAAGTCTAGATATGCATTTACTGTAATTTTAACTGTGGTCCTTTAAGCTTCAGAATGTTTCCTACCATATTTTTTATGTATACCATCAATGTAATAATTGTGATTGCTTCTATATCATTTTAGATTGTGTGGGTTTCATTCTACTAAGCAAATAAATACTATTATAATATTTGGAACTTGTATTTATCATTTAACACAACATTTAAAATGGAGAATTTGTATAATTATATTGAGTAAAAGCAGTGATACTAGCAATCTATTCTCTTCTAACTCCTGTACTAACTTCTTGTTTCTAGACTCCATGATCACGAGAAGAAAAAAAAAAAAAAAAAAAGAGGAAGAGTAGAACTTCAAGCTTTTAAAAATGTTTTCTTGTAATGTATTTACCAGGAAAATCTAAACAATCACATTAACCTGACAGCCATTTACAAGTTATTTTCCCTTACATTACCAAAAATGTAAAACAACATTTCTCTATATACCTCGGCCAGTGTAATAAGCAAAGGATCAAACGGAATTGTTTCTGGAGGACGTTCCCACTGTAACTTGTGTTTCACAGAGCCATGAACCAACCTGAAAAACAGACATTTTGCTTTTTTTTTTTTTACAAGACAGGCATTTTGTTGATCAATTTTAACTTTTAGAAGTTGACTTAATATCAAGTTTTAAATTATTCACATAATCTTAGAATGCCAACAAGCATATTTCCAGTTTTCTGCCTACTAGCATCGGCGGCCAGCGGCCACTAGATGGCATGTCTGAGATTTCCGCCAATTTATCAGTGTAAAGCTCATCTGCCACTAAAACGTGACCCCTTATCCCTAAATCAGACCCTAATCCCAGGATATTGAAAAAAATCTCGGTCATGCCACCTAGTGGCTGCTGGTCGTCACTATGAATATAACATTTGTTTTAAGTAAGTTAGGTTTTTAATGCAAGAACTTCCTCCTATGTTAAACTGCATATATAATATCTATGAAGAATATGCAATATAATGAGTTTTTATTATATTAATTTCCAAAGTTAATTTTATATTGGATTTTAATGCGTCCATTTTAAATGCTTACAAATGTTTTAGTAGGTAGAGTAATATTACAAAACGTTATATAGGAGTATAGAAAGATTTGTGCTTAAAGGGTCATAGAAGGTTTCTGTATAGGAACATAATACACCTATATATCGCTTCACTATTGTGTACTTTTTTTTAAAATCACTGTTTTTTTTCTACCTAAAATCTCAAAAAATATTTTCTAATTGTTTCTCTCCTTTGCACCCCATGATGACAGTGTACTGAGAAGTACAGGGTGTGCAGTGTCTCCGTAATCAATCAGTGGCAAAATTCGGCCACATACTGCTTGAGAGAGGTCACCGACAGGGTATTTGAAACATTGCACTTGACAGTTCATAAGCTGCAAGAGATACAGAGGGTAGACCCAAACAAGTACAAATTGTATGATTTTTAGGCAGAAAAAACAGAGCCTATAAGCACTTTTAAAAAGGTAAATAGATGTCTCCCTTTTTCTTATCAAAAATATACAAACAAACACTTGGGTAGGTTATCTAAATATCATTTTATTAACAAGTGCTTAAAAGCTCTGTTTTCACTTACTCAAACCTTCCAAACAGTCCCTGCAGATTGTCTCTCAGCAGCATTCTGAAAAAATTGAGTTATTAATGACATATTCCGAATGAAAATGTAGAGAATTAAAAAGCCCAAAAACCCAAATGGGTCCTTTCCTTTTATATTGGCGCTTCAGATCGTGCTGTGCTGCGCGTGCCCGTGCACACAGCAGGGCGTGTTGCTGGCTTTCTGTAGAGGTGCACGCTCTAGCGCCATCTAGGTGTATATTGTGGTAATGCATGCCAGCTTGTAAGAGGCACACTCTAGCATCTTCTGTACTGTATATTGTGGTATTACAGTCTGCTTAAATATAAATACTTCATATATGATTCTGTTGTTTTTTTTCTATGTTTTAATAAAAGGTGAAAAGTGTGTTTATAGTTAAGGTTAGGCATAGGGTTAGGGTCAATTTTTTTTATTAATTAAATTAATATATGTAGTGTTTGTGTATACTTTACTTTTTACTTCTTTGAGTGTTGTACAGTGCACCTGCTACTTAGTGATATTTTCTCTCACAGACAGTAGCAGTGTGCACGTTCTCCTTTAAGAAAACGCGAGCGCCAGACCACTCTGATGCACTAATATGCGCCAACCTAACAGAATAGATCCTCCAAATGTATGTTATATCCAGTATACAGTGTTTAACAACCCATCATACTGCAGTTGCTTTTAGTTTGAGCATTAATTAAATTTACTAGTCCTGAAGTGTGAAGAACAAAGCCACTACATTTATTTTTCCAACATTTGCAGCCTTATTAAATTGTGATTCGGTAAATTTAAAAGGGCTCTATATAAGCACATAGCATATTTTTTTTACAGAAGTTTTTAGTTAGTAAACTTCTATCCAAAAGCAAGGTCTTCACTAACTAAAAACTTCTGTAAATAAAATATGCTATGTGCTTAAATAGAGCCCTTTTAAATGTACCAAATTGCAATTTAATAAGGCTGTAGGTATGTTTTGCAATTATTTATTAGCAAATTGATTAATTACTTTCTTTAAGACAATTGAATCCAGCTAATTTAGTGCTAAATTGAAGGCATTTGTTTAAACCGTGCCAGTCACTAAATAGAAAAATAAGACAAAATGCCTAGGTCTATTTAGTAGCTAACTCCAAGCCTAGTTTAATTATTTAGAGTTATGTCATTTTTTGTGACTTCATACTGGGACAGTTTCTGGCATTACTACAGGGAAGTTGAAGATAACTAACCTCAAGCGCTTTTTACTTTGAGTCAGTGTATTATTTTGTAGTACATAGTGATGTGTCAAAGAACAAAGGTGTAAGCCTACCTGCAAGGAATCCCCCCTTTAGAATAGATGGCAGCAAAGGCAGACGGAGACCGCTGGGGCTCTGAAAACTAGCAGAGGGAAAAAAAGAAGAAGAAGTTAAAAAGTGACTGACAGTTTTTTGGAACAGACTAAAAAATGTTGAGACTACGATATAAAATATTTATTTCTATACAGCAGAAGGTAGTTTTACAGCAATATTTAGGGTGAAGATTATCCAAATTTGGTATATCTTAAAAGTATTGGTGATAATTATCAGAAAAATGTAACACTATTTAAAACCACAGAAAAACTACACAAAAATGTTAATTTGTATCCGTTATTCATATGTTTTCATCTACTCACGAAGCATAGCCTGTTATCTTTTTACTAGGGCCAATTATTATCAATAACTGCTGATTTACTATGGGGGCTATATAGTTTTCAGTCCAAAGTTTTAAGAAGTTTACAACACAAGGGCAACCCCAAAAATGAGTTTGCCTGGATACTCTCTAGGGTTTAAAGATGTTCAGTCCTGTCCGTTTCATTTGTCAGAGCACTGCAAGATACAAGTAACAGGAGATAGCAGATCTGCTCGAGGGGAAAACTGACAGCTTGATCTACAAAATTTCACACCAGCCCCCTGAAGAGAAACCTGGAAGGTGACCCCACTGTATATCTGCACCCTATAGTTCCAGCACAAACCAACCTGTGATAACTGACCAGTACAACACAAATCTATCCTTGAAAAGCCTTGTTCACTCCCCAGATCAGCGTGGAAGCTGCTCAAGTTACATTTGCACCCCTTGCACTTAGAATGACACAAGTTGCCTAGTGCACATCTTCATGCTACACCCTCTGCCTCTCAAGAAACACCCATATTTTTGTAAACGACAAGAGAACTGGTAAATACAGCACACATTACTTCTGATCCCTCTCTAAATTTGGCAACAGCCAATTTCACGACTGCACAAGATGTTTAGCACAAGGGACAAAATACCACAATTATTTCGACATATTAAAGGGTCCTCTTATTATGATGCCTATGGCATCCTAATGCCTAATATAAATAGCCATACCCCACTAAGATTGCTTATTATGATTGAATGTTTTAGTGTTTACTGTATTTCTGACAACATATTTAAAATTGAAATTATAGATTAGGATTTGTTTTATAAAATTTCAACAATCTCATCTACTTGAAGCTCTATACTGAGAGCATGTATATAATGTATGGCATTATCATCTGAAACTGTGCCATGTTTGTTCTTCATGTTTGTAATAACACAACAAAAAATTACATTATTAGTTTTTTTTCTGGATTAGAAGGTCATTATTTAAATTAATATGATTTTACTTCCAGTGTACAATAATAATAACCTTTACCCAATAACAAAATACATAAATAAATGTGAGGTTAAATAGACTGAATAATGTTCTGGTAATGCCTTAAAGAAGAGGATTTCTATTGAAACAGCAAACTATAAAGAAAATGCAATTATATTCTAAAAAGGGGAAGGTAAAAATCTAACTTTTCATTCCAAAACATGAATTTTCTTTTGTAAGTAAAATATTTATTGAATTTATTTTAATCAACTTTTTGTTTTGGATTCTCTCTTTAACGTTACCATTTAGTTGTAATCTTAGAATGATTATTATAAAGGTATTTTGTCCCCTCGACCCTCTCTTACTGCTGGAAAGGACCGCAGTAATTTATATGGACTTGATAACCTACTCTGAGAGCAATCTCTTTTAGCTCACTTGTGCCCTTCACAGGGAGAAATATCCTGTAGTATATCCACTTTAGAGTGGTCCAGCCCCGAAATACCAGGCAATTCTACCCTGAAAAAGAGAAACAGCAAATCCCAGACGTTTATTTTGGCCATTATTGGGTTCTCACGTTGAGCGCCTCTGACTATGACAGCAAAAACAAAGCTTGAGACAGAAATGTCTAGCAAAAGCTTTCACAAAAATACTTCATAACCAAAAACAAAGGATTTCAATGTTTCAATTTGCACAGAAAAAGGACAACTGTCTGGCACTTGAGAGTTTACATACATATGAACTTACAGTGACGGCCTAATGCAGAATCATCCACTGCAAATCTACAGACTTTGTTTGAGATTTGGGTTTTATATAAAACTTTCTAAAACACTGACTGATAGAAGATGGATTGCTGGCAGATTCTAACTGCAAATTATATATATATATATATATATATATATATATATATATATATATATATATATATATATATATATTAAAATATACAGACTTAATTACCACTTGATAAAGAGCCCCATTGCCAGTTACACTAAAAAGAAAGATTTTGAAGATTCCTTAATTATAACAAATAATAGGTCATCTCTTGATTCATTGGTGTTGGGAGAAATAGTAACATGTGGAAAGGAAAGGTCAGTTTTTAAAATCTACTATTTACAACCTATACATCACTAGACTAGAAGGTGAAAGTGATGCTTATAAATCAACCAAAAATGTTCAAATAATGCAGATAAAACAAGTGCAATGTGTTCAGGGTTCTTATCGAGACAGAGCGTTCAGGGTAATCATACTTTATGGAAAGTTTGAGTAAATTGCCTAAGAAGGGTAGTAAGCTATTTTCCATAAGCCAATTTCTTTTCTGACTTGGTATAGTGCATATAGGATTAGATTCTTGATACGTCATCTATTGGTAAAGAAAAGCAAAATATCAAGAGGTGTTTAGGAATAGAAATATCTGGAACGGTTTAATGAGATACCAAAAGAAAAGAGATATGTGAGCAATACCAAACATTATGAGCTTAGGTGCCATCAAAGCCGTAGTTCCTCCAACACAGAGGAGATGGGAGGATACATTTTATGTAAGTGAGTAGGTTACAGTACCAGCGCACCTGGATTAAAAATGTTACTTATTTTAGGGTTGATCAATGCTGTGGCCGAAACACCCCAAACAGTCTGTATAGTAAAAAAGTCTCTTATTTCGTCTTCCCAGGCCTGTATATAAGATGGTGGCTGGTTTGTGGGGTTATATTTTTTGAGAATTATCGTCTATCTGTTGATGAAGCATATTTAACAAGAGGTTTGAATATAGTAAATGGGGAAGGCAACTGTGTTTAACATAATGTTGAAGTTGTAGCTAAAAGAAAGTTGACATTAGGCATGTGACTTCATTTTGAATCATCAGTAAGGAGATTAGGGCGTTATTTAAGTATTCCCCCTGTTAGGTATCCACTTTCAGTACACACTTTTTAATTTAGTATGAGTAAATTAGTTGTTCTTTGGTGAGAAAACTTTCCCACAATCTTTTTAGAAACTGTGACTGAATGTGAAGCACCAAAGCTGAGCAGCTAGGAGGTAGCGCCATATTGTAAATGATGGAAGGAGCTCAAGCTTACTCATCAATACATTGAAACACTGATCTTGGCAAATTATACCTGTTTTAGCTTATATATACCCATAATAAAAAAATAAAAAAAACTGTCACCATCTTGTCCAGTCACACTCCCAGAGTATTGCTGTTAGCAAACAGTGGCATGCTGTGTGTCTGCATGCAACAGCATACCACTGGTATTGTAATGCCTTTCCCATGTGAATGTGGCCTTAGGTCACAACTGTGCAAGATGGCAATCCTCATGAAACAAAACAGGAAGAAAGGAGGAGATTCTTAAAGGTAAGAATCTGTTCCTCTAGGGCAGGGGTGGGCAAGTTTCACTGTGGAGGGCCACACACAGGACTAGATTTGAGGATTTCCTGTCTATGCACAGGTAAGTCATTCAGGATGACTAAAGAAGCGATAGTCTCACCTGTATGCAGCAGGAATATTCTCAAATCCTTACCTGTGTGTGTGGTCCTCCGGGATCAAACCTGCCAACTCCGGCTCTAGGGGCTCCTTAGCAATAAGTGAATTGTAAGTTGTATAGCACAATTACATTGAAAAGGATAAAATTAATTAAGTACAGTAACTTTGTTAAAACATTAACATAAAACAAAGCAGTTTGCCTAAAGAGTCCCTTTAATGACTAGAAATCATGACATTGTAGATAATACTGATAAAAATACCCACTGGATCTATCGTTTTCGGATTCAGTTTATCACTCGGCTTTGAGCGAGCCCCACTTGCCGAACCTGTGGCAGCTGTGGTAGGGGTTGGTGTGGCTTTGTGTCTTTGCACTGTCCTCGGTTGTCCTTTTGAGGCAGAAGACATTGTCTGACCCAATAAAATAAAAAAAACAGAGATACTTGTTAGATTACAGATTTTGGATTTATACTGGTATGTTGTTGGGACAGGTCTGCCGCTGCAGTGCAGCCTCCAACCACTAGATGCCGATGCCAATATGAGAGAGAAGTTCTAAGCTTATAATGTTAGCCTAATCCTAACCCTCACCCTAACCCTAACCGTTTACCTAAGCTTTGACTCTATGATATGGCACAGGAATATCGGCAGCGCCAACTAGCGGATGCTCACCGCCACTGCTGCTGCTTGTGCTGCGCCAGCATAACAGGATACACATACCTTAGACATACTTTAAAACCCAGAATATACACATGCGTACACAAAGATTGTGATCATTCCTAGGTCTCTGGTTGCTTAGTTTTAATTTTTGGCCTCTAACTACTTTTTGAAAGTGGTAAGTTATGTATTATGGTTTATTTGTAATGCACCAACATACACTGAGAAGATATATGATTTTTTAATATGTTTTTAAAAAGCAGGAAAAAAAAATTGTGGCGTTGGAGAAAGTTCCTTGGGCTGCAAGAAGATCCAGTCAAACAATACTAGAGAAAGATCAAGACAAACTGTTTGCTGGATGGTTTGATCATGAGGATAAAGCTCTAATATTTTGGTCATGAGAAGGAAGGATTAGCTAGAGAAGACTCTGATGCCGGAAAAGATAGAAGGCACGCAAAGATGTGGACTGCAGAGATGAGGTCACTGAAGCAATTAACATGAGCTTGAGGGTGCTCAGCGGTGCAGTGGCTGACAGATGTACCTAGGGTCACAGAGAGTTGGACACGATTGAATGACTAGACAATAACAATGATGATGCAATGGAGATAGCAACACGTTTATTTGTTTACATGATTTGCCACCATGAAAGGGGATCTTGGGTGTAGATAAGCTATTATTAGTATTTCTTAGCGCCGGTGCTTTCAATATAACAAATTAATCTTATCTACGTCAAAAGGTCCCTTCCCAGGCTCACACAGCAATCGCCATCCCCTCTAAACGATACCAATCAATAAAGACTGTATTTAGGTTTTTTACCCATTATCAAGCATAACTTATTAAGCAGCAACTGTAATATACTACTTTAATGGTCCGTCCTTGGTGCTTTCCTGTTTTATGCTACCACACGTGCACATGCATCTGTTATGTGCACGCATGCTGCACTGCCCTGTGCCGATGAAGCAGTCTCCTTGTGGCCGGTAAGTGGTTAGGGGTTTTCGGGTTAGGTTTACAGGGTTAGTGACGGGAAGGGGTGTAGGGGGTTAGGGTTTGGCTAAGAGGCTTAGGAGGTTAGGGTTAGTCCCGCTAAGGAGTGTAGAGGATTAAGGGCTTAGGGTTAGGGGGTTAGGATTAGGGCCGAAAGGGGTGTAGGGGGTTAGGATTAGGGCCGGAAAAGGGGTGTAGGGGGTTAGGATTAGGGACGGCAAGGGGTGTAGGGGGTTAGGGACTTATGGTTAGGTTTAGGATTAGGCCCGCTAACTGATGTAGGGGCTTGGGGTTAAGGCTGGCAAGGGGTGTAGCGGGTTAGGATTAGGGTTAGGGCTGGCAAGAAGTGTAGGGGGTTAGGTTTAGGCCCCATAACTGATGTAGGGGCTTGGGGTTAGGGCCGGCAAGGGGTGTAGTGGGGTAGGATTAGGGTTAGGGCTGGCAAGAAGTGTAGGGGGTTAGGTTTAGGCCCCATAACTGATGTAGGGGCTTGGGGTTAGGGCCGGCAAGGGGTGTAGTGGGGTAGGATTAGGGTTAGGGCTGGCAAGAAGTGTAGGGGGTTAAGTTTAGGCCCGAAAACTGGTGTAGGGGGTTAGAGTTAGGGTTGGCAAGGGGTGTAGGGGGGTTAGGGAGTACATGGGGACGAGAGTGCGCCCAGCACCAGGAAGCTTCCAGGGCCGTGCGCGCGTGCTAGCATAAAACAGGAAAGGTCCTGGTCCTTTAAGATTATAAAACCAGAACACTAACCTATACTACTAGTACTGTTATTATGTAAAGTGACTCATTACAGTCTCCCCAGTTATATCCAAATATGTTTTATTTAACCCTTTCAACTCATAGCAATGCATTGCAGGACCAACTGCCAGATAAAGAATAAGTATTCGTAACATATAAAACAGTAGAGCATCAAAAGATCAAATGGTATTATCAAAAAGGGGTAACTTCACACACAAATGTTATATCCTATATACAGAACTATAAAGCAGAATTATAATGTGGTATAATCACTGCATGCCCCAGGGATAGGGTTAATCCAGTTATAGGATTAACACATGTGTGTGTATGTATGTATGTGTGTGTGTGTGTGTGTGTCCTTAACACCTTCGCCTCCTTACACATGACTGTCCCTTATTTAACAGCATGTTTAGTCCCGAATAACACCCGCTTCTTTCTCACAATACACATTACTCAGTAACACATATACCAGGCCTTTGCTCACCCAGCCCCGGTCTCTGAGCTGTTTCTTCTTCCAGCAGTCAGCCTGGTGCTGGTGACTCACCCTGATAATGCCTCCTCAGTTACTATGGAAACGAGCGCAGCCATACGGCGTCCTGAGAGGTACAAACTGCATCACATGTCACAGCAAGCTGGGAAACGGACTAAGAGTGTCGCTAGAGGGCGAGCTGCTGCTGTGA
This sequence comes from Discoglossus pictus, assembly GCA_027410445.1. Taxonomy (NCBI): domain Eukaryota; kingdom Metazoa; phylum Chordata; class Amphibia; order Anura; family Alytidae; genus Discoglossus; species Discoglossus pictus. The sequence goes on along the minus strand of CM050163.1, from coordinate 61,370,073 downwards.
CTGGAAAATACATGATACTTCTTTGCCTGCTGTTTCTATATGTGTGCGTTCATTGAATGCATTTATGTGCTGTGTTATTGTTAGTATTATACTATAATCCACTATAATATTTAACGAAAGGTCTGTAACATCTGTACAGTGCTCACTGCGCAGGAGTCAGCCATTGTTGTTAAATGTGGATCTCCGATGCTCGGCGTAATTGTGATGCCGCGTAGGAGAGAGAGAGACAGGACATAGAGAGAGACAGGACATAGAGAGACAGAAAATAGAGAGGGGGCGAGAGAGGCAGGACATAGAGAGACAAGAGAGAGAGAGACAGGACATAGAGAGAGAGAGACAGGACATAGAGAGGGGGCGAGAGAGGCAGGACATAGAGAGACAAGAGAGAGAGAGAGGACATAGAGAGATACAATCAGGTCCATAAATATTGGGATGTCGACACAATACTAATATTTTTGGCTCTATACACCACCACAATGGATTTGAAATGAAACTTTGCAGTCAATTACAGCCTGAAGTCTGGAACGCATAGACATCACCAGACGCTGGGTTTCATCCCTGGTGATGCTCTGCCAGACCTCTATTGCAACTGTCTTCAGTTCCTGCTTGTTCTTGGGGCATTTTCCCTTCAGTTTTGTCTTCAGCAAGTGAAATGCATGCTCAATCGGATTAAGATCAGGTGATTGACTTGGCCATTGCATAACATTCCACTTCTTTCCCTTAAAAAACTGTTTGGTTCCTTTTGCAGTATGCTTCGGGTCATTGTCCATCTGCACTGTGAAGCACCGTCCAATGAGTTCTGAAGCATTTGGCTGAATATGAGCAGATAATATTGCCCGAAACACTTCAGAATTCATCCTGCTGCTTTTGTCAGCAGTCACATCATCAATAAATACAAGAGAACCAGATCCATTGGCAGCCATACATGCCCACGCCATGACACTACCACCACCATGCTTCACTGATGAGGTGGTATGCTTTGGATCATGAGCAGTTCCTTTCCGTCTCCATACTCTTCTTTTCCCATCACTCTGGTACAAGTTGATCTTAGTCTCATCTGTCCATAGGATGTTGTTCCAGAACTGTGAAGGCTTTTTTAGGTGTTGTTTGGAAAACTCTAATCTGGCCTTCCTGTTTTTGAGGCTCACCAATGGTTTACATCTTGTGGTGAACCCTCTGTATTCACTCTGGTGAAGTCTTCTCTTGATTGTTGACTTTGACACACATGCACCTACCTCCTGGGGAGTGTTCTTGATCTGGCCAACTGTTGTGAAGGGTGTTTTCTTCACCAGGGAAATAATTCTTCGGTCATCCACCACAGTTGTTTTCCGTGGTCTTCTGGGTCTTTTGGTGTTGCTGAGCTCACCGGTGCATTCTTTCTTTTTAAGGATGTTCCAAACAGTTGATTTGGCCACACCTAATGTTTTTGCTATCTCTCTGATGGGTTTGTTTTGTTTTTTCAGCCTAATGATGGCTTGCTTCACTGATAGTGACAGCTCTTTGGATCTCATATTGAGAGTTAACAGCAACAAATGCAAATAGCACACTTGAAATGAACTCTGGAGCTTGTATCTGCTCTTTGTAAATGGGATAATGAGGGAATAACACACACCTGGCCATGGAACAGCTGAGCAGCCAATTGTCCCATTACTTTTGGTCCCTTAAAAAGTGGGACGCACATATACAAACTGTTGTAATTCCTACACCGTTCACCTGATTTGGATGTAAATACCCTCAAATGTAAGCTGAAAGTCTGCAGTTAAGGTAGATCTTGTTTGTTTCATTTCAAATCCATTGTGGTGGTGTATAGAGCCAAAAAGATTAGAATTGTGTCCATGTCCCAATATTTATGGACCTGACTGTAGGTGAGAGAGAGAGGACATAGAGAGACAGATTATAGAGAGGGCGAGAGAGACACAGGACATAGAGAGGGCGAGAGAAACACAGGACATAGAGAGATAGGTGAGAGAGAGAGGACAGAGAAGGCGAGAGAGAAACAGGACATAGAGAGGGCGAGAGAAACACAGGACATAGAGAGATAGGTGAGAGAGAGAGAGGACATAGAGAGGGCGAGAGAGACACAGGACATAGAGAGAGGACGAGAGAGACAGGACATAGAGGGGGCGAGAGAGACACAGGACATAGAGAGAGAACGAGAGAGACAGAACATAGAGAGGGCGAGAGAGACACAGGACATAGAGAGAGAACGAGAGAGACAGAACATAGAGAGGGCGAGAGAGACACAGGACATAGACAAGAGAGAGAGACAGAACATAGAGAGGACGAGAGAGACAGGACATAGAGGGGGCGAGAGAGACAGAAGAGAGAGACAGGACATAGAGAGGACGAGAGAGACAGGACATAGAGGGGGCGAGAGAGACAGAAGAGAGAGACAGGACATAGAGAGGGCGAGAGAGACACAGAACATAGAGAGAGGACGAGATAGACAGGACATAGAGGGGACGAGAGAGACACAGGACATAGACAAGAGAGAGAGACAGGACATAGAGAGACAGAACATAGAGAGGGCGAGAGAGACACAGGACATAGAGAGACAGAAGAGAGTGAGGACATAGAGAGGGCGAGAGAGACACAGGACATAGAGGATGAGAGAGACAGGACATAGAGAGGGCGAGAGAGACACAGGACATAGAGAGATAGGTGAGAGAGAGAGAGGACATAGAAAGACAGAACATAGAGAGGGCGAGAGAGACACAGGACATAGAGAGGGCGAGAGAAACACCGGACATAGAGAGATAGGTGAGAGATAGAGAGGGCGAGAGAGACACAGGACATAGAGAGGGCGAGAGAAACACAGGACATAGAGAGGGCGAGAGAGACACAGGACATAGAGAGAGGACGAGAGAGACAGGACATAGAGGGGGCGAGAGAAACACAGGACATAGAGAGAGAACGAGAGAGACAGGACATAGAGGGGGTGAGAGAGACAGAAGAGAGAGACAGGACATAGAGAGGGCGAGAGAGACACAGGACATAGAGAGAGGACGAGATAGACAGAACATAGAGAGGGCGAGAGAGACACAGGACATAGAGAGAGGACGAGAGAGACAAGACATAGAGGGGGCGAGAGAGACAGGACATAGAGAGGGCAAGAGAGACACAGGACATTGAGAGAGGACGAGATAGACAGTACATACAGGGGTCGAGAGAGACACAGGACATAGACAAGAGAGAGAGACAGGACACAGAGAGGGCGAGAGAGACACAGGACATAGAGAGAGGGCGAGAGAGACACAGGACATAGAGAGACAGAAGAGAGAGAGGACATAGAGAGGGGGCGAGAGAGACAGGACACAGAGAGAGGACAAGAGAGACTGGACATAGAGGGGGCGAGAGAGACACAGGACATAGAGAGACAGAAGAGAGAGAGACAGGACATAGAGAGGGCGAGAGAGACACAGGACATAGAGAGAGGACATAGAGAGAGACAGGACATAGAGAGGGCAAGAGAGGCAGGACATAGAGAGGGCGAGAGAGACACAGGACATAGACAGAAGAGAGAGAGAGACAAGACATAGAGAGGGCGAGAGAGGCAGGACATAGAGAGGGGGCAAGAGAGGCAGGACATAGAGAGGGTGAGAGAGACACAGGACATAGAGATAGGACGAGAGAGACAAGACATAGAGAGACAGAAGAGAGAGAGACAGGACATAAAGAGACGGAAGAGAGAGAGTGACAGGACATAGAGATATAGGAGCGAGAGAGACATGACATAGAGAGAGAGACAGGACGTAGAGAGTGGGCGAGAGAGACACAGGACATAGAGAGAGGACGAGAGAGACAGGACATAGAGGGGGCGAGAGAGACACAGGACATAGAGAGAGGACAAGAGAGACAGGACATAGACAGAAGAGAGAGAGCTAGACAGGACATAGAGAGAGGGCGAGAGAGGCAAGACATAGAGAGGGCGAGAGAGACACAGGACATAGAGAGAGATTAGAGATAGGACATAGAGAGACAGAAGAGAGAGAGAGAGACAGGACATAGAGAGATAGGAGAGAGAGAGAGACAGGACATAGAGAGGGGGCGAGAGAGGCAGGACATAGAGTGGGCGAGAGAGGCATAGGACATAGAGATAGGATGAGAGAGACAGAAGAGATAGAGAGACAGAACATAGAGAGACGGAAGAGAGAGAGAGAGACAGGACATAGAGAGATAGGAGAGAGAGACAGGACATAGAGAGATGGGAGAGAAGGAGAGAGACAGAACATAAAGAGGGCGAGAGAGACACAGGACATAGATAGTGGACGAGTGAGGCAGGATGTAGAGAGAGGACATAGAGAGGGCGAGAGAGGCCGGACGTAGAGAGGGCGAGAGAGACACAGGACATAGAGAGAGGACGAGAGAGAGAGATTGTAGAGAGTGGACGAGACAGGACATAGAGAGAGATAGGAGAGAGAGACAGGACATAGAGAGAGGGGGAGAGAGACTCCTGAGTGAGGACGAGAGAGACAGGACATAGAGAGAGATAGGAGAGAGAGACAGGACATAGAGAGAGGGGGAGAGAGACTCCTGAGTGAGGACGAGAGAGACAGGGCATAGAGAGGGCGAGGGAGGCACGGGACATAAAGAGGGCGAGAGAGACACGGGACATAGAGAGAGGACGAGAGAGAGAGATTGTAGAGAGTGGACGAGACAGGACATAGAGAGGTCAAAAGAGACAGGACATAGAGGGGGCAAGAGAGACACAGGACATAGAGAGACAGAAGAGAGAGAGGGCGAGAGAGGCACAGGACATAGAGAAAAGACGAGAGAGAGGACATAGAGGGGGCAAGAGAGACACAGGACACAGAGAGACAAAAGAGAGAGAGACAGGACATAGAGAGGGCAAGAGAGACACAGGACATAGAGAGACAGAAGAGAGAGAGAGACAGGACATAGAGAGGGCAAGAGAGGCAGGACATAGAGAGGACGAGAGCGACACAGGACATAGAGAGACAGAAGAGAGAGAGAGACAGGACATAGAGAGGGCGAGAGAGGCAGGACAAAGAGGGGGGGCAAGAGAGGCAGGACATAGAGAGGGTGAGAGACACAGGACATAGAGATAGGACGAGAGAGACAAGACAGAGAGACAGAAGAGAGAGAGACAGGACATAGAGAGACGGAAGAGAGAGAGAGACAGGACATAGAGATATAGGAGCGAGAGAGACAGGACATAGAGAGAGAGAAGAGAGAGAGAGACAGGACATAGAGAGGGGGCGAGAGAGACACAGGACATAGAGAGAGGACGAGAGAGACAGGACATAGAGGGGGCGAGAGAGACACAGGACATAGAGGACATAGACAGAAGAGAGAGAGCTAGACAGGACATAGAGAGAGGGCGAGAGAGGCAAGACATAGAGAGGACGAGAGAGACACAGGACATAGAGAGAGATTAGAGATAGTACATAGAGAGACAGAAGAGAGAGAGAGACAGGACATAGAGAGATAGGCGAGAGAGAGAGACAGGACATAGAGAGGGGGTGAGAGAGGCAGGACATAGAGTGGGCGAGAGAGGCATAGGACATAGAGATAGGATGAGAGAGACAGAAGAGAAAGAGAGACAGGACATAGAGAGATAGGAGAGAGAGAGACAGGACATAGAGAGATGGGAGAGAGAGAGAGACAGAACATAGAGAGGGCGAGAGAGACACAGGACATAGAGAGTGGATGAGCGAGGCAGGATGTAGAGAGACAGGACATAGAGAGGGCGAGAGAGGCCGGACATAGAGAGGGCGAGAGAGACACAGGACATAGAGAGTGGACGACACAGGACATAGAGAGAGATAGGAGAGAGAGACAGGACATAGAGAGAGGGGGAGAGAGACTCCTGAGTGAGGACGAGCGAGACAGGGCATAGAGAGGGCGAGGGAGGCACGGGACATAAAGAGGGCGAAAGAGACACGGGACATAGAGAGAGGACGAGAGAGACAGGAAATAGAGAGAGGGGGAGAGAGACAGGACGTAGAGTGAGGACAAGAGAGACAGGACATAGGGAGGGCGAGAGAGGCACGGGACATAAAGAAGGCGAGAGAGACACAGGACATAGAGAGGGCGAGAGAGACACAGGACATAAAGAGGGCGAGAGAGACACAGGACATAGAGAGAGGACAAGAGAGACAGGACATAGCGAGGGCGAGAGAGACACGGGACATAGAGAGGGTGAGAGAGACACGGGACATAGAGAGAGGACGAGAGAGACAGGACATAGAGAGAGAGAGAGATGGGAAAGAGAGACAGGACATAGAGAGAGATGGAAGAGAAAGACAGGACATAGAGAGAGGGCGAGAGAGACAGGACATAGAGAGAGAGCGAGAGAGACAAAATAGAGAGAGGCAGGACATAGAGAGGGTGAGAGAGATAGGACATAGAGAGGGTGAGAGAGACACAGGACATACAGAGAGATGGGAGAGAGAGACAGGACATAGAGAGAGGGCGAGAGAGACAAAATAGAGAGAGGGTGAGAGAGACAGGACATAGAGAGGGTGAGAGAGACACAGAACATACAGGGAGTGCAGAATTATTAGGCAAATGAGTATTTTGACCACATCATCCTCTTTATGCATGTTGTCTTACTCCAAGCTGTATAGGCTCGAAAGCCTACTACCAATTAAGCATATTAGGTGATGTGCATCTCTGTAATGAGAAGGGGTGTGGTCTAATGACATCAACACCCTATATCAGGTGTGCATAATTATTAGGCAACTTCCTTTCCTTTGGCAAAATGGGTCAAAAGAAGGACTTGACAGGCTCAGAAAAGTCAAAAATAGTGAGATATCTTGCAGAGGGATGCAGCACTCTTAAAATTGCAAAGCTTCTGAAGCGTGATCATCGAACAATCAAGCGTTTCATTCAAAATAGTCAACAGGGTCGCAAGAAGCGTGTGGAAAAACCAAGGCGCAAAATAACTGCAGATGAACTGAGAAAAGTCAAGCGTGCAGCTGCCACGATGCCACTTGCCACCAGTTTGGCCATATTTTAGAGCTGCAACATCACTGGAGTGCCCAAAAGCACAAGGTGTGCAATACTCAGAGACATGGCCAAGGTAAGAAAGGCTGAAAGACGACCACCACTGAACAAGACACACAAGCTGAAACGTCAAGACTGGGCCAAGAAATATCTCAAGACTGATTTTTCTAAGGTTTTATGGACTGATGAAATGAGAGTGAGTCTGGATGGGCCAGTGGCTGGATTGGTAAAGGGCAGAGAGCTCCAGTCCGACTCAGACGCCAGCAAGGTGGAGGTGGAGTACTGGTTTGGGCTGGTATCATCAAAGATGAGCTTGTGGGGCCTTTTCGGGTTGAGGATGGAGTCAAGCTCAACTCCCAGTCCTACTGCCAGTTCCTGGAAGACACCTTCTTCAAGCAGTGGTACAGGAAGAAGTCTGCATCCTTCAAGAAAAACATGATTTTCATGCAGGACAATGCTCCATCACACGCGTCCAAGTACTCCACAGCGTGGCTGGCAAGAAAGGGTATAAAAGAAAAAAATCTAATGACATGGCCTCCTTGTTCACCTGATCTGAACCCCATTGAGAACCTGTGGTCCATCATCAAATGTGAGATTTACAAGGAGGGAAAACAGTACACCTCTCTGAACAGTGTCTGGGTGGCTGTGGTTGCTGCTGCACGCAATGTTGATGGTGAACAGATCAAAACACTGACAGAATCCATGGATGGCAGGCTTTTGAGTGTCCTTGCAAAGAAAGGTGGCTATACTGGTCACTGATTTGTTTTTGTTTTGTTTTTGAATGTCAGAAATGTATATTTGTGAATGTTGAGATGTTATATTGGTTTCACTGGTAAAAATAAATAATTGAAATGGGTATATATTTGTTTTTTGTTAAGTTGCCTAATAATTATGCACAGTAATAGTCACCTGCACACACAGATATCCCCCTAAAAAAGCTCAAACTAAAAACAAACTAAAAACTACTTCCAAAAATATTCAGCTTTGATATTAATGAGTTTTTTGGGTTCATTGAGAACATGGTTGTTGTTCAATAATAAAATTAATCCTCAAAAATACAACTTGCCTAATAATTCTGCACTCCCTGTAGAGAGATTGGAGAGAGAGACAGGACATAGAGAGAGGGGGCGAGAGAGACAGGACGCACAGTGAGGACGAGAGAGACACAGGACATAGGGCAAAAGAGACATAGGACATAGAGAGAGGGGGAGAGAGACAGGACGTAGAGTGAGGACAAGAGAGACACAGGACATATTGAGGGCGAGAGAGACACAGGACAATAGAGAGGGCGAGAGAGACATGGGACATAAAGAGGGCGAGAGAGACACAGGACAGAGAGAAGACGAGAGAGACTGGACATAGGAAGGGCAAGAGAGACACGGGACATAGAGAGAGGACGAGAGAGACAGGACATAGAGGGCGAGAGAGACAGAGGACATAGAGGACGAGAGAGACAGGACATAGAGAGGGCGAGAGAGACACAGGACATAGAGAGGGCGAGAGGGACACAGGACATAGAGAGAGGACGAGAGAGACAGGACATAGAGAGGGCGAGAGAGACACAGGACATAGAGAGCAGACAAGAGAGACAGGACATAGAGAGAGAGAGAGAGAGACAGGACATAGAGAGAGGGCGAGAGAAACAGGACATAGACAAAATAGAGAGAGACAGGACATAGAGAGAGATGGAAGAGAGAGACAGGACATAGAGATAGAAGAGAGAGATGGGAGACAGGACATAGACAAAATAGAGAGAGATGGAAGAGAGAGACAGGACATAGAGAGAGATGGGAGAGAGAGACAAAATAGAGAGAGGCAGGACATAGAGAGAGAGAGGGGAAGAGAGACAGGACATAGAGAGAGGTGGGGGAGAGAGAGAGGGCGAGAGAGAGATGGGAGAGAGAGACAGGACATAGAGAGAGGTCGAGAGAGACAGGACATAGAGAGCGAGAGAAACAAAATAGAAAGAGACCAGAGAGAGGGGGAGAGAGACAGGCCATAGAGAGAGCGCGAGAGACACAGGATATAGAGAGAGATGGGAGAGAGAGACAGGACATAGAGAGAGAGCGAGAGAGACAGGACATAGAGAGAGAGAGGGGGAGAGAGACAGGACATAGAGAGAGAGAGAGGGGGAGAGAGACAGGACATAGAGAGAGATGAGAGAGAGAGAGACAGGACATAGAGAGAGGGCGAGAGAGACAGGACATAGAGAGCGAGAGAGACAAAATAGAGAGGGACAGGACATAAAGAGAGAGCAAGAGAGACAGGACATAGCAAGAGAGAGACAGGACATAGAGCGAGAGAAACAAAATAGAGAGAGACAGGACATAGAGAGAGGGGGAGAGAGACAAGACATAGAGAGAGGGCGAGACAGACAAAATAGAGAGGGAAGAGAGAGACAGGACATAGAGAGAGAGCGAGAGAGACAAAATAGAGAGAGACAGGACATAGAGAGAGAGAGAGACAGGACATAGAGAATGATGGGAGAGAGAGACAGGACATAGAGAGAGAGCGAGAGAGACAAAATAGAGAGAGAGAGAGATGGGAGCGAGGGACAGGACATAGAGAGAGAGCGAGAGAGACAAAATAGAGAGAGACAGGACATAGCGAGAGTGAGATGGGAGAGAGAGACAGGACATAGAGAGAGGGCAAGAGAGAGAGCGAGAGAAACAAAATAGAGAGAGACAGGACATAGAGAGAGGGCGAGAGAGAAAGGGCGAGAGAGACAAAATAGAGAGAGAGGGGAGAGAGACAGGACATAGAGATAGAGCGAGAGAGACAAAATAGAGAGACAAGACATAGAGAGAGAGCGAGGGAGACAGGACAGAGCGAGAGAGACAGGACATAGAGAGAGGACGAGAGAGACAGGACACAGAGAGGGCGAGAGAGACACAGGACATAATAATAATAGAGAGAGACAGGACATAGAGAGAGATGGAAGAGAGAGACATGACATAGAGAGAGGGCGAGAGAGACAGGACATACAGAGAGAGAAAGGACATAGAACGAGACAGGAAAGAGAGAAACAGGAGATAGAAAGAGAGACAAGAGAGGGGACATAGAGAGAGAGAGAAATAGGACATAGAGAGAGGGAAAGTGAGAGACAGAACATAAATCGCAAGAGAGAAAGAGAGACATGACAGAGAAGAGATAGATTACATAGAGGGAGGGAGAGAGAGATAGGACATAGAGAGGAATAAAGCGATAGAGGGGGTAGAGAAAACAGAAGAGAGAGACAGGAGATATAAAGAGGGAGAGAGAGACAGACATTGGACATAGAGAGGGAGAAAACCCAGAGAGAGCGAGGGAGACACGAAGAGAGTCAGGAGAGAGAGACATTAATTAATCTAGTGAAAGCAATGCAGCTCCATTTTCCTTTATTAATATTTTTATTTAGGTTATAGAATAAAATATATTTAAACTCTAAACTGGTGATGTGAGATGAAAAACTTTTATAAACAAAATTATGTAAACTAAATAAAACTACTGATCTAAGACAGATGCTGTAACCACCACACCATCTCTCTTCATTATAAAGATTGTAAATAAAAAAAAAACTCAGTAAATTGTAAGATATAATAACTATAACAGACACAGCCTCATTTTCTATGCAGTTTTTTTTTTTTTTTGTGTCAGGACTTCAAAGGCTATACAAGCAATATTAAACATGACAATATCTGAGTCAAGTCTTTATCAAAAAAATTAAACAACTGATTTTCAAGCCTCTACCTGATGGTGCAGCTTTCGTGACCTTGATGCCCTCATTTTATATATATATACATATATATATATATATATATATATCACATATAATAGTTGTCAAACTGAGATTCGTCGTCACGCTTGCGACAAATCGCAGTTTGGCAACTGCGCATTGCGCAATTGGCCGCACATGCGGATAACTTGGCGTAAGCTGCGCATGCGCATTGTGCACCAGCCCGCGCATGCGCATTGCCCAACAGGCGGCCCGTGCAGGCGCACTGCTGCCCGGCAGCCGGAGGAGGAGGGGGGGACACACAGGGAAGGATAGGGAAGATACAGAGGAGAGGAGGGAGAGACACAGGGCAGGGAGAAGAGTGGGGAGAGACACAGGGTAGGGAGAGGGGGGGAAGAGACACAGGGGAGTGAGAGGAGGGGGGAGGAGAGACACAGAGGAGGGAGGGAGACACAGGGGAGTGAGAGGAGGGTGGGAGAGACACAGGGGAGTGAGAGGAGGGGGGAGAGACACAAAGGAGTGAGGGGGAAGAGACAGGGCAGGCAGACGAGGGGGGAAGAGACACGGGAGGGGGGAGACACGGGTGGGAGAGGATGGGGGTAGACACACAGGGAATGAGACACAGGAGGAGGGGAGAGACACGGGAATGAGGGGGGAGAGACACAGAGGAGGGGTGGAGAGACCCAGACACAGGGCAGGCGCACTGCGCAGCAACAGGATGAGAGAGGGGAGAGACACAGGGCAGGGAGAGGAGTGGGGAGCGACACAGGGTAGGGAGTGGAGGGGGAAGAGACACAGGGGAGGGGGAGAGACATGGGAGTGAGACGAGGGGGTAGGAGACACACAAAGGAGTGAGAGGAGGGGGAGAGACACAGGAGTGAGAGGAGGGGGAGTGAGAGGAGGGGGGAGACACAAAGGAGTGAGTGGGGGTGAGACACAGGGCAGGGAGACGAGGGGGAAGAGACACCAGGGAGGGGGGAGACACACAGGGATGGGAGAGGATGGGTGTAGACACACAGGGGAGGGGAGAGACACAGGGGAATGAGAGGAGGGAGAGACACAGAGGAGGGGGGAGAGACTCAGGGGAGTGAGAGGGGGGAGAGACACAGGAAGTGAGAGGAGGAGGGAAGAGACACAGGGGAGTGAGAGGAGGAGGGAAGAGACACAGGGGAGTGAGAGGAGGGGGGAGAGACACAGGGAATGAGAGGGGGGGAGAGACACAGAGGGGGGAGAAACAGAGGAGGGGGGTGAGACACAGGGTAGGAGGGGGAAGACACAGAGTAAAGGGGGGAAAGACAGAGCAGGGAGAGGAGGGGGGAAACACACAGGGGTGGCAGAGGAGGGGGGTAAACACACAGGGGGGAGACACAGGGGAATGAGAGGGGAGATAGACATAGAGGAGGGAGGAGAGACACAGGGGAGTGAGAGGAGGGGTGAGGAGAGCCACAAAGGAGGGGGAGACACAGGGAAGTGAGAGGAGGAGGGAGAGACACAGGGGAGTGAGAGGAAGGGGGGAGAGACACAAAGGAGGGAGGGGGGAGACACAGGAAAGGGAGAGGAGGGGGGAAGAGACACTGGAGGGGGGAGACACACAGGGGTGGGAGAGGATGGGGTAGACACACACGGGAGGGGGGAAGAGGCAGAGTAGGAGGGGAGAGACACAGGGGAATGAGAGGGGGAGAGACACAGAGGAGAAGGGGAGAGACACAGGAGAGTGAGGAGGGGGTGAAGAGACACGGGAGTGAGAGGAGGGGGGGGAGAGGCACAGGGGAAGAGGGAGACACGGGTAGGAGAGGAGGGAGTAGACACATGGGGAAGGAGAGGAGGGGGGAAGAGACACAGGAGGGGGGAGACAAAGGGGTAGGAGAAGAGGGGGGTAGACACATAGGGGAGGGAGAGGAGGGGGAGAGACACAGGGGAATGAGAGGGGGGGAGACACAGAGGAGGGGGGAGACACAGGGGAATGAGAGGGGGAGAGACAAAATGGAGTGAGAGGAGGGGGAAGAGACAGAGGATGAGTAGGGAGAAACACAGGGGAGGGAGAGGAGGGGAAGAGACATAAGGGAGGGGGGAGACATGCAGGGGTTGGAGAGGAGGGGAGAGACACACAGGGGAGGGAGAGGAGGGGGAAGAGACAGGGGAGGGAGAGGAGGGGGAAGAGACACATGGGAGGGAAATGGAAACAGACACAAGGGAGGGGGGAAGAGACATGTAGAAAGAGACACAGGGGGAAAGAGACACAGGGGAGGGAGAGGCGGTAAAAGACACAGGAGAGAGAGGCAAGAGACACGGGGGAGGGAGAAGTGGGGAAAGAGACACAGGGGACAGGAGGAAAAGACACAGGGAGGAGAGGGGGTAAAAACACAGGGGGGTCGAAGGAGACACAAGGGAGGGAGAGGAGGGGGAAAATGAGACACAATGGAGGAAGTAGACAGAGGGAGAGACTAGCAATGAGCGCCAAAGGCGCTCATTGCGAGGCCCGTGACGAGCGCCGAAGGTGCTCATCACCAGGCCAGTAAAGTAGAGGGGGAGAGGCTACCATTGTGTGGCTCCCATTGTGTGGCAAACAGCTTTGCCAGGATTCACATTTTATTGCCGTCATTTTTGACGGGCAAGTTGCTAATAAAATAATAAATGCTGGTTGCAGCAAGCAAGATGTTATTACAGTATGTGTATTTGCATATCCGCTTGATTATCATTCCTTTTATGTAAAACCTTTTACTTCTGACCTACACAAGTCTTCGATAACTTACCTCAGGCATTAAATAACCTCTTACTGAAACTCACTTCTCCAATGGCCCACTCCTCCAGTGTGCCTTTGACACTTGAACCCCTGCTAGGGAATCTTCATCTTTTTGCCACAAAGGTACCTGGTTTGGAATTCCCTCAGATACACATACAGTTGGAGAAAATGTTGGTTCACAATTCAATCTAACCAGTTAGCAGGGAGTTTTTAATAGTTCACCAGCAACTTTACTAAGAAGACAGGCTAGTGTTGATATGGCCTACAACATGATTCTAACTTCCACCCTTGACATTCTTGCCCACGCAACCACAGGCTAACGCCCTCACTCTCGTCTACATCCTTGGCACACTACACAAACACACTACATCCAGAGGTGCTCCTGCACAGCTGAACGATTATGGAGGAAGTCTCGAGCTTCAGCAGACTTCCTCCATTACAAGTTTATTTTACGTTCCTATCTCTCTGCCCTCAATCTTGCCAAACAGCGCTACATTTTCCTCTGCCCACCCTACCACCCGCCCCTTCCTGTCTCACAGCTGGAGACTTCTGAAACAAACTCTCCTCTCAAAGTGGTCCTAACTCACCCTCCTCTTATCAAACTCGCAACACTCAGCCTTTAGCCTTCCCCAATCCCATAGCCACTATGGACTCCTTTGACCATGTAACTGAGAATGAAGTCTCCAGTCTGCTATCAACCTCTTATCTTATAGCTTGTCCACAACATCCTATTCCATCAGAGCTAATTCCTACCCTCTCTACCACACTTATCCCAGCTCTCACACATCTATTCAACCTTTCAATAAGCACTGGCAAGTTTCCATCATCTTTAAAACATGTCATAATTACACCTATTCTTCAGAAACCCTCTTCTGTATCTAACTATCACAACATCTCTCTCCCCTGGCTTCAAAACTGCTTAAGCGAATCATCTACATTTCCCTTACCAAATTCGCCTTATTTATTATCTCAAAATCCCTCCTCAACCCTTCCAATCCGGCTTTGGACCCCAACACTCCACAGAGACGGCCTCACAAAAGTCACTAATGACCTGCTCACTGTCAATGTCCACTTCTCTATTCTAATTCTTCTGGATCTCTCTGCTGACACAGGTGACCACTCTTCTAATCCACATTCTCTGCTCTTTTGGCATCTGTGACACTACTCTCTCATGGTCCACATCATATCTAGAAGATTATACACTTAGTGTCTCCTTCTCTGGCAGCTCCTCTTTTCCTCACTGTTGGCGCACCCTAAGGTTCAGTCCCTTGGTTCCCTAATGCAATCTTTTGCATTTCAGTATCATCTATATGTTGATGACACACAAATCTACCTCTCAGCACCAGATCTATTCCCCTCTATTCTAACACAAGTAACTGCCCCCCAAGCATATCCTCCTGGATATCCGCCCCTCAACTCATGCTCAACATGTTAAAGACTGAGCTCCTAATCTTCCCCCCCTCTGACAGCTACCACTCCTCAAATATCTCTCACTGTTGATAATGCCATCATTACTCCCACCTCCCAGGCCCATTGCCTTGGGGTTTTACTGGTCCTGCCCTCTCTTTCATTATTCACATACAATCAATAACCAAATCTTGTAATCTTCACCTAAAAACATCTCCAGAATATGTCACCATCTTATACAAGACACAACTAAAATTCTAATCCATCATATCTCACCTCTACTACTGCAGCATCTCGCTCCCCATCACCTGTCTATCTCCACTCCAATCCATAATGAACGCCTCCAACAGACTCATCTACCAAACTCAGTGCTCAATGTCTGCAGCACCTCCACTGACTTCCCATAGACCCCAAAATAACATTTACGACCATGACCCTAATGCATAAAGCCTTCAATAACAGTGCACCCATTATATCTCTGCTCTTGTCTCAAAATACTGCCTCAACCACCCTCATCAATTTACTAATTACCTTCTTCAATCCTCCTCCCTTATCACCTCCTTTTACTCCTGTTTTCAAGACTTTTCTTGAGCTGCCCTTACTCTTTGGAACTCCTTGTTACTCTCCACTAGACTATTTTCCTGCCTCAAAAACTTTAAAGCCTCGCTAAAAACTTGAATGAAGCTTATCACCTTCAGCGTATATATGTCCAACACATATATCACTCTCCTGTATCACATCCAAACCCTTTAGATTGTAAGTTTGCAAGTTTTCCATAGTGTAAGGTTCTTTGAGTAAAATACTGTATATGTTAGATTCTAAGATCAAATAAAGTGCCTTCAATTATTTAGCAAAATTGTTCTTGCATTGTTCTTAACCCTTGTATAGTGCTATGGAATATGTTGGAGCATCACAAACAATTTATTATAATACAAAATAATAATAATTTACTTGCCTTAGCACAGTCCAGGGAAATGACTATAATTAGAGTGCAGATTTGTGTATGCTCCTTTCTGACGAGTTCTATAGTCCCTTTTATAAACCTCTAGCTATTATCTGGGTGACACAACCAATGCCAGTTTAACATTACTAAATTAGCCTTTTCTCTATCCCCTGACCAATCTTGCAATGAAAGCTGTTTGGTAAGAATGCTATCCAAACAATCTTAGAAATATATGTATACTAGGTAATATAGTATCTGTGTATCCAAAGGGAAATATCCAAATGTAGAGTGGGCAGCTTGTAATTGTTCAACCTCCTATCCTTATCTTTTTATGTATTTACTTAATCACTGAATGTTCTTACTGCCAATTGCAGTTATGATTTAACCATTCATTAGGTGATATGTACAGTGGATATAAAAAGTCTACACACCCCTGTTAAAATGTCAGGTTTCTGTGCTGTAAAAAAAGAGATAAGATAAATCATTTCAGAACTTTTTCCACCTTTAATGTGACCTATAAACTATACAACTCAATTGAAAAACAAACTAAAATCTTTTAGGTGGAGGGAAGAAAAAAAAAAGAAAAATAATGTAGTTGGATAAGTCTGCACACCCTCTTATAACCAGGGATGTAGCTGTGTTCAGAATTAAGCAATCACATTCCAATTCGTGTTATATAGGAGTCAGCATACACCTGCCATCATTTAAAGTGCCTCTGATTAACCCCAAATAAAGTTCAGCTGCTCTAGTTGGTCTTTCCTGAAATGTTCTTAGTCGCATCCCACAGCAAAAGCCATGGTCCACAGAGAGCTTCCAAAGCATCAGAGGGATCTCATTGTTAAAAGGTATCAGTCAGGAGAAGGGTACAAAATAATTTCCAAGGAATTAGATATACCATGGAACACAGTGAAGACAGTCATCATCAAGTGGAGAAAATATGGCATAACAGTGACATTACCAAGAACTGGAGCTCCCTCCAAAACTGACGAGAGGAAAACTGGTCTGGGAGGCTACCAAGAGGCCTACAGCAACATTAAAGGAGCTGCAGGAGTATCTGGCAAGTACTGGCTGTGTGGTACATGTGACAACAATCTCCCGTATTCTTCATATGTCTGGGCTATGGGGTAGAGTGGCAAGACAAAAGCCTTTTCTTACGAAGAAAAACATCCAAGCCAGGCTACATTTTGCCAATACACATCTGAATTCTCCTTAAAGCATGTGGGAAAAGGTGTTATAGTCTGATGAAACCAAGGTTGAACTTTTTGGCCATTATTCCAAAAGATATGTTTGGCGCAAAAACAACACTGCACATCACCAAGAGAACACCATACCCACAGTGAAGCATGGTGGTGGCAGCATCATGCTTTGGGGCTGTTTTTCTTCAGCTGGAGCTGGGGCCTTAGTTAAGATAGAGGGAATTATGAACAGTTCCAAATACCAGTCAATATTGGCACAAAACCTTCAGGCTTCTGATAGAAAGCTGAACATGAAGAGGAACTTCATCTTTCAGCATGACGATGACCCGAAGCATACATTCAAATCAACAAAGGAATGGCTTCACCAGAAGAAGATTAAAGTTTTGGAATGGCCCAGCCAGAGCCCAGACCTGAATCCGATTGAAAATCTGTGGGGTGATCTGAAGAGGGCTGTGCACAGGAGATGCCCATACAATCCGACAGATTTGGAGTGTTTTTGCAAAGAAGAGAGGGCAAATCTTGCCAAGTCAAAATGTGCCATGCTGATAGACTCATACCCAAAAAGACTGAGTGCTGTAATAAAATCAAAAGGTGCTTCAACAAAGTATTAGTTTAAGGGTGTGCAGACTTATGCAACCATATTATTTTATTTTTATATTCTTTCTTCCCTCTACCTAAAAGTTTTCAGTTTGTTTTTAAATTGAGTTGTACAGTTTATAGGTCACATTAAAGGTGGAAAACGTTCTGAAATGATTTATCTTTGTCTAATTTTTTTACAGCACAGAAACCTGACATTTTACCAGGGGTGTGTAGACTTTTTATATCCACTGTATGTGCTCTATTAGCTTTTCATGTGACCAGGAAGGACCTTGGTCCTAGAAATACTATACCAGGATACATTGGAACTGGACAATCTGCAGCACAAGCAGCGAACCGTGTTTTACACTTATCACATAGTTTTTTTTTTTTTTTTTTTTATTATATATTTTTTAACAAGCATCAATCTTGGCTGTCGACTGCTTACCTTAATTCTATCCAATAAAATTATGTTCTAAGATACATCATCTATGGGACTTTTTTAATTGCCATTGATTTTGGACTCGTCCTATATAGAGATTTTATTATATAGTATTCCATATTGAACATGCCCTTCGATACAGACACATATTGTACCCAAACACACATCCAACACACACCCACCTGGATCTTCCCACTCTGTGGAACGCTAAGACCGGAAGCTAGTTCCAGATAGTTCCAGACATGGATTGTGACAAGACGCCATCCATATAACTTATATCTTTGAGGTTTTAAGAAGTGCGAGTCAGTCTCACATTTGTGTATTTGTCTATATATTGTGATTGAAGCGACCTGCACTAGGGCGTTGTGTGCTCTTCAACCCCCCGACTCTTTATTTGTGGAAGCCACAGTGAAATACTAACCTAATGTAAATAATTGGTTTAGAAGCCTCTGGCTTAATTATATATCATTACGAATTCTTAATATTTTTTTAAATGTCCTCTGCTTGTCTCTAGAGGGCTGCCATGCTTTCATGGTATGTCACTGCCTGAGTTAGCTAGCACAACATGACTATGTCAACTAACAGGAAAGTGTGTAAACTAATAGGAAGCAGGTACTATAATCCCCAATACTGAGCTTGCTAGATTTTTTAAAGGGGCATGACTGGTTTTACCGCTTGAGACACATGGGAGGGAGGGGTGGAAGGAGACACAGGGGAGGGACAGGGGAGGGGAAAGACACTGGAGGGAAGGGGGGAGAAACACAGGGGAGGGAGAGGGAGGAAGAGACACAGGAGGGAAGGGAGGAGAAACACAGGGGAGGGGGAGGGAGGACGAGACACAGGAGGGAGAGGGGGATTGGAAGGAGACACAGGGGAGGGAGGATAGAGACACAGGGGAGGGAGACGGGGGATAGAGACACAGGGGAGGGAGAGGGGGGAAGAGACACGGGAGGGAGAGGGGACGAGGCAATTTATAAAATGCCACCATGACGTCATTTTTGGTGGGCAGGTGGCTAGTCCTAAATAATGGTAATGATTTTGAAAAGTGGGATTCTTAATGCATATTTCTCTTTAGAATACTTTGTACTGGAAATGACAATTCCTGTAGTCATTTTCTAAACTATAGATCATTGACTGCAAAATCTGTTGAAGTGTTTAAAACTTGCTCCTTTAAGTGTGTTAGGTAGATTTGCTACTTGTGTGCTACTTTAAGGAGCTAGCAGCAGATAAAACGGGCTTTGTGTCACTGGAACAGGTCAGCTGTAATGTGTCCTTGCAATATAGCAGCCACTGTCATGGTCGGTTTCGCCACTTGATGGCACTGTGCATCAAGTTAGAAGATGATTTCCAAAATATTTACGAATAATGCTGCTACCTGCCTTCTTTTGACATGTTATTAATGTTCTACACGTTTTATGGTTTTTAAACTGTGTAATTTAAATATTCAGCTTTTCGTTAGCTTTGTTGCATGGTAGAGTTTTATTTTTTTTTAAATGCGAATAGCTCCAGGCAAAGAAAAATAATGTGTCAGTAAACTTAATTAATGGGTTTAAGTAAAGAAATGTGAACAAATTATGTTAGTCATTATATGTTCAGAAATAAGTCTTCTGTGACTATGAATAGAAGCTAGAATTAAAACCTATTTGTGTCTTGTTATAAATGCACAACACATTTTATGTTTCCTTTTTAACTGCATAATTTAACTTTACAACCTTTGGGTGAAATGTTAATGTTAATTTTAGGGTTGGGTGAGAACTATAATCACAGGTAAGCAAAATACACTGTAATGTGTTATTTTCAATTTTTTTTATTGTTTTTTTTATTTTACTTTACAATATAAGAGGGAGTGAGGGTATTGATACAGAAGACAAAAGAAGGGGGCAGGGAATGTCTGGGGCACAGCCCAGATACAATATAGAAATGTACCAATGTCAAGGACATACAACTTGTTTGTGTGAGTCTTATGTTGGCAAAATTAGGTGTATGTGGGGAGGGGTACACAAAATGGGGGCGGGACTGGATTAGTTGGTGGGGAATAGGTCAGGGAGAATTTGAGAAGAGAGGGGGTGACAGTGGTAAATAACTGTGTCCGAAAGGGACTGGATATTTATTGGTCAAATATTGCCGTTGAGTTGATGTAAACTATTCAGGGGTCCGCATTCTATAAAACTGTTTAAAGGTATCGCTCAGTGTCAGGGTATACTAGGTTTGTTCAATATTTCCGCTATTGGGCTTTTTGTCTTGGAAATGAATTCCAGTGGTTTCTTGTAGCACTCTGTGTGTAGTTTTCCAAACATTTTGCAATATAGGGCAAGTCCACCAACAGTGGAAGTGCGAGCCAGATTGGCCACATTCTTCCAACAAAGGTGAAGAATGTTCCTGTTTGTCAGATGTAGTTTAAGTGGGGTAACATATCATCTATACAAGGCCTTTTAGATTTGTTCTATTGATATAAGGCAAATGGAGCTCTCTGATATATGCCCGCAAATGTCTTCCCGGTCTTCTGGGTCAAGAGAGGAGCCCATGGCTGCTTCCCATCTGCAGACAAAATTTAAGTCAGGACGTGTATGTCACATTTTATGTTCTTGAAATTGCTATGAGGTTCACAGGGTTTTGATGGGTTGAGTTGTTCAACCTTGCCAGAGGAGGCAATATAGGATGCAATACTAAGCTATACTAATGCTAAGTGGGCTAGGAGGAACATGTTTCATGGAAGAAAGGGGTCTTTATCAATGAGTTGGGATTGAGTAATAATCTAATTGTTAGAAAAAGATATGAGCATATTGACAAGGTAGCAATATCTAGTGTCCAAAATTGCCGTGGAGCATGGCTCTGTGTAAATTATTTATTAAGATATGGGGGTCATTGCGGAGGATGAAAAAGCCAATTTATTTTTCTTATTTAGTTTTTCCCACATATTTAGGGTTTTTAAAGTGGAGAGGCTGTTAGTAAAATGGTATGTGTTAATGAGACAAAAACTGAAAACAAAGAAATGTAAACAATAATTGGCAAATCCTCTAAGGTTTGCTAAGGGGAAGTGATAATATTTCTATAGAAAAAGGCATTGGCATCACTTCTCCAATCCCTGAAGCCTTAGTGAATCCAAAGAAAATATCTACAAAAAATGTTAGTACAGCTCCTTTACTGGTTATAGCTACAAACTTCATTAAATGTGTAGAATTTAGTATTCTTTGATTAAATATTTAATTTTTTTGCCACATCAGTATTAGATTCTGGAAATCAAGTCCTACAGAATGGTGAAGGATTGATGTTCTGTTATTGGCCATACAGTTTCTGATAAAAATGCTGAGTAAAATACTATACTATAATATACAATTTTTTTTGCATTTTATATTGTGTCATTTAATACAATGTATTAGCATTAAAAATCAACAAGTCACAGCAGTATATTTAAGTGTATAACTTTTTTATATAACTAATGCCTGTTCAGAAGACTAATACCGTACATTTTGGGGAATCATCTATTTCTTTCATTTGTTGTATTATAGAAAAAAAATTCTGTATCAGTATGATTTTTTTTAATTAAAGAGTCCCCAGGAATGAAGAGTGCACATATAAATACAACTGCAAATGTTTTTTATTACAAATGTTTCGTGTTAGAGGATTGAAGATTAGGTATTTTAATTACAAATTACACTGGACAGCAAAAATAAACCTTTATCCTGACACAAAAAAAATGGTGAACTTTACAATATTTTTTCAAA
Source organism: Discoglossus pictus (assembly GCA_027410445.1). Lineage (NCBI taxonomy): Eukaryota > Metazoa > Chordata > Amphibia > Anura > Alytidae > Discoglossus > Discoglossus pictus. The sequence continues at coordinate 61,348,357 of CM050163.1, read as the reverse complement.
TATGGTTTCCCAAGATTTTTCACTTATTCTCATATTCATGTTAAAAATATATTTATTAAACGAAAAACAATGATGATATTATACTTACCTAATGTTACGCCCGGCAATTTTGGGGAACTACGCTCACCCCAATTCTCTCTCTCTCTATGGGTCGCAACTGTTCAGATCTCGACACCAGCAGACACTTCAGATGACAGCATCATTTCTGAAGAGGCAGGCACCACCAGACCTCTTTTCTTAGGATCTCAGAATCACACACCATGTACCTTTGATTAGTACAAGCAGACTCCAACACTACCTTTGTTTAGTGTGTCCAAAATCAGACTGCCACTTCTTTATTGTTACAGGGATATCCAAAAACACATAAAGATCTCATATGCCTAACCCCTCCTCTTGTGGGCAATAGCTTGTTACACTCTCATCATCTGGGAGATGTCTATCCCATGATACATGCCCCAGTTGCCAGATCTCAACTTACAGGGTTATAAAACTTAACTTCCCCCTTCCAGACTAAAGCCAGAGCAGTCACTCGTGGCCGACCGCAGGGCAATATAAATTCTTTAAAATCTTTAACTTTAACCTTTGTATATCCCAGATATGACTGCATTAACTTTATTATCTATGCATAGTCTACTATCCTTCTTCCAATACAGATACAGTATCTTAATGTTAATCAATGACAGTACTATATGCACTTATTACATCCATGATATAACTACATGTATGCATTATACCCATGATATAACTGTTAAGCAAGTTGTTAGTACCTTCTAACCACACATATAATAACTGATGAACCCAAAATAGTTCAGTGGGCCCTTCTATTCATAACACCTAAAAAGTAGCTGCTGTTGCTTTTCTCCTGTGAAACATTCCTCTTAAGTGTCCAGTTGTAGTCTACATAATGAGATACAATTTCCCTGGTACCGCTTCTCCATGATAGAGCTAACCTGGTGAAAGCGTTCTCCATGTGCATCATTGATAGCACCAAAGTTTTCCTGGAAAAAGTCCACGTTAGTTTAAGAACTGTATTTTTAATATATTAAACGCTATTACTTTGTAGGCCTCGATCCGTTCCCAAAAAGTTATTGGTTACTTTTTATATTATTACCATGCAGCTATTTCCAGTTCATTCCTTTGGTTTTCAAACTTTTCATCTTTCATCAGTTCCCTTGTTTCTGGACCCACAAATTTTGATTTTAACCTCACTTTTTCTTGAAAAATGATTTATTATTAAGTAGAGAATTTTGGTACTCTACACACCATTGTAAGTAATTAACAAGCATACAAGATATCACGATTATTAACAGCAATGTAAACCACAAGCATAAAAACAGAAAAATATTACATTTTAGCACATTCTGTTATATCACGGAAGCTGACATGACAGTAATACTTTTTTGTTCAAGGTATGAGGGGGTGGGTAGATAGCGGGAAAAGCAGTAGTTGCAATTTTTTTTGATGCTGCTTCCTTCTGAGCATGTGCAAAGGAGCAAGAAGTTATTGATTTCTAAAAGCTAATCCTGGTTATGAGCCACCAAGAATAAAAGCACGGAAGCTCTTAAGCACACAGAGTCTACTAAAATTAAGACTGTCCCAAAAATGTTTTCATTGTTTTATATAAATATAAAGCCCCATACTATGGTTGTATTTGAAACATATTCATGCCTAAACATAAATACACTGTCACAGATTCACTAAAAAGCATGGCGGTTACAAGCCCTGAAAGTCCTCTTACCGTTAGCCTTTCTGCATTCACATTTTTTATTTTTCCTATAACAGACTATATACAGTCTTGCACCTAATTTTGGATACATTGGCATGCCTCGAACATGTATACCTGTAAACCACTATAAAAGTTTTCAGCTTGTTCTGCACAGGATGTTACTCACAAGCTACTAACTCTAAAGAGAGAGGGAGGGAGAGAGAGGGTGGAAGACAGAGAGAGGGAGGGGAGAGAGAGGAGGGAGGCAGAGAGAGAGGGATGGAGGGAGGAGAGAGGATAGAGAAGGAGTAGAGAGAGAGAGACAGAGAGCACACAGAGCACAGAGAGAAGGCACAGAAACAGACAGGGCACAGAGAGAGGAGGGGCACAGAGCCAGAGAGAACACGAACATAAAGAGAGGTCACACAGACATAGTGATAGCAGACAGAGAGAGACAGAGCACAGAGAGAGACAGCGCATAGAGAGAAGGAGAACATAGAGAGAGAAAGGGTGCACAGGTAGAGAGGGTGCACAGAGAGAGATGCTGTCATTTATGACGGGTGAGTTACTAGTCGCAATCATATTTAACATAAGTATACAGTATATGCTTGACATTAATATAATAAATGAAAGGAATTTGTTTGAGGTATGAATGATGTGAAATGTGTTTAATGAATGATGTACATTTTAATTATGTAATAATCTATAGATGTACTGAAAAGTAATGACTTTATATAATGTATAGATATTGAGCAAGCAAATAAGTGATCTTAAGAAATGTAACATACACAACAAGTGTTGTTGTCCCTCACTTTGCTATAAATAACCTCAGAGCAGATAGTGCTGGAAAGACAAAGACCCTGACCCCTCTATACAATTGTATTGGTCCTTAATTCCTATTAGTTAAGAGTACAGTTTACATTATAATGGTACATTATTATCTAGTGTTATCTTTTAAGTTAATATATAATCCCTTTTATTTGTAATAAATTGCGTATTAACTATGAAACAGACCTGTGATTTGATCATGTAAAATATAAGCAAATATAAGCAAATCTGGCAAAGCTTATCCAAATCAAGGCTTAACGACAACCCCACTCCTTTCAATTAAAATATTTATTATTTTTTATATATCCTCTCATCGTGGCTCACACACTCCACCCTCTCAACTAACCAACAACACCCAGCCTTCTCCCTTCACCAATCCTACAGCCACTATGAACTACTTTGACCTTGCAACAGAGGACGAAGTCTCCAGTTTATTATCATCCTCTCACCTCATTACCTGTCCTCTGGATCCTATTCCATCTCAGCTCATCCCTCCCCTCTCTACCACACTAATCCCAACTCTCACACATATCTTCAACCTTTCCCTAAATACTGTCATGTTTCCATCTTCTCTAAAACATGCCATAATTACACCCACTCTTAAGAAACCCTTATCTGATGTTGCATCTAACTATTGCCCTAGCTCTTTACTTCCCTTGGCTTCCAAATAGCTGGAGCGGCTCGTCTATAACCACCTTACCAGTTCTATTTCCTCTAACTCCCTTCTTGACATCTTTAAATCCGTCTTACAGCCCTAAAATTCCACTGAGACAGCTCTCACTAAAGTCACTAATGACCTGCTCATCGCCAAGTCAAAAGGTCACTTTTCTATTTTGCTTCTTCTGGATCTCTCTGCCGCTTTTGACACAGTTGACTATTCACTTCTCCACCATATCCTCTCCTCCCTCGGCATTTGAGACACTGCTCTCTCGTGGTTCTCATCATACCTACAAGATTGATCATTTAGTGTCACCTCTTCTCCTTTTCATCCCGTGTCTGTTGGTGTACCCCAAGGATCAGTCCTAGTGTGAGGAATTGACTCTGCTGGGATTCGAACCCTGGTTTGCATGTTGCTGGACCTCTTCCCTACCGGTACGCCAGCCTGCCTCTTGCAGATTTGCCTGAGATCTAATACCTTGACTCTAAAAGCAATGAAATCAGTGAAAACTCTCTTTAGCTGTGTCTGGTCAGCTGTCTGGTTCTTGGCCTATATAAGGCACTTCCTGTCTCTGTATCCTTGCCAGATTATTGTTGGTTCCTGATCCCTTCAATAAAGATTGTTCCTGTTTCACCTACAAGTTGCTGAACTGGATTATTGCTGACCTTGGCTACTGGTCTCCACAACCTTGTGATTCCTATATCATTACAGAATAATCTGGCCCTTTCATGGAGACCGCCGAGTCAGATTCTGCATTGGCCCAGCAGGTTGCTTTATTTGCAAGAACTGTGCAGACCCAGACACAGACCATTCAAGTGCTGCAGGACCAGGTAGCTGAACTGCAAAATAAATTTCAGTCAATGCACAGTGAGTATACCAGCTACAGGGCACGTGATGTTGCGGCGGCTACTTTTACACCTGCACAAGATGCCCGCTTGCCCCTGCCAGAAAAGTTTGGAGGAGATCGCAAAAGATTTAGGGGTTTCCTAAATCAATGCCGTTTGCACTTCATGATGTTACCTCACCAATTTCCATCTGAAAGAGAGAAGGTGGGATTTATTTTTTCACTATTCAGAGATGAAGCCCTGGCTTGGGGCTCCCCTCTTCTGGAACAGGACAGTCCAGTCTTGAGTAATCTAAATGACTTTCTTGAGGCAATGTGCCTAGTTTTTGATGACCCCAATCGATGTGCTACAGCAGAAGCCACTCTCCTTCATTTGCATCAAGGGAGGCGCTCTGTGGCTGAATATGCTGCTGAATTCAGACAGTGGGTTGCTGATACTACCTGGAACCAATCAGCCCAGAGGTTCCACTACAGAAAAGGTCTCTCAGAAGCTATAAAAGATGAGCTAGCTCGTGTTGATCTTCCTGCTGACTTTGATGCATTTGTGCGTTTGGCTATCCGTATCGATCGGAGACTTTCTGAAAGAAGATTGGAAAGACAGGGCTCTTTTAGACCAAGTTCTACTCCTATTTCCTATTCAAGAATTTCTACTCCAACCCCACAAACACCTACAGACTCTGAGCCTGAGGCTATGCAGGTAAATCTAATAAGAAGGCCACTATCTAATGAAGAAAAACAGTGGCGACGCACTCACAATTTATGCCTGTATTGTGGTAGTGCAGGGCACTATGCCATCAATTGCCCTAGCAAATCCAAAAGAACAATAGCTATGGCTGCTGAGGGCGCACAGATTCGACACCAATCCCAGATTGCAGATCAACTGGATTCTGTCACACAACCCTTGTTTTCTCTGGCTCCTGGTGAAGAGGGTATGTTGACTCAACATCCTCATTTTGTGGTGCCTATCACGGTGCAATGTGGTGATCGTATAATTTCAACTACAGCTATGATAGATTCTGGAGCAGGCGGAAACTTTATGGACATTAAATATGCAGCAGGAAATAGAATTCAGTCTATCCCTAATTCTTCACCTGTGTTAATGGAGACAGTAGACGGTTCTCCACTTACGTCAGGCCCGGTTACACATGAGACTGTGCCCTTAAAGTTGACTCTGTAAGTGAATCACCATGAGACTATATCTTTCCACCTAATTTCCTCAACACAGTTTCCAGTGATTTTGGGGGTACCTTGGCTTGCTCTGCATAACCCACAAATTGATTGGAAGATCAGAACTTTGTCCTTTCCTTCAGAACACTGCTTAATGAATTGTCAACCCACTAAGGTAACACCTGTTGCCACAACAATTAATGAAATGGTTGCTACAAACTTGGCTAAGCTTCCTCTACAATATCGGGATTTTGCAGATGTCTGTGATAAGAAGAATGCTGATCAGCTTCCACCCCACAAGCCTTATGATTGCCCAATAGAGCTGTTGCCTGGGGCTGCTATCCCATTTGGCCGTATATATTTCCTTTCTGAGCCTGAATTGAAAGCTCTTTGTGAATACATACAAGAATATCTTGCCAAAGGTTTTATTCGACCATCTACTTCCCCAGCAGGAGCTACTATATTCTTTGTAGAGAAGAAAGATGGCAGCCTACGGCCATGCGTTAATTACAGGGACATTAATAACATCACTGTTAAAAAACGCTACCCCTTGCCTCTCATTCCTGAACTTTTGGAGAGACTTCGCTCAGCTAAAATGTTTACAAAGCTTGATCTTCAGGGGGGCATATAATCTGGTTCGCATAAGACCAAATGATGAATGGAAAACAGCTTTCAGAACCAGGTACGGGCATTACGAATATCTAGTAATGCCATTTGGGCTTTGTAATGCCCCTGCAACTTTCCAACATCTTATCAATGATGTACTACGAGATCTCCTGGATCAGTTTGTTGTGGCATATTTGGATGATATCCTGATATTCTCTGATAATCTTGAAAACCACAGAAAACAGGTCCGTATAGTTCTGGAGCGCCTTCGTACCCACCACCTATACATTAAACTAGAAAAATTTGAGTTTGAACAAACAAATTCAATTCCTGGGGTATGTAATAATTCCTAAAGGTTTAACTATGGACGCAAGTAAAATTAAAGCTGTGCTGGACTGGCCCATCCCCAAGAATGAAAAAGATGTCCAGAGATTTGTGGGGTTTGCCAATTTTTACAGGCGTTTCATTAAGAATTTCTCTGCCGTTATTACACCGATCACTGAACTCACACGTAAAGGGACTCCTTTTCAGTGGTCCGATAAGGCTGATACCGCATTTTCCCGATTAAAGACTCTGTTTACATCTGCCCCCGTCCTGGTACATCCTCAGCCGGAATTACCATTTATTGTGGAAGTTGATGCTTCTGATTCAGCTGTTGGTGCTATACTGTCTCAAAGGACTGGACCTAAGATGCTGTTAGATCCGTGTGCCTTCTATTCCCGCCAGATGGTGCCAGCAGAAAGAAAGTATGACATAGGGAATAAAGAACTATTGGCTATAAAAGCTGCCTTCACCGAATGGAGACATCTCTTGGAGGGAGCTACCCATCCAATTACTGTCCTCACAGATCACAAAAATCTGGAATGTATTCGATCAGCTAAGAGACTGTCAGCCAGACAAGCACGCTGGTCCCTATTCTTCTCGAGGTTTAATTTTTTGGTTGCATACCGTCCTGGCTCCAAGAATGGTAAGAATGGTTCTTCGTGATCCTCCTCGTGATCTCCATATGACGATGCTTAATGGGTTTTGGATTTTTCAACAACGTCTGTTTGCTCCGGAGTCAGTGCTACTGGACCTTTTACGTCTCTACCATGACTCAAAACCAGCAGGTCATCCAGGAATTCGAAAGACACAAGAGCTACTTGCCCGATCCTTTTGGTGGCCGAAGTATCATGAGGATGTTAAGAAGTATGTGTCCTCTTGTGATGTATGTGCCAGACATAAGACTCCTCTCTCATCCCCTGTTGGCTTGCTTCAGCCTCTTCCGATTCCTCATCGTCCATGGGGATCTATATCCATGGACTTTATTGTGGAACTACCTCCCTCTAAGGAACACACTACCATTCTTGTTGTTGTGGACAGGTTAACTAAGATGGGTCATTTCATACCAGCTCGTGGTCTCCCTTCAGCTATACAGACGGCTGACCTGGTTATTCGCGAAATATTTTGCTTGCATGGAGTGCCCGATGAAGTAGTTTCTGACAGGGGAGTGCAGTTTACATCTCGTTTTTGGAAACATTTTTGTTCTAATCTAGGTATTAATGTAAATCTGTCGTCAGCTTTTCATCCGCAAAGTAATGGACAGACTGAGGGAACAAACCAGACTTTGGAGCAATATTTGCGGTGCTATATTAGTTACCTGCAGGATGACTGGCTGGATTTTTTACCCACGGCGGAGTTTGCCTATAACAATGCCCAACACTGCTCCACTTCTCTGAGCCCATTTTTTGCCAATTATGGTTACCATCCAACCTTTCTAGTGAGTCTCCCGATTTACTACTCCCATTCCTGCAGTCACTGACCGGCTAACCGCCTTACGTGATTCCCAAGCACTGTTGAAAGAGACTCTTTTGGAGGCTCAGGAATGTTACAAAAGAGCTGCTGATAGGCATAGAAAGGAGGCCCCAGTCTATCATGTTGGTGACAAGATGTGGCTGTCAACAAAGAATCTTAAGCTTCGGATTCCTTCTCATAAATTGGGTCAAAGGTTCATGGGACCTTTTGAGATCATTGCTCAGATCAATGCTGTCACTTTCCGTTTGCAACTTCCAAATTCCATGAAAATACATCCAGTGTTTCAGGTTGCACTGCTTAAACCTTTTCATGAAAATACTTTCCCTGGCAGAGCCCTACCTGCCCCACCTCCAGTCCTCGTGGATGGTGAAGATGAATACGAAGTGGAAAAAATTCTTGACTCCAGGATCTTCCGTAACAAGCTTCAATATTTGGTTCGGTGGAAAGGCTATGGTGAGGAGGATAGATCATGGGAACCAGTGGACAATATTCACGCCCCTGATCTTCTTCGGTCTTTCCATGCACAGTACCCTGCTAAACCGGGTAATAGGGCATCCAGAGGCTGCGCCTCTAGAGGTGGGGGTAATGTGAGGAATTGACTCTGCTGGGATTCGAACCCTGGTTTGCATGTTGCTGGACCTCTTCCCTACCGGTACGCCAGCCTGCCTCTTGCAGATTTGCCTGAGATCTGATACCTTGACTCTAAAAGCAATGAAATCAGTGACAACTCTCTTTAGCTGTGTCTGGTCAGCTGTCTGGTTCTTGGTCTATATAAGGCACTTCCTGTCTCTGTATCCTTGCCAGATTATTGTTGGTTCCTGATCCCTTCAATAAAGCTTGTTCCTGTTTTGCCTACAAGTTGCTGAACTGGATTATTGTCTCCACAACCTTGTGATTCCTATATCATTACACCTAGGCCCCCTCCTCTTTTCTGTCTATACATCCTCACTTGGTACCCTAATAAACTCTTCTTTGTTTCAGTATCATCTCTATGCAGATGACACCCAAATCTACCTCTCAGCACCAGATCTATCCCCCTCTCTTCTAACACACGTCTCCAACTGCCTCTCTAGTATATGCTCTTTGAGGTCCGCCCACCATCTAAAACTCAACATGTCTAAGACTGAACTCCTAATCTTCACACCCTCTACTACAGCTTCAATTCCTCACATCTCTCTCTCTGTTAATAATGACATCATCACCCCCTCCTCCCAAGCCCGTTGCTTTGGGGTTCTACTGGACCCTGCCCTCTCTTCATCCCTCGCATACAGTCACTAACAAAATCTTGCCTTCTCCATCTAAAAAACATTTCCAAAATACGCCACTACCTTACACAAGACACCCGCCTTTCCCCACTTTAATCCATTATGAATGCCTCCGCCAGACTCATCTTCAGTACACATCGTTCAGTGCCGGCAGCTCCTCTTTATCAATCTCTCCACTGACTTCCCTTAGCCTCCAGAATAAAATTTTAAATAATGACCCTAACTTACAAAGCCCTCAACAACAGTGCACCCCTGTCCATCTCTGCTCTCATCTCCAAATACTCCCCCACACGCCCTCTTCGTTCTGCTAACGACCTTCTCTCTACCACTCTTGTCACCTTCTCTCACTCCCGTCTTCAGGACTTTTCTCGGGCTGCCCCTATTCTCTGGAACTCCTTGCCTTGCTCCACCAGACTATCCTACACCCTCAAATCCTTCAAGACCTCACTAAAAATACATCTCTTTAAAGAAGCCTATCACCTTCCGTCCTAACTCGCACAACACTTCTCTCTCCCTCCTGTACCACACACAAAACTTAACCTTAAGACCGTAAGTCTGAGAGTTTCAATCCTGCAAGGTGCTTTGGGGAGAGCGCTATGGACACCGGATTCCAAGCTCAAAGACAGGGCCCTCCCTGCTTTGCAATGTGTGTGAATTTGTCGTTGCCTTAACTTATGTACAGCGCAACAGAAAATGTTGGCGCGTTATAAATAAGAGAAAGACCCTCATCAACCTTCACATTGATTGCTTAAATGTTAATTGCAACTGTACCCTAAATTAAGCACTAATAATAGTAATAATAGTATACTGACACAATTTATGTAAAAATCAAATGTAAATTCTTTCCTTTTGCAATTGATAAAACACTTTACTATTATTTTTATGCTATATGCACAATAAAATAGTTGGCAGGTAACCAGATTGCATGTGTAGTGTTCATGTGCAACACTGAATCCATTGTCCCATACAACATTTGTGATTAAGGCATTTAGTGTGTGCTATCATACATTGTCAAAATCTTATTTCAATACCCATGTTAATTTGCAATATGATATACTTTTTGACCTTATAACACTACAAAAACTCAGTTAGAAAATGCTGGTAGTCTATTGTACAGGAAACAGTGTTTAGACTGAAGAGATTTAGAGAAGTACAGTTTGTTTTACGGAAATAAATTATTGTTGGGAATTGTGCACCAGTGTTCAAGGTCAGCTTGTCAAGTAACCGGACTGACAGTTCTCTAGAGTAATATGATACTATTATTTTCCTCTTTGATCTTGCACCTTTTTGTGAACCTTTTTAATCAATTAACCATGAAACTACTCAGCTTGTCTTATTTACTCCATATAAAACTACTTTGGTCTGGCTGACATACGCTACATTATAGATCAAAGATAGCATGCCATTCCATATCCAACAGGGATAATTATGGAGCTTTTTTATAAGCTGCTTGATTTTTTTTTTTTTTTTTGCAGTTTGGTGACATAGAAGCATAGATGCATTTTAATCTTGATTGAAAGAAAAACCGGGTGACTCTAAATAGAGTTCTAAAAGATGTGAACATGACAACAATGACAGATATATTCTAGTGCGGGTAAATTGATAGCATCGGATTCATCTGAATGGAATGTTCAATTCTCATTCTTCTTCCTAGACAGGTGTGGAAAAGGTGGCAGTAGATTTCATAAACACTTGAAGTATAATTCAGTAGTCTTAGAAAAATAAAATAAAGGAGATAGTTATAAATCTATTGGTAGCACAGTGAGAGAGTGGGAGAATATAAATCACTTCAGAATACTAAATAGAGATATTTTTGTGAATTATTCATCCTGTAGTACATGTTCTTGTCATATCATTTGTTCTGTTTATTTATTAATTTTGAAAATGTCAGTGACTTGGAAAAAAGCAAACAAATCTTATTCCAGACATGATGCATTTAATGACATATTTGTCGTGTTCTATTGAGACTGTCAATGTATTAAATCACTATAAATGATTTATGCCATATAAATGCCAATCTAAAACTGTGGGTATTGACTATATATTTTATATAGTCTATATTTTATTTTTTCTGTGAAAAATCAGGATAAGGTTCTCTCATTTATTTTACCTGGTATTTTTATTTATTAATTTCTTAAACTGAAATGTGTGACAGATTGCAAAACTAAACTATGCATTCTTTATCAGCCCAAATCCAATCATAATGTACATCATCCTTATTTATTTATTTTTAGGATTTCTGTATTAGTTTTGTCACAGATCCCTTTCCAGAGCCTGGATCCTGGTGCATTGAGACACCATAGAGGACATACTGCTCCAGTGGAAAATGTATGAGGGAATTATTTTGCCACATGGGAAATGTGGATGGTGGGGTGAACAGACCCAAAACATAGGGTCATAGTGTACCACCATGCTTCATATGGTCTTATTGCATATGTCTCTGCTTTATCCTGTATATTATATGTAATTCCCCATGTAATATTACTGTGTTCTGTGTTATGTTAAACTGTGACTCAGTGATCATGATGGGGTTAAAATAGGGTGTGCTGAGTCCCTGTTAGGCTCTGCAGGGAGCAAACACCTTAATTCTATTGTAATCTATTTTGTCCCATTATTGGTCAGATAAGCTAATTACATCTCCCATGTGCTAGACAGCTAGAGATGGCAGGATGTGTATTAAAGGTTAGCCTATTGCTCTCAGGAAGCTACTGTTAGACCCCATGTGGAGACTGTCTCCTGTGTTTGGCTGCCACTCCCTGCCATTGTTGTGTTGCATACACCCCTCTGTATCTAACTGCTATAAATGTTGTTTGACTTTCCAAAAATAAATCAGTTTACTGCTGAGACATATAGCAATCGTATGCTTCTTATTGGATCTTGGTGGCTGCGATACTGATCCTATGGTTTGGCTACAAGTTACAAGGAGTTGTGCAGTTGAAAAGGATTTCTCAACCAAAGTTTGGACAAAGACATGTGGAGATTTGGTTCTGAAAAAAAAGGAAGAAAGTTATAGTTGATAAGTGACATTGGTGATCCATTGGATAAGTCCAGTGACTAGTGAACCAACTTGACTGATGACCATTAAGTATGGAGACATTTTTTTGCCTACTAATGTACTAGGAGTCTGGTGATGATGATGATGATGATGATGCACAAATTAGTTTGGTTGTCGCTGGAGAGCAAGCCAGATTTTCCACACTTGAATCAAACCTTTATAGAAATCAGCTACTGTTTGTCCAGAGTACATGGAAGACGTTGGTAGTGTAGTGCAATGACTTCCATGGATATGTATAAAAGGCAATATGTAATAGTTTCTTGCATGTACTTGTTATTATTATCGTTTGTATGTAACACGACAAGATATATGATTTCTGCTAATTGGAATTATTTAGCCTATATTTCTTTCTGTTAAGATGTTTAAAAGTGTAGACACTATTCTTTGGCAGGTTTGATCATTCTGTAAGGGCACTGGTTTTGGAATGATAGGGTGATGGATGTTTTAGCTGAATTCACAATCTGACACAGAATGCTCTCCAGAATTGGACCACAAGTTGTGAACACTGGTTAAATCTGCATAGCTATGGATGATCTTGTTGATAAAGAAGTCTGCTACTTCCTGGCTAATAGTCAGATTTTGGGAGGGATAAGATAACAGTGCTTTGAAAAAGTAGTCAATCACAAGCCAGATAGTTGTCATGCCCATGGTTGTCAGTAGATTGACTAGCAAGCCCATGGCAATTAGAGCTCCAGAAGCTGTCTCCACACTGGTTTGATTTCAAGAAGTTCCTTGTCTGAATAGTTTAACACAGCTGGTGCTATTCTTCATGAGAAAGGCTCACATGTGCAGTGCACATTGGATTTCAGCCCTCTGGGATAGCACAACCCCTACACCTATCCTAAATGCATCTATCCCAGTATACCTCACTGTGCCCCGGTAACCTCCCTTGCTAACCTGCTTTGGATCTGTTTTCCTGTGTTTCCTTACTACATGGGTTACTGCTCCGCACTGCACCCTGATATTGTCTGCTGTAACATGTTGCCTGGCTAACATGCCTTGGAGCTTTTGCCTTTTTTCCTTTACTTCACTGGTTCCAGCAGATCATCTGCATTGCATTCAGATATTGCCTGCTGACCACACTTTTAATTTGCCTGATACCTGTCCTATCACCTGATTTACATACTTTGTAACTGTTTTTGTTTTATTGTGCTGATTAGAGTGAATTACCTTTACAGCATGCTACAATCTTAGGTCAGGGGCACCGGTCTTTCTCTGTCTTGCCACCAGTTGATTCTGTATTTATTCCATGTATATATCTGAACTACCTAGACCCATGATTCTTAAATAGTGACATACTGTACTATTATGTTGGAATAGATTATTGTATGTAACCTGTTGTCTGTGGGACTTTGGCCTGAAGGGAGCCATATCCTTATCAGAAGTGCAGGTCCCTGACCATATTCTTGAGGTATTAAGATGGGATAAGTAGTGAGTGAAGAAGTAAGCTTTTTGTAATTTTGGAAATGCTTTCTGTACCTACCCCCTTATTGGTTAGAACTCTGATGGGGCAGTGACCATTAAAACATAATATGTTTTATCCTTTTTCATTTATTTAATGTTTTGCTCATTATTGAGTCCAGTTTTTTTAAAGATAACAGTAAATATCTCACTTTAAGATAGCATTTACCTTAATAATATATTTTTCCTCAGCCTTTGTTGGTAAATTAGTTTCCCAGGTTGTTGTTGTTGTGGAACTATTTTCATAGCTAGAAACATTCTTATGTCAGAATTGATATCATCCTCTAATTTAAATATATCAAAGTAGGTTGTTCCTTGATAGCAAAACAGATCATATGCCTGCATAGAGACTTAAGGAGTATATTTTAGGGCAATATTTCTGCAGTGCAAAGAGCTAAGGTGTCAGTTAAAAGCAAAAGGAAGACAGAGAACCCTTATTCTTTCATTGACTGAACAAACAAAGACTATATACCACTATGTTATGGCAAAAGGCCACAAAACTATGCTGTTCACATATTGGACATATGTGAAGTGGGTCCGTTTCTGAAAAAAATATTTATTTAAAAAGACTATTGTGACTATTTTAGTTCAAATATTTGATTGAAAACCCAACTTTTGTCACCTTTAACGTTGTTATCATACCAACAATTGTTTTGGCTTTTGAAAGTTTCTATTTGGGAATAGATTTCAGATTTTGTTTTGTCTTTGTAAATCATAATAAAATAAGTTAAATAAAATAAACTAGACAATACAATTTTGTAAATACTTTCAAGTTTTCTTATTCTACAGTATACTTTTTGGCTACAAGTTGAGCCAAGATTGCTTCTATATTAGTGATTCCCCAACCTCTCCTCAAAGACTGCCAGACAGGTCAGGATTTAGCTTTAACACTGTGTGAACATAGGTGAAGCAATTAGTATTTAACAGTCTGTGAACCCTCAATTTTTTTTAACTGTCTAGGGTCATTGAGGAAAGGTTTTGGAAGCAATGATCTGGATTATAATTGGTACTATGACGCTTACTGGCACAAAACATATGTGTCAGTAAGTACTGTATGTAATGTTAAAGTGACACACTACTTTAAACCCAACCTAATGATAGCAAAATAGTATTATAATGTTTAGTATTTACCATTTTTAGGCTGGAACTTCTCACCTCAGGGTGTGTAGCACCCAGGGCTGGATCCACCTTTTTGGAGCCCCTAGGCAGTGAAGTGGAGGAGCCCCTGCATGTAAGTGCACAATGTATACATGGACCCACTTTTGCATTCTCTGTGCATTTAAATTCTTTTTCCTATAAGTTCCTTCTTGTTCTAGGTTGTTACCCCTAGTAGCCAGTCTATGAACTGCAGCATTTTTTTTTTAAAGTGGCGCCCCACACAGGGAAGCTCCTTTAGGTGTCTGCTTACTTGGCCTAATGGGTAATCGGGCCATGGTAGCACCTTTACCTGTAGCTGGCTACATTGGTGTTGAAATGTAGGGGAATGCTTGAAGTTTTCCATGGCAAGTTTTCTCAGATCTACATTTTTATCACATTACTGACTTTCAATCATGCATTTAAAACGGAAGTTAAAGAAATAGTAAAACACATTTAAACATTCAAGAAATACACTGATCACGCTAATATTATATCACTGGGAGTTATATTGGTGGTCTATTGGCAGGGATATGCCCCCTAGATAAATGTTTATGTAACTTACCATCATTTTATTTATGATCATTACATTTAGCAGTGTCACTTAATTTGAGTAGATTTCTTCATCATTAAGGTGTAGCTGCACTTACATTTTGTAGATTCCCACCGCTTTATAATCTGCATTACAAGAGAGGATTATGGTTCATACACAACTAGAACTAGCTCAAATGGATTTATTAATACGACTGTGGAAAGAGAAAAAGGAGACAATGAAAACAATGGCCAAAGTCTAAATGATCATATACCACTATATGGCTAGCACAGATATCTCATATATTAAGACTTGAGCTCTACCTGATTCATCCCTCAATATATTACCATGGAGAAACCATTAAGATGACTAACAGCAGAAGGAGGCAAATATACTATGATCCTAAGCCTGCCGCTGAGAAAA
Source organism: Discoglossus pictus (assembly GCA_027410445.1). NCBI lineage: Eukaryota > Metazoa > Chordata > Amphibia > Anura > Alytidae > Discoglossus > Discoglossus pictus. The sequence goes on along the minus strand of CM050163.1, from coordinate 61,332,885 downwards.
ATCTTCCACTTCAAGCATGCCTGAGATATACATAAAATAAAACCATTTTGAGTCTTAAATCAAGCATTTACAGTAGATAGAACGGGCATACTAGTTGGGACTATTGGTTGTTATCTGCCATCAAATCTACATTTCCCAACATCAAACTACCCAGTCCAAATTGAAAGGGTGATAAGGAGGCATCAATCAGCAAAATACACTAGGGATATATGAAACAGTTGCTAAAAAGAAAACATTAATTCCCAGAATATGTGATTCTTGATTCTTAGCATTAATTTCACTAAAATTCATAAGGGTGAACGATGGACATGGAGCATGATCCAGATTCATCTTGAAGATGGAGACACAGAACCACTTACATATTAAGGCCACAGCTTAATATTTACCCCTAATGAGTCTGTTGGCTAGTTTTAACCAACAAGACTATGGATTTCAATTTAATAATAAACTCAAAAGTTGTTTGTTCTGGTGTTTACTACTTAAAAGTTAAGTGCCCCTTTAAGGTAGTCAATATGTCGTGTTAAATGCCTCTGCAATCCTTATCATGATGCTTATGAGTTTCCATATCATCTACATACATTTCCCTTTGATTTACTTTAAAAAATGCTCTCTCAAACAAAAGTATTTGTGTTCTTTGCCAAATATTGAGAAACAGATCTTTATTCAATCCATGTTAAAATGATGGCAAAGCATCTAAGAGAAAATGCTTTAATCAATAGCCAGATTGCTCATACAACATAAATCATGCTTAGGACATTGACTGTTTGTTTTAATATGTGAAATACTGGATAAATTATTGAAGTAGGTCAAAACAAAATATATGTTACTCACTTGAGGTTGTCAGTGCTCCAAAAATGGTGTGTGGTACTAAACCTAAAATACACTAATTTCGAAATGATGGTTTAATTACATGATATATTCAATTATACGTCCTTCAGTGTTCCTAAGACTGTAAACATGTTGCTTTAAAAATGTTGCAATAAACATGTTAAAACACCTAAACGGCCTCTGTAATTCAGGAAATACCAGCTATGAGCCCCAGGATGACCTGGGATTCCCCCTACCCAAATGCTATCAGCTGGGGCATACCAGGGGATTCCCATTGCCTACGCGCTATAAGCTGGGGGACCCATTGGTATTGCCTTTTCCACCCACAAACCCCTCTGACCCTGGGTATCCCCCATCTAAAGTATAACCGTGGAGATCCCTATAGACCCCTATGGCACCTAGCATTAGCCCCTATACTACGGGGGTCTCTATGGGTTTAATGTTAGGTGCTATGGGGTCCATGAGTACTCGCATATTTATAATTAACTAGCCACTTGCCTGTCAAAAATGGCAATGTAATATCGCCATGTGCGGCAAAGTCTGGCAATGGGAACCTCATTATGCATGGCTTCTCTCTCTCCTACCCTTCTTCTGTGTCCTCTCCCTCCCTTTTCTCTCCTTCTCTCTCCTCTCTGCGAGCCTCGCATTGCGGGCCTCCCGTCACAAATGACGGGATAATATTTGACATTACTCCCCCCTGTGTCTCTTCCACCTTCTCTCTCCCCTGTGTCTCTTCCCTCCCTCTCCCTTCCCTGTGTCTCTTACCCCTCCCCATGTCTCTTCCCCCACTCCCTCCTCTGTGTCTCTTTCCCCGCTCTCCCTCCCCTGTGTCTCGTCCCTCACTATCCCTCCCCTGTGTCTCTTCCCCCTCCCTCCCCTGTGTCTCTTTCGACCCTCTCCCTCCCCTGTGTCTCTTTGCCCCCTCTTCCTCTATTGTGACTCTCCCCCTTTCCCTCCCCTGTGTCTATTTGCCCTGCTCTCTCACCCCTGTGTCTCTTTCTCCCCACTCCCTCCACTGTGCCTTTGGCGCTCATTGCTGGCCTCTCACCCCTGTGCCCATTGTGGACCTCTCCCTACTCAAACTTTTGGGCCTATTGAGGGCACTATGCGCATCCCCCATGGACTCTCCCTCCTCCTTCCCCCTCTCCCTTCTGCTGCAATTATGGGCCTCGCAAAGAGGGGCTTCGCCACGCATGCGCAAAACTCGCAACTATATATGTAATTGGTATGGGTATAATGATAGATGCCACAGGAGCTAGTTGAGTACCACTATTGCACAGGGGTAGCAATGGGATCCATTAAGGACCACTGTGGTATTCAGATTAATTTTACATCCAAGGGGGTCTGTTAAGGACCTCTGTGGTATAGGGGTTAATTTTAAGTGCCACAGGGATTCATAGGGACGCCCATGGTTATAACTTGATGATGGGGGTCTATTGGGTTTCCCAGGGTTATACTGTAAATGGGGGATACTCTGGTCATACAGGCTAGTATGTGGGAATCCCAGTAGATACATGTTGGAAGGGTGAATTCTGGGGCATCCCCAGGCTCGTGGCAGCTATTGGATGAGTTCATCGGGGTGTCAGTATTAACTGCTTAACTGTTACACAGTTAAGGCGTTAGCTTGTTAATAGCATTTAACCCTTCTTGGCTTCTCATAGGCATTTTTTGTGCCTCTATGGGTGAAAGTACACACAGGCTTTTTTTTAAAATTCTGGCTCTTGTAAAGACTTACACATAAAGCTATGAGTGCTGCTAGAAAAATGTAATGTCCTTTTTTGGAAATATCAATGGTACAGGCACTTGTGGGTTACAATTGTAGGTACTTCATGAATATTTAGAAAGCATTTCTCAAAGGTTTTTTTTTTTTTTACTGTGAGTTACTGTGTATACCGTAAGTTGCAGGCTTGCAATTGAATGAGCCCCATGAATTGGAGGCCAATGTTAGAGATGTGTAAGCTGTGAACATAATTTTTTTTTAAAGAAAGGCTCCATCTTTCCTGGCTTCACTACTTCCTGATAGCTTGGAGCCTTTGGGATGAGGAGGAATAAAATCAGAGGAGTTAGAGATTTGGTATATTATTAAGAATTTTAGAATCACACACCTACCATAATTCCAAACATAAATTCAGAAACTGCTGCAAGGATACGTTAAAGCCCTGTTCTTGTAAAAATGAAAATTGGCATGTGCGTATGTATTCACCCCCTTTGTTATGAAGTCCTTAAAAAGCTCTGGTGCAACCAATTACCTTCAGAAGTCACATAATTAGTGAAATGATGTCCACCTGTGTGCAATCTAAGTGTCACATGATCTGTCATTACATATACGCACCTTTTTTCAAAGGCCCCAGAGACTGCAACACCTAAGCAAGAGGCACCACTAACCAAACACTGCCATGAAGACCAAGGAACTCTCCAAACAAGTAAGGGGCAATGTTGTTGAGAAGTACAAGCCAGGGTTAGGTTATAAAAAATATCCAAATCTTTGATGATCCGCAGGAGCACCATCAAATCTATCATAACCAAATGGAAAGAACATGGCACAACAGCAAACCTGCCAAGAGACGGCCGCCCACCAAAACTCACAGACCGGGCAAGGAGGGCATTAATCCGAGAGGCAGCACAGAGACCTAAGGTAACCCTGGAGGAACTGCAGAGTTCCACAGCAGAGACTGGAGTATCTGTATATAGGACGACAATAAGCAGTACGCTCCATAGAGTTGGGCCAGTAGAAAGCCATTACTTTCAGAAAAAAACAGAATGGCACGTTTTGAGCTTGCGAAAAGGCATGTGGGAGACTCCCAAAATGTATGGAGGAAGGTGCTCTGGTCTGATGAGACTAAAATTTAACTTTTCGGCCATCAAAGAAAACGCTATGACTGGCGCAAACCCAACACATCACATCACCCAAAGAACACCATCACAGTGAAACATGGTGGTGGCAGCATCATGCTGTGGGGATGCTGGTTAGCAGCCGGGACTGGGAAACTGGTCAGAGTTGAGGGAAAGATGGATGTTGCTAAATACAGGGATATTCTTGAGCAAAACCTGTACCACTCTGTGCGTGATTTGAGGCTATGACGGAGGTTCACCTTCCAGCAGGACAATGACCCCAAACACACTGCTAAAGCAATACTTGAGTGGTTTTAGGGGAAACATGTAAATGTGTTGGAATGGCCTAGTCAAAGCCCAGACCTCAATCCAATAGAAAATCTGTGGTCAGACTTAAAGATTGCTGTTCACAAGCGCAAACCATCCAACTTGAAGGAGCTAAAGCAGTTTTGCAAGGAGGAATGGGCAACAATCCCAGTGGTAAGATGTGGCAAGCTCATAGAGACTCATCCAAAGCGACTTGGAGCTGTGATTGCCGCAAAAGGTGGCTCTACAAAGTATGGACTTTAGGGGGGTGAATCGTTATGCACATTGACTTTTTCTGTTATTGCTTCACAATAAAAAAAAAAACATCTTCAAAGTTGTGGGCATGTTCTGTAAGCCTTAAACAATCCATGTTAATTCCAGGTTGTGAGGCAACAAAATATGAAAAATGCCAAGGGAGTGAATACTTTTGCAAACCACTGTACCTGCAACTTTCATGCAAGGATGTAGGAACCGAAATAATTCTGGGGGGGGGGTAGAGCTCACTTAATACAACAATTAACAGCTTCTATACACACATACACACAATGAGAAATCTGGGGGGTATTGGTCTCCCTCATCCCCCCCAGTTCATACACCCATCATGGATCCCTCTAGGGACCAGGCTACAAGACTGAATTTGATGAAATGCTATTTACAACACACATACCATCAGTGAGTCCATAACTTCTATCAGTAGATGATGTTAGTTTTCAATTTAAAAGTTTGTAGATTCTTACAGATTACATTGGAGCTTCCAATATCAGCACCCTTACAAGTTTAGTTATAGGTGGTTTGTGAAGGATTTAATCAAATGTTGTACAACAGATGTCACAAAATTGGTAGGTAACAGCAAATAGTTGAAAGCTATGTGAAAACAATATTGGACATCAGGTAACTTAAAAGAATGCTTAAAGAGACTGTGAATTCCTAAATTCATAAAATGGTCTTTTAAGTAACATTGCGAGCCTCTCAGTTGGTGTATTTTTTGTTATCAGAGGCGCTTTTGCGCTCATTGTAAGTTCAGCGCTGATCTCCTTTTGGTGCTTATTGCAAGCCTCTCCCCTGGTGTACTTTGTGTCCTATGAGCACCATTGGCGCTCCTTGTGAGGCTCGCGGTGAAGGCCTTTGTGGTTTATTGCGATACTGTGGTGTTTTTTTTTTCTATATATGTATTTTTTCATGATAATTAATTCATTAATTAATGAAATCATAAAGTAATATACTTTACCTATTTGTAATTAATATATGCAGCAAGCAATGTGCTGAAGAGCTGACAATCTGTTTTGATGTTCCTGCAGCATACAATGTAGGTTTGCAGTGTTGTGGAGCTGAGGTGAAAGTGTCAGCAATGTGTGCAGTGTGTAGTGTAAATAGGCTGCGTGCGCGCAGTTAGGAAGAAGTTAGTGTAGCTGTGTAGTTTTGTAAGTTAGTGTTGTAAAATGGCGGCGATTGTGTATGTGTTACGCAGGTGTGGAAGATTTTGCGTCCTCGTTAATAGTGTATCGTATGTGACTGGTGATGTTTTGCGGGTTTAGGGGTCGTGTAGCCTCGTTTTCATTTTTTTCAGCAGCCATTTTCTCGCTTAGGGAATTTTCGAGTGTCTAAACTCTTTAAATTGGACTTAAATTTGCGTGCAACCTGACTCCCAGTTGTCCTGGCTGCCATGTGTAATGTTTGTTTTTGAATTTGTGTGTGTAAATTGTGTTTTTTTAATGTTTTTCGTTGTGCGCTGTTTGGCCGTTAAGTTCGTATTTTTGCGAGTTTGTATTTTTTTGTGTAAGTCTGTATTTTTTTTTTCTTAGTCCTGTGGCTCGTATTTTTTTGTTTAAGTCCGTATTTAGTCATTGGTGTTTTAGTTTTTATTTCAGCCACTTATGGGGCCGTTTGTAACCGCTTGTGACGCACCGTAGAGCCTCCACCTCCGCAAATGCGGCCCCTCGCTTCGTGAGGGTCTGCATTTGCGGCCTGCAATAAACCGTCGGCTTATTGCAGCCGACGTTGGAGCCTCCACCTTCCGCAAATGCGGCCCATCACTTCGCGATGGTCCGCATTTGTGGCCCGAACTGCGCCCCTCGCTTTTGCATGACAATGATTCACAGTTTGACAACTATTATATGTGACTATCGAATTGCCAGTCAAAAAATGACGGCAATAGAATTGTAAGTCAAGGAATAGTGTTTGGAACACACAAATTTTTTGTGGTGGTCTGAGATCTCGGCGCTCATTGCAAGCCGCTTGGTTGTTGTATTTTTTTTTTTATCAGAGCAGCTCTTGCTGTCATTGTTAGGTGGGCGCTGATCTGCTTTTTGCGCTTATTGCAAGGCTGTCCCCTGGTGTAGTTTGTGTGCTATGAGCAGCGTTGGCGGTCGTTGTGAGGCGCTCAGTGTATGTCTTTTGCGTTTATTGCAAATTAATATACTTTACCTATTTGTAAGTAATACATGCAGGAAGCATTGTGCTGAAGAGCTGACAATCTGTTTTGATGTTCCTGCAGCATACAATGTGAGTTTGCAGTGTTGTTGAGCTGAGGTGTAAGTGTCAGCAATGTGTGCAGTGTGTAGTGTAAATAGGCTGCGTGCGCAAGGGGAAGCCGTTAGTGTAGCTGTGTAGTTCTGCATTCTGTAAGGTAGTGTTGTAAAATGGCGGTGAATGTTTATGTAGTAGGCGAGTTTGTAAGATAAAGCATCCTTGCTAATGGTGTATGTTGTAGGTCATATGTTTTTTGGGAAAAGCCGTATTTGCTTTGTGGAATTTATCGGCTTTTTTTGGCTGCCATTTTTTCTCTCGCTTAGGGGATTTTTGAGTATGTAAACTTAGTAAATTTGCCAGAACTCGAGGTTTAAGCTGTGTTGCATAGGTCCTGGGTGTCCCCCCTTGGTGTGGGTAAGTTTTTTATTTAATTTTTTTGTGTATTTTTGTGTTTTTTAATGTTTGGCATCCCGTGGTTTGTATTTTTTTGTCCGTTGTTAGTCATTGCATGTTAATGTTTTTTTTTCCAAGTCCCGATTGTGTGGTCGTTTGTAACCGGTTGTGAGCCTCCACCTCTGCAAATGCGGCCCCTCACTTTGCGAGGGTCCGCATTTGTGGTCGGAAAGTTGTAGGAGGTCATAGGAATGAGCGCCTATGGCGCTTATCTCCACTAGCGCAAGGAGCACCTTGGCAGAAATTGTGAAATTTGGGCATTTATTTTGAAAATAAATATATAATGACTAATCATGCAAAAAAAAAAAAAAAAAGAAAGAAGCCTTTTATTGAAAGATAGTGGTCATATGAAGCCATTTATTATCACATAGTTGTGTGGCTCCTTTTTAAATCATAATGGTAACAGAAATCACTCAAATGGCCCCGATATTTGACCTTGTTACAGACACACAAGGTGACACAGACAGGTTAAAATGGCAATTAAAGGTTAAGTTGCCACACCAAGACAAGGTTAGGTAGACCAAGAAACATTTCAGCTCCAACTGCCAGAAGAATTATTAGAAATACAAAGAAAAACCCACAGGTAACCTCAGGAGAATACAGGCTGCACTGGAAAAAGACAGTGTGGGTGTTTCAAAGAGCACACACAATACGACGATACTTGAACAAAAAATAGCTGCATGGTCGAGATGCCAGAAAGAAGTCTTTACTGCGTCAATATCACAAAAAAGCCTGGTTGCAATATACCCGACAACACCTTGGCACGCCTCACAGCTTCTGGCACACTGTCATTCGTAGTGGCGAGACCAAAATAGAGCTTTATGGACACAACTATAGGTGCTATGTTTGAGATAGGGGTCAACAAGGTCTATAGTGAAAAGAATACCATCCCCACTGTGAAGCATGGTGGAGGCACACATATTTATTTATTTTTGGGGGTGTGAGCCTTAAAGGCATGGGGAACCTTGTGAAAATTGATGGCAAGATGAATGCAGCATGTTATCAGAAAATACTGGCAGACAATTTGCATTCTTCTGCAAGAAGGCTGCGCATGGGGTGATCTTGGACTTTCCAGCATGACAATGACCCTAAGCACAAGGCCAAGTTAACCCTCCAGTGGTTACAGCAGAAAAAGGTGAAGGTTTTGGAGTGGCATTAACAGTATCATGACCTTAATATCATCGAGACACTTTGGGGAGATCTCAAACATGCGGTTCACGCAAGACGACCAAAGACTTTGCATGACCTGCAGGCATTTTGCCAAGACAAAGAGGCCGCTATACCACTGGCAAGAATCAGGGCCCTCATAGACAACTATTACAAAAGACTGCACGCTGTCATTGTTGCTAAAGGGGGCAATACATAGAATTAAGAACTAAAGGTATGCAAACTTTTGAACAGGGTCATTTAATTTTTTTCTTTGTTGCCATGTTTTGTTTTATGATTGTGCCATCACATATATAGTTGTCAGTGTGGGGAACGCTTACGATGTTGGTCACACTTTACGTCCCTTGCTAAGAGAGGCGAAGCAGCCGCGCAGCACTTAGGGTTCAATGAGCTCCAAAGGTGCTCATTGTAGCCAGCGGCGTCATCACACATGCGAGCCTCGCTATGCGAGACGAAGCAGCAGCGCAATACTTAAGCTGCAATGAGCGCCAAAGGCACTCATTGCAGCTAGCAGCACCGTCACACATACTAGCCTCGCAAAGTGAGGTGAAGCAGCCGCGCAGCACTTAGACACTTAGTGCAAAGCAGGAAAGTTGAAGTACACGGGGGAGAGGCTCGCAATGAGCGCCGAAGGTGCTCAGAGGAGCAAAAGCCTCACATTGTGTGGCAAACAGCATTGCCAGCCTTACAATTTTAATCCCGTCATTTTTGATGGGCAAGTAGCTAGTTCTGTTCTAACCTACAGTTGAATATGAATCATATAAGAAATAAAAGAAATGTGTTTTGCCTGCTCACTCATGTTTTCTTTAACATTGGTACATACCGTATTGGTCCGAATATAAGCCGCACTTTTTTTTCCGATTTTTTTAGCTTGCGAATAATTAGAAAGCCTATTTCTTCCAATGGCTGATCACTTTGAGAGTCTTTTTCTCTCCAATTTTACAGGTGCGGCTTATATATGAGTACTATCTTTTTTCTATTTTTTCCTCTTGAACTTTACGGGTGCGGCTTATATGCGGGTGCGGCTTATATTCGGACCAATACGGTATATTACCAATTCGCCAAGGGTATGCAAAGTTTTGAGCACAACTGTAAATCCAAAGAATGATTGAGGAATGAAGAAGTTCTACCAGAACATCTGGCCAAACAAAATGAACTGCTCTCAAGTAGATTTAACAGAAAACAATCAATATTCTATGTGTATTTTTTATTTGTTTGGTTGATATTGAATTTATAAAGTTTAGCATTTACTAAAATGTTTAATTTTACTGCTAGTTAATACTTAATTTTGAAACAAGTTTTACTCTATTGCATGACTTTCATTCTATCATTGTTTTTTAATACATCTGCCTATTAAAAATATCCATTGTGAATTAGAATGTAATTTGCCTTTTTTAATTTTATGCCTAATTGTTGTGCGAAACAGTGTCAATAACAAGCACTGTCAATCAACCCCGCAGATGGCGGTGGTCCAAATTGTTTTTTTTTAGATTGGGCCCTTCGTGCCCCACTTTGGTGCCAACAATAAGATTATATATATATATATATATATATATATATATATATATATATATATATATATATAATGCAGAATGCAGTGTAATAACTGTTTTTCTCTGAACTCTGGGCTGGAAGCAGGTTTTTTAACTTATTTTAGACATTCAAATGTGAACACAGATGTACTTTTTATTTACCGTACTACTGTACGGTGGAGGGCTTCTATCGCTCTTTTGCCCACAATATTATAAATTATTGGTGTTTTGAACTACTCATAAGGTCCACAACACAGGCTGAGATCCCGCTCCATGCTGATGATAGCCAGTAAGCTTGAAACAGCTGTACATGGATAGGATACTCAGCTTGTGTTTAATCCAACCTTGGCTTTGCATTAACGTTATGTAATACAGCATGCATAAGATTAAAGGAAGCCAAAATGAACTCAAAATTGAAGTTGCTCCCTTTTCCATCTCCATTAACACCACTGGAAGTAATTTATGATATATACCCCGAAATAGATAAGGTAGAGTGGGGGAAATGGGGTATTGACAAAATTAAGGATTTAATCAGAAATGAGGGCTTTATTAAATTTGAGGAACTGAGGAGAGTGAAAGAGGTCCCAATATCAATGTGGCTGCAATTTCTGACCCTTAAGAAGATATTAACAAAAGAAGGTTTTGATGTAAGATCAGTCAGGGATTTGACACCTCTCGAAAAATTCCTGTCATTAAGAACAAGTAATAAGAGTTCAGTGTCGAAATGCTTAAAAATTTTAGACGAGTACAGAAGTTCTGGAAAATCTGTAGCCATGGAAAGCTGGGAAACTGATTTTAGAATTAAGAAAAATTTGGAGGACTGGGGAAAAGCGTATCAGCTAACAAAAGATAACTTGATTTGTACAACTTACAGAGAAATCCACTTTAAAATTACACAAAAATGGTACATAGTTCCAGAGCTTCTGTCTAAAATAGATCCAAGCAAATATAGTGAGCTGTGTTGGAGAGGGTGCTCGGAAATAGGCACCCAAAGCCACATGTGGTGGAAATGTGTTAAGATCAAAGGGCTTTGGGAAAGGTGTGTCACCAAGTTGGTGGGTATGGGATGCAAGGAAGTTACCTTAAACCCAGAAGCTTTTCTATTACATATGTTTCCAAGGGAATGGTCTAGTGAAACAATTGGGATAGTGGTGCAGGTTCTCATGGCAATTAAATGGTGGATTGTACGGAGATGGAGAAGTGGGGAATTGCCTAAATGGAATGAGATTTGTAGTACTATGGAAAGGAATAAACAGTATGAAATGGAATATTTAAGTTTTGATTCCAAGTTAAGATTATCAGTGGTTAAGAAATGGGCAAGATGGGACGAAGAACTGTTTGCCGGGCCTTTCTGTTAATAGATATTTTTTTGTTGTTGTATTTGTTGCCTTTAGGGAAGTTACTTTAATTATATAATAGGTTTCGGGTATTGCCTCCTGTAAATAATGAGAATATTGCCAAGGGGTGGATGGTTGGGGGGTTTGTAGGTGGGTGATTGTGTATGATTTAGATGTAAGTATTGTTTTACTGTATGTATTTTATTTTGGTTGTCTGTTTCTAAAAACAATAAAAAAATTAAAATATGAAAAAAGGAAGCCATGTTTGATAATGGCTACGGATTGAAGAGCAAGGCATTTGTGGGGATATTTGCATGTCGCAGCTCAACTTCCCAGAATGCAGTGTAACAACAGTTTTTCTTGGAATTATGAGCTGGAAGCAGGTTTTTTAACTTATTTTAGACATTCAAATGTGAACACAGATGTACTATTTATTTACTATAAATATATATATATATATATACATTTTTTGTGTGTAGCCCCCCCTCCATCTCCCATCTCTCTCTCCCTCACTCCCCTTTCCCTATCTCTCTCTCCTTCTCCTCCCTCCCCCCTCTCCTCCCGCCCCCTCTCCCTCCCTCCTTCTCCCCTCTTTATTTCTCCCCCTCTCCCTACCGTTTCTCTCTCCTTCTCTCCCCCCTCTCTCCCCCGTCTCCTTCTCGCTCCCCCTCTCCTTCTCTCTACCCCCTATCCTTCTCTCTCCCCTCCTCCTTTCTCCCCTCTCTCCTATCTATCACTTACCTGTTTTTTGCATGCTCCACTCCCCCTCCCCCCCCCCCCCCACCTGCAGCTGAGCATCCCTTGGAGCCTGGCTTCTCCCCCAGGGGTCCTGTTTGCACTGTGGAAGACAGGCAACAGGCAGGAAGCCCTCAGGATGGGGGAGGAGGTCGAGGAGACCTAGGGCTGCAGGGATATGTCCTGGGGGGGAGTCAGAGGCTGAGGGTGGGCACCTACACTACAGTTTGTTAAATACATTTATTTTACCCAACAATACAGCCTTCACTGGGGCCCCCAGGAGATAACGTGCCTCGGTGCATAGCGGTAGCTCCGCCCATGCTGTCAATATCTCTATTCTTCAGCCAAAATAACTTTACTGGGAAGCTCATCACAATTCCTGTCAATGTGTACATAATCAATGTGTTAATGCAAATCTTTAACAAACCAGTTGACCTGATCTAAAGATTATTGTTATCAGACAATATTTAATACATTGGGGTATTTACTAAGCACTTTTTACCTGAGATGAGGTCAGAAGAGCTGAGATAAGGTGAGAAGGGCTGTTTTTCCCCATTGGAAATAGTACATATTAAACTAGGAGATAACATGAGATACATTTGAGATGCTTAGTAAATTCGCCACAACGTTTAATGATTGGCCTTGCACTCTTGTTGTTGTTCAGTCCTATGTAATGGGTAACAAATTAAAAATATTTAAAATTATTATGCCCATTATCGATTTTAGTTCTTAAAAACCACATACTATAACTGATCAAGAACCTGTGACAGCAGCATATAATATAATTCACACAACACATATTAACATGTTAAGGGTATTCTTTTACTTGAGACACTTCTTTTTACTACTAATATATAAGGCAATTCTGGTTTACAAGGAATAAATTACATCATACATGATAAGGATGAGTGATACTACTATATGTCAATACATAATGTAAAATGCAAGAAAACAAATGGGAACTATGATTGAAGTAATATCTGTTTAATTTACAAACATCAGTTGCATTACTGATATCAGTCCAGAAAAGACAAAGCACACTGCATTATACATGTACACCTAACTTTTTTTGTAGATAAAAATAAAAAAACATGTTGAACATAACATCTGTATTTGTACAGAGTGCCCTGGGTATTTTTTTTTTTAATTATTTTATTTATTTTATGGAAGGGAGAACACAGCCCACTACCAATCATTACCAATTGTATACTGTAGTTTAGCAGCAACATATTAACATGGGGACCACAGAGTACTAAAGTAGTTTTATTACGGGAAAACATCACAGTTTTTGACAGTATATTCTGCTCTAAAATAAAGGTAAAAAATTCCAGGGAATATTAATTTTAAAAATTTCTAAAGTCTAGCGTCATTTCTTTTTTTCTAAACACAATTGTATTTTTATGTAAATATATATTTATATTATATGTAGGGAAAAAAATCACTTCTATACAATTTCTGCCTAGTGTAAAAGACATTTTATATTGTACATTTTAAGCTCTTAGGATACATCCTGAACATCTGTTTCACTCCCGGGTTATACAACCATATTAGCGAGCGATAATCAGACAAAACATATTCACCCAAGACAATTTGCTATGTTAGTTTTCTTACAAAATAAAAAAAAAAATCCTGACATCTGAGTATTTTTTTTCATTTACCAAAAATAGAAAAATACCAGGACAAATATAAATTAATATATATTAAAGCATTGAAAAAACTGTAAAGGGAGGGCCTAAAATGTTAAGAATGATGTACTTTGATACAATAAATACTTCTCATTCAATCTGAATACTGCTTATTATATTTTAGAATTTATACAATTATTTCTAATTAGAAAACTACCTGACTTTTTTAACTAATGGCCCAGTTAATATTTATATAACACAAAAATAATACTGGAAAAAAGGGGTAGATGAACACTTGTGTAATCTTCTTGTGCTATCTTGTGACATTAAGATATTCAACATCAAAAGGCTAATTGAGGTTAATTTTCAGTCCCAATTATTGTTCTTTTCTCTGTTAATTGGAATGCACACAGCTGCTCAGAATGATTTAGCTGTTCCTTCAGGACATGCTCACTTCTTCAGGCGTTTGAGGAAAACTTCTTGATCCCTTATCTCTCAGCGTCTTGACTTGTTAATGTGGCACTCCAACACGCTGATACACATTGGAAAAATGCTGATATGTAAAATACAAATGCCAAGCCTCATTGTCCTGGCCAGGTCATCCAGATTGTGCTGGCAGTCAAATTCAAAATGGCGGGGAGTATTGGTTTTAGCTTCAGCATGTTCTAAAGAATAATCCATCTCCAACAGCAGTAATGTTCCCCCTTTTTGAAGTGATATCTCCATAGATTTGTTAAAGTTCCTTTGACATTTCCTCTTGGTTGTGAGAAGTCACTGGATTTTTTGCAATCGAGGACAAATTGTCTTTTTTTTTTCATAATAAAAATAAGTCTGTTTCTGTATTTTACAATATAATTCAAATATTTCCACTATGAAGCTTTAATTAGTCCAACACGGTCAATAGGTATACAACATTTTCAATAGGACGTGTGACGGCTACATATTTAGGAGGGGCACTTTGTACAGCCACACTTTATGACTTTCTCAACCTCGTCCACAAATGAAGAACCATCTGTGCATTCAAAAGCATATTTCCGCCTCTTGCTTCTCAGTGGTCCACAGCATTGGCCATTTGAGCATCCTCCTTTGCATTCTAGTCTCGATACCTTCTCGGTCGTCTGGCAAGCTGCATAACCTTGCTGCTTTTGGTAGTAATCTCTGACCCGTTCCCCTCGGCAAGAGATTTCTGTAATCAAAAGATACAATATTATAGTAAATGTAGAAAATACAACAATTATATTCCTTAGTGTAATTATTCCTAATACACAATATAGCATAAGCATACTTTTTTTTTATATTTCGATGCCCATTATTTTAGGAAAGTTCTTATTGCTATGAGCAATAAATACAACATTATTAAAGTGACAACAAAATTGGATGCTTAAATCTTTTTCTTTAATACTAAAATACACATCCACTGTTCTTAGGCTGAACAGCTGGTTCTGTTTACATCAGGGAACTGTTTCAGAGAGCATGCGATTTAATTTATTAGACCTCCAGCTCAATATTATTCAATCTGTTGCTTAATACAAGTTACATTCCACTAGCTTCATAAATTACTGAAGTATAAACCAGCTAAGAATGAGACATCTGTTAATCACTACCCTGGCTCTGTTCCCCCTTTTCCAGTCACATTGATACGGAAAACAAAATAAATAAGTGCCAGCTGAAGCAAAAGAAAGGAGAAGACATTGATATATGGAGGAAAGAGACACCACAATAAAAGGCAGGAGGGGAAAGGAAAAGGAACCATTCCAAGTTTTTCAACCAGCTCACCTGAGGAATTCGTTGTGATAAATCAGTGGCGGCTGAAGGGTGGAAAGCAGTTTGTGATAAAGCAAAGAGTGGGATTAGTGGCTGAAGACAGAATATTGTTACATAACAGAGAGATATTACAGGTCAACAAGGAAACAAAGATTGGCTGCTCCGAAGAGTTTGTTAGGGAGTAGGAAAGGTAGCAATCTGAAGAAGGAAATACAGAACTGCCAGGTGACATTATAATTGTGCAAGTTGGTTATAGTTTTTCTTACAAAAGTGTCTTTTTAAGAGTTTAGGAAAAAATGAAAGATTTTGCAAAAATATTTAAAAGAATAATATAAAAATATTAGTCATAATTTGTCATTTTTGCTCAATTTTAATTTTTTGCATGGATTCTGTTACCATAATGTTCCTTGGCTCATGAGTGGGGAGCCTAAAACTAACAAATACCCATAACCCTATCCAATATCCCCAGTTCTTAAGATGATACCCATTCTGTTATCATAATGTTCCTTGGCTCATGAGTGGGGTGCCTAAAACTAACAAATACCTATAACCCTATCCAATATCCCCAGTTCTTAAGATGATACCCATTAAAGGTCAAAAGGAGGAAAAGTCACTGATATTTGTTGCACTAAAGAGTCCAGGACGACTAGAACAAAAGCTAACGGAGATATTTAATTTAGAAACATAGGGCCTTATTCGATTGCAATTGAAATTTGTAACAGTTACAGAGCGATTCAATTGAACAAGCTCGCAGATACTTGGCCGAAGACATAAACTGTAAACCATGCAATCATAAGTAACATTTCAGAGCGTGATCATCATCAATTAAGCAAGGCCGTAACTACTGATGTAGAAACAGCCAATAGTAAATAAGACTGCCATCATGACATCATTAAATCATGGAGGTTAAACTTCAATCAATTAGCGTTTAGAAGTACCATATGCGATTGGACTCACAATCTGGCAATGTACAAAATAATAAGAATAAATTAAGAAAATGTTCTAGTCCATTTCGATGGCCTGATATGTATTAACTCCTTAATTTCTGAGATTGATAGATCACAAAAATGAAACGTAAAAATGTTTATTTTTGATTGCAGATTTGCGAGCTTGAGACTGTTGTGAAATTCATTCTAATGTCTTTCATCGCTTTCCCTGTCTTTTAATGTGCAGTATTAATTTTTTATACGCATTTACAGTGCTACGATCAGGTGTTTAACCCCCTTGTCCAACCAACAGGCTGCCATCTATTTTTAAACTTTACTCATATGGACACCTGAGTTTTCAAGTGAGAATTGCCTGCTTTAGGAACCACAACTAAGCTGGACCTATATGGACAATAACTGATATATAAGCGATACAAATACCTCATATGACTGAGGTCTTCAAATGTGAGTGCTTTGATTGTTTTTTATTTTATTTCCTGATTAATCTCCTTTTATTGCACCATCTGGCAGTGTGTGCTTCTCTCCCCCATTCCCTTTTTTTCTCAACTGTTAAGATGCTTTGTTTTTGTTGTACCCTTCTTTTTATTTTCAGATAAGATTAATAAACTTAATTAAAATAAAATGTTTTGGTATTCCCACATTCCCCAATGTACACTAGTTACCTTTATCACAGCTGTCTCCAGTATACCCGCTGTTGCATTCACAGAACGCCTTTCCTAAGCTAGAAAGTCTACATTTTCCATGTTTACACTTTATAGACTGGCAAGGGCTGTGCTGGTCTTCACTTTCATCACACAGGACACCCCCAAAGCCTTGCTGGCATTTACAACTGTATGAATATGAGTTGATTGGGAGACAGGTTCCATGTATACACCTACATGAAAAATGAGAGAAAAAACAAAATGAAGACCTATTACTTACAAACATCAACAGCAATCGTAAAGATGAATTTCCACCAAACAAAAGGAAGTGTAGCAATGTGCTTTTCTTGAAGAAAATACATTTCAAGCAGAGTCTATAGTAATAAACTATCCAACAGAAAATATTGGGAGGATCCATCAAGAAGCAATCTTCAGTTCTGAGAAGAGTCTGGGTGATTTATTGTCAAGTCTACTTTGGAGTGCGAAGATTATAGGTATAGATTCAAACGACTTCACATGTTCTAAAGTTCCGTTTTAAAACATTACCCTTTTTTATAACTATAGGAGGTTTACTTTAATTGAAGCATTTTGGAAGTGTGCTTATTAAAGGATATCTTTACTCAACCAAAACACACTATTTTTGCTAACTGTTCCAATGTGTCACAGAGAGAAAATATGTTTAAAAACTTAATTTTGATATGGAACATTTCCAGAGTCACAACACGCTTTCGTTTCGCGGCCCACTTGTTTGTATTTAAGCTGTGAGGCGAGCTGTTGCATCTGCCTGTCATACTTCAAGCCGGCCCATTTGTATATTTACAAATGTTTTCATAAAACTGTTGTCCAACCAAAAGCAGCATCTTGTAACTTGAATTTCTTTACACAGTTAAACATGGGAGCATGCATTATAACATGCAAGGGAAACAAGTAAACTGCTCCAGTCATGTCTGTAGTGGCTCAGAAAATCTAGATGTTTTTAAAAAATGTTGTCTCTCAGTGATATTTAAATACAAATCATTTCTGTTTTTTTCCTCTGTAGCTCATGAAGACAGGGTATTTTTTTAAACTGAGGGTTGCCCGGTCGCATAAGCAGCCAATCAGTGGCAACATGCTCCTTGAGAGAGGTCACTGCCAGGCTAATTTGAAACAAAGCACTTCTCACTCTGTAGCTCCTAGATACACAGAGGGTAGACTAAGGAAAAACAGAGCTTTTAAGCACTTTTTAATAAAATAAAGTAAATAAAAGTAAATATATACACAGGCATATTATATTCCTAGTGAAATTCAGAAACCTTCCATATACCGCTAAGAGGTTAAATCTGGAAATTTAACAGAGCACCAGACATGTGGGACGCACTGAAATAGCCACAAACTACCAGTCTCTAACTACCAGAATACTCCCTCTTAAGAAATGTTTTAAAGAATTTCACACCCTTCCTTGCAATTATAATAAACAAATAAATTGTCTCCATCTACATGCTAAGGCTGCCAAAATGAGCATATGTGCAAGGCACCACAGACGTGTCTCAGCTGAGAACTGTCAAAATAGCACAAACAGAAAAAAGTGGGATCGACACCATTATAACTTGGTGCCAAAAACCAGAATGTAGTAAACTGTTTATTTCTGATAAGAACTAGTGAGCCAAAACATAGAAAAATCATAAAATATTGTAAAATATTGTAAAAAGATGAATACAAATGTAAGTATTTGATACATAATATGTTGGCTGCAGGAATAATATGTAACACATTATGTTCCAATGTGATCTAGGCAGTGACATTTACAAGAAAAAGATTTAATTCAAGTGCGCTGAATAATGAAAGACTGTAACTGGGATTGTGAGTATTCTTAATTGAACATATGATCACATAAATTATGAAAACAATGTGTGTACTGTTAATCACCCTCCAATACTAGGCCTTAATATAATAATACCGCACTGAGACGGGCGATCAGATGTGGAACTCTTAACCAAAGTAGATTGATTCAAGTGGATGGATATATTTTTAAATAAAAATGTCATACAAAGTTATGTTAGTTAATTAGAATAGGTAGAATATTGGAATAAAATGGTTGTCAGTATATGGGATCAGGAAGAAGTTTCTTTTTTCTAATGAGGCAATTAACAAATGTTTCCATGCTCCTTGTTTATCTTGCTCTGGATTAATTAACAATTCATATGATACAAGGATCACAATTGTCGGATCTATCCCGTTGTTTAAGCGCAAACATATGGCCAGCACTGACAGCTGCAGTGCCAGCAAGTGTCCGCTAGATGGCGCGGCCAGGTTTCAGGGAATGCCTATAATTATTCCCCCCTCCGACGTGGTGCAACTCAGCAGCGCTGAATCGACAGTGAGGCCATCGCTATGTTTGGCGTGAGCACTCGGCCCTGCCTCTCATAGCTCAAGGCCTCTTCTGTTGGCACGCCTTATATGCATTACAAAATCGGCAGCTCCATCTAGCGGATGGCGGCAGTACTGCTGCTGCCAATCTTTTGCGTAGGGAAAGAGGGAAAGTACAATTGTCTTTTTCTCTACCTCTTTTACTAGATTACTGTTCTGAGAGAGAAGTGTGAGAGAAAAACTAAAATGTATGTTAGAGCAAGTTAGTGAATGCAAAAAATAAAGAGAAAGGAAGAGAAAATGAGAAAGGAAAATATACATTTAAAAAATACAAGTCGTCTAAGATATAACAAAAATAAAATAGAAGAACTTACTTATTTCCCAGACAAGGGTCATTGGACTGCACATCGCACAGTTGTCCTGTCCATCCACCCTCACACTCACACGTAAAGCCAGCCTGACTTGTGCTCAGGCAGGTCCCGTGCACACAGACCTTCTTGTGGCAGGGTTCACAGCCCGGGAGGATTCCCACTTGCAGATTTAGCTTCTTGAAGTCCTGCAACTCATTGTTGATATATAGGTTGCGAATACAACCTTGGAAATTGGTTCCATTTTGCCCCGGGGCCTGACGAAGAACTGCAACATTATTTTTAATGGGCATACCTAGAAAGACAAACCAATCATGAATGCACTTCCAAAATATTTTTTTATTGTGTCGTTCAGTTCTGTCCAACTCTCCGTGACCTCATGGACCATAACACACCATGCTGATCCACTTTGTATTCATGGCAGAGATACTGGAGTGGGCTACCAGTTCCTTCTCCAGTGGGCCACAACATACAGCTCCTAGTATTCCTAGGTGGTCTCCCATCCAAGTACTGACCAGGCCAAATCTTCATGGCTTCAAGGTGGTGTAACCTCTTGGTTCCCTGACTGGAATCGAACCCAGGTCACAGTGGTGAAAGCACCGAATCCTAACCACTGGACCACTAGGGAACCCTCCATTTTTCTGCAATATGTTAAAACTGTTTTTGATTTGTACTTAACCCCCCTCTACTGCGCTATGGAATATGGGCCATATTCAATTCGAAGCAGACAGACGAATTTTTATATACTATAATGGAGATCTTTACACAGTTCTATTCTATAGGTTTTTATTTATCAAATAATGGTTATTATTATTGTTGTTTATTTGTAGCTCGCCAACATATTACAGACCGCACTACAGGGGGTAAAGTTAAAGACAATATAGCACTTTGACACATACGAGAGGGCCATTCGTAGAGTTTACAATCTGAAATACATAATACTTTTGTTCCAAAACACCATAGAAAATGTAAAGTTTGCAAACTTCCAATCTCAGGATTTAATTGCTTTCAGATTAATTCAGTGCAATCAGACTGTCAGAGGTGATTTGCTACTATACTTAATTCAACAGTTTATTTTTCAAGTGCAATATCTTGTGTGCATGGAAAATAAACCATGGTTTACAAATTGTCCACTATGTCTTTTGGACACTTCTAGACATTTTTCTCTAGTTTCTGAATCTCCTATCCACTTGAATTGAGCAGTTTGAAGAACAAGACAGTTGGATGTACAGAACTACAAGCAGATGTAAGCATTTTAGGGGTTATCTGTCACCTCAAGTGAAGTAGCTTTTAAGGTTCTTCTTCCACAACAGTGACAACTGGAAAACTGGCTTTGTACTGTACTAGCCATCGTTTTCTTGTGTAAATAATTCCTGAAATATTCACCATTGCACAGCTGTATTATTATGGAAGTGTGTGGCTTTTGAATTCTAATTAGCGGGCTAATTAGTGGCACAATGTTTCTGCAAACATAAAAAACAAGCATAACTAAATGTTTCCTTCACCTTTACTTATTAAATAGAATTATTGATATTTCTCCCTGTGAAGGGCACAAGTGAGCTAAAAGAGGTCGCTCTCAGAGTGGACTATAATGTCCAAAGAACTAACCTATTAAGGTTGGTTCGTTCTCTGATGAGCACCTCTGACTTAGTTATTTTAACTAGAATTATGTTTTTAAAAAAATATATATTATTATAAAATATATTATAATCTTTTAACATATATATTACTTTGTAATTTATTGTGTTTATTTGTATTGTTATTGCAAAATTTGTGATTATTATTGTGGTTTCATTTTGTACAGTACCAAGATTATATCCCAATGGAAACCTAGTTCTTGTTAGCCAGAAATAATTCAATGAACATCAACAGACACTTGCAATATGCCCCAAAGGGCAGACTGATATTAATCACATGGACATATGTAAAATGAATGCGTCTTGTCAATGGTATGACAAATAAATATATTTTACCTCCTACATAAAGCGGGGAGTCCAGGCTTAGTGAAGATTGCTTTGATAGGTTAGTGATGGTCTTAGGGCTTCCTCCATCGATGGTGAGTGATAACGTCTGATCCAAGTTTATTAATTCAACTATGTGGAAATTTCCATCATTTATCGTCTCGACACTGTAACCAAAGAACGGAAAATATTGGTTAGGCTTTTCAGACAAGAATGAAAAATTATTATGGTTGAGTTGCAAAAATGTTGTTTATTCAGAAATGTTTCTTACAGTACAAGATATTCTCAACGTTACTGATAAGGTGATATGGTTTCAGAATTCAGCAGAGTGATGATTTATGTTTTATTCATTAATACAGTGTTTTCCTTCCCTAGGAAGACGGTTGGTATTGTAGATTACTTTGTTGTGTTTCTATACTATCAGACAGGATATTCTTGACAGCCTTGGAAGGTATCGGTATTGGCAGACTTTATGTTCTGAGGTTTTAATGTAACACTTGAATGCAAACTTTAAGCAGACAGGACTTTGCAGGATGCTGGTGAGATATTGGCGATCCTAGTGCGTCCATTAATGGTTATTGTGAGGTTCTGAATACATCAGGGAATTTATATAATTCATATTTTGTACTTTTACAAGTATTTATGTTTTTTATTTGCTTAGCACCCATAATGGTCTGGTATGCATATATAAGGCAGTGTTTTATAATTAAAAACATGACTTATATACCCTGAGCAAAGACAGCTTTTTAAAATTTTACCACCTAATGATAAAATATTTACACAAATAAGGCAAAATCCGTCACATGTTGCATTGATCGAGTTATTAAAAGGTCAGTGTACGCACTTTTCATGTTAAACCTATTTTTTTTAGTTCAGAATTAATTTACATTAAAAATACATATACAAACAGCAGCAAAGCAAAATGTAACCATAAAATATAATATAAAAACAGTTTTCCTCATTGATGGCCACTGCTGTACCCTGAGCACTAATGACAGGTAGTGAAAGAGATAACATTGGTTAAGCTGTCACGGCTTGATTAATGTTATTTCATTTGAAATCTTTCACTTCCTTGTAGGAGTGCTCAAGACAATGAGAGAAGTGGGGTCAGGTAATGACCCCATGCATTTGAGTTCTGTGCATAAAAGGTAAGCTTTTTTTTATGTATTTTAATAGTAAAATTTGTTTTATCGAGTTTTCTGATTATATTTTTCTAGACGCTAAATATGGTTGCAGAATCAGATAAAACATTGTAAGTTTATTGTGATTTATTGGGAATCCACCGAGTGTTTGCTTTGTAGTACAAATAACTTGAAATAGGCCATTGCTCTTGTGCTGCTAATGGTGTCAGAAGAGATGGGAACTTTCTATTTAATGGGATTTGACCTGATCAAACAAGAGAAGTGGGCTATTTTTGGGATTTATAATATACCACTGAAGCTATAGCCTGCTTTTTTTGTCAGCTTTCCACAGTTATTATGTTGGGATGGTAAATGGCCTATTTGGAGGCTAATGAGTCATGATTCCTTCATTCACATTGGTAAATAGTTAGACATATATATCTTATTTCAGATTTCTTGACAGCCCTATTTCAGGGAACCATTTTGCTTATAAATTACTATTAATCATAATAATGCTTAATGCACCATGCTTTCGTATATAGGAGCGGAATGAGCAGCTGTAACTTTGCTGCATTTAACTAGGTAAGTCCAGTTCAGTTTCTACTCCTTGTAACCTTGGATTGAAAACAATATTATTACAAGGTTATATACAGAAAAAATACATTTCTATGGCATGTTTAAATAATCTCTATAACACTTTTTTTTATCACTGCATTGTTTTAAGTAAAAAACTTTTTAATTTGGTAAATTTTTTTGTTGCAAAGAAAATACAAATGAAGACTATGCAAGTGTGTAGGAGAAATGTGGACATTAAAGCGTTACTATAGGCCTTTAAATGTACATCTCAAAGGTTTCTGTTAATAGAGAAATTACAATTACGCATCATACTTGCAACTGATTGTTATTAGGAATTGCTAAATGATAACAGGAATAGGAAGGTAGCTACATTAAGCAAAAATTAAATGCCACTGACTTTATATAAGACGATTAGCTCTTGCAGTGTCATTTGGCCCAATTGGTATATATAAAGGTAATGATAGATGCATCAAGTTACTTTGCCTGCGTTGATTTAAGTAGCTGGATATGTACTTCCAGCTTGAGGAAGACAGTCAGTGCCGGATCTACCTTTTTGGAGCCCCTAGGCAGTGAAGTGGAGGAGCCCCTGCGAGTGCATATGCAAGGAATGCAATGACCAATGTTGCCTTTTCTGTGCATGTAAATTCATTTTCCTGTTGTAACTCTCTTATTCTAAGTGGTTACCCCGTAGTAGCCATTCTATAAACTGCAGCATTTCATTTTTTATGCCAGGCATTTTTTTGTTTAAAGTGTCGCCTCTTACAAGGAAGCACCCCAAGGCAGCTGCCTAGTTGGCCTAATGGGTAATCCGGCCATGAAGATAGTGGCAATGCTGACCACCCTAGCAGAACATGGACACATAAAAACACACTGTGTCTTCCCAGTAGAATTACAAATGTGGAAAAATGTATCTGACTAGTTACTGTCTGCTCTTTGTAGACATTGATAATCATCATCCCATGCTTCATACTGAAGCCACACTTTGCTTTGACTATGTATATTAAGGAGCGGACACAGGTTCAATAAGACAAAATTAAGTGCATATGGTTATCTGTTTGCTATTATATTAACCCAATCAATGTTTGCACTCTGTCATGTATATAATAGTGGTTCCATCTATTCAATTTATTTTTTTGCTCTGGAAAGCTCAAGAAAAAGTGAAACCGTGTCATGCTGGGTTACTGCTTTGGTAACTGTTTTTTTTATAGTTCCCCGTGTTGTTTTCCTGATTTATTAATGAATGAATTGCTGCAGTTGGCACCCAGACAATGGATCCAATCAAGAAGGATAGGACTTTCCGCCTTGAGTATGTCATACATTATCCTCTATAAAGGAAGATAATTACTGCATGGTAAGCTGAAAGGATAGATTGAAAAACTTTTTGTATATAAGCTTTTTGTTAGCTTAGGCCAATTTTATATGGGTCTGTGTGTGTATTTCAAGAAAAACTGCATGTTTGAGAAGTATATGATAAACTAACAACATTAGCAAATGCTCCATTTTGTAATAATTCAACTTTTCGGAAGAAGGGAAAGGATAAAGGGGGGTAATTTATCAAATAATTGGATCTCCTGGAGCTTTACACTTCCCCCTTTTCCCTACACATGCAAAGAAGCATACTGCTTGCATTAATGAATGCAAGCCCTGCTCTCAGGAAATGTAAACAGCCCTCTCACACAGCCTTTATGAACGTCTCATGAATGTGTCCAGGACCTAACAATTTTTTTTCAAATTTTCTAATTAAAAACTAGATTTATGACTTTTCCCTGTCTAATTGCCCTGTTATTTAGACTCACATTTTTCAAACATAAATATTCTTTTTCAGTGGTTCCTTAATTTCAGTATATCTCTCTAGGCGACATTACCTCCTCTATACACATGTAATAGACGTAATAGACGTGCACTGTAGTGTGGAAAGCAATATGTAGGTAGGAACGTGATGTAAACCAAGGAGATATTAAAGGAGAATAATAGGTGTGTGTGAATGGACTGAAGCCATACATTTTGGACAGATTTAGAAGTCTGGTAAGTTGAGACCAGTAAGCTACATGGGTATTCAGGAAAAAGTGAATGTTGGCAAAATTAATAAAATACAGAAAGTGACATATTTTAGTCTAGATTTTAATTGTGTGATAAAAATAGGGAATCCCTTACCCTTTAAAATGGTTATTTGTGAGCATACGTAGGTTTTTGTCAACTTGGAAGTATAATTATTAAAAGATTTCTCTGCACTAAACAAACCTTTTGCTTGCAGGTTCATAAATTGTAAAGAAATATGGAAAAAAGGGAAAATATGTATTTATTCTACGGACATCATTCTTTCCATACTAAATTCTTTTCTCTATATCTATAATATGGAGGTCATTTAAAACACGTGGAAGGAAAACAATTTAATAGACCTTGGTATGCATGCTAGGAGTCTGAGCAATACAAAGTATTCAGTAACACAAATCAAAAGCCAACAACAAGAATCTGTTGCAGATGGGTAAACATGTAGAGAACAATCTGGAATTCATCTACGGTATCATACAGATGGGGTAACTGTTTATGATGAGGTTTGTGATTTAACTGATTTGAGCAACTACGCCAGCAAGAGTGTGCAAGCAGTGCCATTGGCTCTGGAAATCTATGACCAATACATGTGTGAGGTAATTATAATTGGAGAAAGTGTTCACCATTGTTGATTATGTTTACTTGATTGTGTTTATGCTCAGAGAAATGGGATGTCTCATTTGTCAAAGGAAGGCCATGTATAATAAAAGATATTGGAATAAAACCAAGTGCATCAAAACATTTTCATGAATATATATATATATATATATATATATATATATATATATATATATATATATATACATACAAACACACACAGAACAAGCACAATTTGATAAGCATGTATTGGGACACCATCGTGTCACTCCACAAATCTCCAATAATGTTTGGTCTTTGAGGAATTTATTTCTATTGTGTCATGTATGAGTTTTTGTGGGCTATACTCACTAAGTTATGATGATTTTCACTTGTCAGGTGGGGCCTCTACAATGTCTAGATAGAGTATCTTTGAAGGATCTAAATTGAAGAGATCACTTTAGAGGAATGGGAGAGGCATTGAAGCCTATGCAAAAGTCATTTAAGTAGGTATATAAACAGATATGGACTCTCTATGCTGCCTATTCTATATATGTTAAGACTTAGCTGAAAAGGATCACTGCACAATCAATATATATATATATATATATATATATATATATATATATATATATATATATGTTTGAAAACATTTGATTATAACTAAGAGCACAGTCATAAAGCTTTTTAATTAGAAAAAAATAAATGTTGATGCATCTTATGTTTATGAGAGGGGCATTAACATTTCTGGAGGGATGGTTGCATTTCCTAAAGCAATGAGTCTGCTTCTGGTTCAGTCAGGGGAAGTGATGTGATGTCAAATTTTATCTTATCAAACTATCTTAACAAAGGCTCTCTTTTCCCTCCTTCTGCCCCCTCCATCGACTGATGGGAAAGGAATAGATTCATTCTCATATAGTTCATTTACTATAACATTGCTTAAATATGCCCATTAAAGAAGCTTTTCCCTACTTTTGTTCCTGCTTTCAAGTAATACAGAGAATTACTTTTCTAGCAGAAATTCTTATTAATGTGCAACAATTGCTTATGTTGTATTTGGTCCGGGAAAGTCTTGAATAGCAAAACAAAACAAAAAAAAACACATTATTAACATACAGCAAGATAGGACCTGTAGCCATATTATGAGCTCACCTGTAAATGGCAGATGCTGGGAAACTTCCAGAGTCATAACTAACTCGAACTCTTCCTCGATATAGCTCTACCGCTACATAATCCTTGTCACCTTTATAGAGCAGAATCCCACTGTCTTCATCAGTGGCAACCTGTTTAGACAACATATTTCCATTTTAACACAAGCTAGGTACGTTACTTAGTGTACAACCTTAAGCAAAAAGTGTGAGAGCCAAATGTATTAAAGTGTTGCCCAACAAAAAGGATAGAAATAGAGAGGCTCTCCAAGAGATCTCCAACACTGCACCCTTTAGTATATCTATCTTATGTTCATACAGCTGTATACAACAGGACTGTCCCTTCCATGTGCATGTCCAGGTATGATGACCACATCTTCAATATAAACCCTGAGGATTCTTCTGTATTCCTTAGATACAACCCTCTGCCGCTTATCTGTTAGCAAGACATAGGGTTTTTTTCCCATTAAGGATAAAATAAGGAAAACAAAATGGAGTTAATTAACCCCATTTCCTATGCATCTATATGAGCTTGTTCGAAAAAATAACACTATTTAACTCTGCTCATCCCTGCTTATCTCCACTTTTTTACCCTTCTGATAAATATATCCCATAGACCCATATTGGGTTAGGGTCAGCTCCTACCTTCATGGCTATTTTATACATAAAACTCTAAAGTTAGGTCTCTGCTCTGTTGCTTTGGACCTTGCGCTCTCAAGATTGTCATTATGATTCAATTACAAACTTCCTTCACTCTTGGTCAGGTCTGAAGGACAAAATTGTGGTAAATAGACAGTAAGTAGAAATCTTAATATACATGGAAAATTAAGTTGTTTATGTAATCCCTAATTGCGCATTTCTTTACAAACATGTGTTATGCAATAGCGTGACTTTATTATATATATATTTTTTTCTGTTATGGAGATATATATCAACATCTGTATGATGTTAACAGGAAAACAGATTTCTGGAACTGCAACAAAGGATCCCATTTCATGAAGAATTTCGCTGTGTTCTACTTATTTGCTGCAAAGATTCATATCTAAATAAGGGTTTTATTGAAGGAGTCATACAATTATACACATATATGATAAATGTTACGAGTTCACACATGAGATTGATATAAATATTATTTGATGCCATAACAGCTATTGCTTTCCGTTTTACATTTGAAACTAATTATAGAGTAACGTTGTTTGTTGGATTGCAGAGACAGTTCATACAACAATTGATTATACATGAAATAACCGGGGTCAAAATATATGTGTTAAAATGAAGTCAAGGTCTGGAGATTATATTTTAATATACTAGCAGAAAAAGGGAGATTGCATAGGAGATAAGCCCAGAGAGAGGTTATCATTTACTAATAGCATAATTAGGGGGGAGATATAGAAAATGTAATAGTGATGTGGGCCGGTGTGTAGCTCAGAAAGAATGGGATGAAGGCTCAGAAAGAGTCTAATCTGATGGCTCTGCCTACTTGATTGATGTTAGCATTACCAAGAAAAACTGAGCTGCTCTTAGGCTACTTCATCATCTGGGAAGTCCTAAATTTGCAAGGGGCAGTGGTGAAGTGCTGTTTAAAGCAAAAAGACCCACCCCAAGAGTAAGATGCTTGTGCAGTGCTATGGAATAATGTGTGCATGTGCGCAGAAAAGTCTATATGAAATAATACATACATCCATACATACATATATATATTTGTATTCATATATATATATATATATATATATATATATATGTGTGTGTATATATATATATATATATATATTATATATTTATATGTGTATATATATATATATATATATATATATATAAATATATATATATTTTTTTTATATATATATATATATATATATAAAAATATATATATATATATATTTATATATTTATATATATTAAATAAATAGTACATTTGTGTTCACATTTGAATGTCTAAAAATAAATTAAACAAACTATTTCCTGCTCAGAATTCCAAGAGATACATTTATTGAACTGCACCTTGGTATATGTGTGTGTAATAATGTTGGCAAGGAGAAAGAAGGAGGAGTAATTGGGGAGTGCAAATCTGCATATGGCAGCATAAAATCTAAAGACATAAGGCAGTGTAACATGAAATATGTCCCTAGCAGTAGTATTTGAACATTAAGGGATATTTTAATAGTTTTCTTTTAGTTTATTGGTATTTGATTTAACAATAGTAGTAAAGAGTATTTTTATTGTTGTATCACAGTAAATCATTCCTTACCTGTAGTGTGATGTTTGTCTGAGTTCGGCTCTTCGTCGGCAGAATTTGTAAGTATGAATCTTTGTTCACAAAATTAACACTGGTTAGTTTTTCACATTTGTTCCCCTGGTAGCCAGACACACACTGACACAAAGGCTCGGTCCCCTTCATAATACACTGAGCTCCATTTTGACACTCAAAATTGTCACAGGGACTTGTGCGAGGTAAACCCAATGGCGAAAACTCACAGAAGAGGCCACTAGAAACACAAAAAGGTATATAAAACAAGATTGTCAAAAAAACAGGACAGCTATGTATTCATCCATTGCAATTATGTATATAAACAAGCAAAAGGGGGTAATGTTTCTGTATAATTCTGTTTTTATGGATTACTGTAATTGATTTAAATAATGTTGATAATTCCTTAAAGTGTCATTATTGCACTGTATAATCTAGTAAATAGCAAAACATTCACATGCACACAACAAATGTCAAATAAAGAATGACTATAATATATTTATTAGATCTGTGCAATATCAGAGACAATTTCTAGTCAAGTTGTTATTTACCTGAAGCCTTCAGGACAGATGCAAGTGTAGCCGTTCACCGCATCCACACAACGCCCTCCATTTCTACACTTGTTGTCTTGACAATCGTCGTAGTCAATATCACAATGCTCACCCACATAGCCCGGTGTACAGTCACATCTGTTGAATAGAATAGTCCAGCCTTCAATATTTTGTCAAAAAAATAATATTAACTTAATATTTTTCAGATTTAATAATAACCCTATTTGAAGCAATATATTGCAATTTTTATCTTCTTCAAAACCAGTATTTTGTAATAGCCATTAAAAGCACACGTTGTTCAGAGTTCCTGAGAGCTGAACCATTCAAGCTTTTATTACACAAAACATAATTCTAAATTGTGAAGTAGTTTAATAAAATTATATGGAGATCTAAAAGAGCCAATATGGTAATATCTACAGTCATTTACAAGCCTAAAATTATGCATGACGCGTGCCTTCATATTTACTACCTAGACTAACTTAAATTACCTTTATTCTAGGGTATTATCCCAGCATTGCTATATCATGCTTCACTCATTGGGGGAATGTACTAAGAGGACATGCTTTAATCTGCAATCTACACATATAGCCCATTAGCATGACAACCAGCAATTTATTACATTTTAGTTGTGATAACTAGGCTGTTTAACAGCTGTTTCCACTTGCAAAGAAACCATAGTATTTTATAAACGCACACCCATAGCATGACTAAAGGTGCATAAAGCTGAAGGGAGCTCAGAGGAGCAGTGGCTGGTGTGCTGGGATATAGGGTGACCGAGAGCTGGACACAACTGAACAACTAAACAACAACAACAAATCACTTGATGACCTGAGATGCTGGATCCTTTAGTAAATTCCCTCACTGTAAAATCATGTAAGGATTTTCCCTCTATCCATCCTCTATACACAAATCATCTAATCAATTTGTCTATTTGCTTTTTATTACAATAAAAGGAGGCAATTTCACCTAATATATTGATTGTTCATTTTTCTTAAACTAATTCAACGTGGCCTTTAATGAACCTCCAACAGGTTCTGTATGACTCCGACATATGTATTTCCTTAACTCGCTCTAGGTCAGTTTACTCATTGCTTTCTTTCAGGCTCGTTTTACAGTACAGGTTTATTCCACCTCTACAGAGTTTCTTCTTACATACATTTAGTATATTAAGCCTTACATAGCTATATCACAAGTCATTTCTTTTCACCACAGTAAAATATTATCTTCATTAGGTAAGGCAGCTTGCAAAGAAGACAAAATAAAATGATCTGAAGGAACTGATTGCAAACTTAGAGTATCAAATGTCATATTAGATGCCCAATTAAACACATCAGGTTGATTTTGGATCATTTACCTAAAGCAAAACAAAAACCAGGCTTTCTGTCAAACACATGCTCATTTGCTCAAGTCCTTTTGACATACGCTAACTCATCATCCCTCAAACGATATATTAGGATTGTAGTATGCTTGCTGATGAGAGTTGTACTTTCTCGTCTTTAAGCATGCTTGTCATGAAGTCTAGATTCTGCTAGGTGCTCTCTATGTCAACGCATTGCTCTATAGATTATTTAAGTAGCATGCTTATGTCTTGATTTGTATGTGGCCCACAGCCATTTTAAAAGGGCAACAACCATGGTACAAACAATCACAACAGATTATAATACTTACAACAACCACAACAGAAATGATGGTGATACCAGAGGAAAGCAATATGTATGCTTCAAGCCCATTTGGTGCATATTTAAGCATGTGTCATCTGCACCCAAAAAAATTAAATCATGGCCCAAAAATCCAGAGATATCATTAATCTTTCTGACTGATCTTTTTTTCAATTGTCTAAAAATACATTTAACTTCTAAAAGATCGACAAATGCCTCTTCACAATCTCCACGTTGGGAGTGTCTAGCCATTTTAATGAGTCTACTTCTGATTAATTAAAAATATTGTAATGTGATATATAATTTGTATAGAATACATATAATAAGGTGGAGTTTACTGTCTCATGCACACCAACCAGAATAGAGAGAACCTCTTAGGCACCCAGCAGAGAAAATGCTAATGTTGCGTCACTACCATAGTAATGGTGTCAGCAAAGAATGATAGTAGAATAATTGGAAAAAAAGAGACGCGCACAAGAGAAAAAACTTACTTGTATCCTTTAGGTGTCAGGATGCATTTGGAGTCATGCTGACATGGGTTAATGTCTTGGGCACAGAAATCTAGTTTCTCTTCACACAGCTCACCTGCAAACAGGACAATATCACATGAATTATGGTTGTGGTTCCACATTTATTGGCCGATAGGTATGTCATTAACATAATATATGAAATAATGACTTTCAAGTGAATCTCTCCATTACTGTAGTTTATCTATGCAAGACTATTTTTTAATCACTTTTATAATATCTGACAAAAGTCTTCTCTTTGTAAAAACCTCTACAAGAGTTTAGCGCATGGTTAATGCCATTGTAACATGAGACCAGTCAAACATACATTAACCAAACATGATCAGCCTTATTTAATTGTGATTTGGCCAATTGAATAGGGCTCTATATAAGCACAGAGCATATTTTTTTTACAAAAGTATTTAGATAGTGAACTTCTATCCAAAAGCAAGGTCTTCGCTAACTAAAAACTTCTGTAAATAAAATATGCTCTGTGCTTATATAGACTTATTCAATTTGCCAAATCACAATTTAATGAGGCTGTATATGCATTAACAAAATCAAATTCACTGTTTCTGGGAATATCATAAAAATGCATAACATACATGTCCTGCCAAGAAAGTCAAATCATGGCACATATTGAAGTCTTGTTCAAATAGATGTAAATGGAGAAGTTAAAATATTTCATCTTTCAGCAGTCAAGCGGTTAAAATGGAAATGTCCTACAAGCTGGTTCCTTATTCCCAATATGACTCGCATTACTCCCCCTGCTGATATCACTGAACTGTTTAACATAGGGCTAGAAATATTGACAATAATATGAAAAATATTGCATGATTATAAGCTCAGAGAACACCTATTTTATTTATCCAAAGCCTCTATGAGCTGAAATACTAAACTTAAGTTTTATGAAGTGGAATAATTAGCTTAGTATAAGAGAATTCAAGCTGGGATAACTACTTCCAGTCCGTTAAGGAATTACGAGACATTGCAATAGATGATTTGACTTACATGAATAGTATATTTTAGGGCACTTCCACCAGTTGGTTCAGTTACATAAAATGTATATGCATCTAACTTTACATCTGCTTCATTTCCTTAATTAAAACTCTTCCTTACCCCATCTATGTTTTCTAGATGCTAATTTTACATTCAGTAATTATATCAATCGGTTTTTGCTTATTTTTACCTCATGCCTCATACACTTTTAGTAATTACAGAGCTTCATTTACATGTATATGCAATGTACCATTTACCGTTACGCATAGTTCAACCGTTAAAATCTAAAACAAATTTCTACGCAAGACTTCAGGTGGAGGCTTTAAATGGTACGAAAAAAATGACTTAAATATATTTTACAGATTAAATGAATGTGATTTTGATGGCTAACTATAAAAAGTCTTAAAATACCCCAATTGAAGTATATATTTTAAGGACAGGTAATTAAATACCAGTGGGACGTTTTGCGGATGTGTACGACTGCTTCCTATCGCTTGTGCTATGTTTAATCTGGCATCAATAACAAATGAATCAATGTATAATATCCATTACTATTTTATAATTGTTTTGTGAACCCAGCCAACAAGAGCTAGTAGCAAACGTAAAGCCATGGACCATCCAATCTAAGCTTGCATTCGTCGCCATGTTGTGTGTAACTGCAACTAGAGAGAATAAGTAGGAGAAAAGGATTATGACTAACCTTTTTCCACCTCATTCAGATTAGCAGCTTGTGCAACAAAGACAGAAGAGACAAGATACATATATGTTCATTGGAAAACAACACAACAGCACTTTAAGCCAACAAACAAACACAGCAGCTAAGAAGCAAAATGGACAAGCAACAAGTAACATACTAATATTAATGCTGTTGGAAGACTGACTGTATAACAGGTCATGGTCATGATCAACTTTGAAGAATTAAAGAACTCCTGCTGGTTATGTCACTCCCAGACATTCATTGTCCACCACACATTTGAACTAGATGGTCATTGTATATTTAATTCTGGTATGTAAAACAAAATGGTGGTCCTGCTAGTAGAAATATATATATGGCTTGATAATCTCACCTGTGTATTCAGGTGGGCAAAGACATGTGTAATTGTTGATTCCATCGACACACGTTGAATTATTCTCACAGTCATTATCTTCACAGTCATCGATGTTCACCTCACAGTGTTCACCTTCAAATCCATCCGCACAAGTACACCTTAAGTAAGCAAAATTACATGGTCTAAGTGGTAAAACCTATGTATTAAATATAAATATACACTTGTATGGCAAATACAGGAAAATTACTTGGAGACCAAGTGGTTATCTTCTTCTTAAATGTCTGAAAAATAATATATTTTCTTAAGTCTTCCCATGTATATTATTATATACTGAAAACTTCTACTTAATATATACTGAAAACTCTACTCAAAATGAATATTTTTTTTACATTCATAGCTTTTAACTTCTCGCATATATTTATGATATGTGTATCTATTAAAATTAAGATAATTAGGAGCAAATTGTCAAGATAGGTTTCTAAATGTCAGTTCTGTAAAGGGTTTAAATTAATCTAGATTATGGATAATTTCTCAATTAATTGTGAAGAGAAGTATTTTATATCAAGTGCTGCTCTACCAAGCTTTAATTGGTATATTAGCATTACTGTGTGAACGAATTACAGTAATTTTAATAAAGAGTTTTATTCTTTTTTCATAAAGCACATTAATGTAATTGTACTGTGTGATTAAATAACTCCAGATCAAAATTGGTCACAGTGTGTTTATCTGCTACCATAGTGACTAAGTAATGAATCATTAACTTTCCCTTCACTAGGATTTACATTTTAACATTTACATACTTAATTTTTATTCAGTACACAGAACACTTGTTGACCCCAATGCCTTCCACACACATTAAATACCATGCTCATAGCAAAATACTCTAATGTGACATTAACTATTCAAGACAAGAAGCTGTTAAAAAAGAAAATAGCACAGCTTGGCCCATAAAATAGATCAAATGCAGAAGAGATTGTAAGTTTTCAGGATAATTATCCTTTCATAAAAAATTCAAATGCAAATATCGGAAATTGGCATGCCATATTAGTTGTATATGTTTACAGTTTTCGGTTTTAATCATAAAATACTAAATATGTATGTTATTTTATTTACATGTATGTAACATGACAATACATTTTACATGTATAGAAAGACAGTAACAGTCATATTTCTGTTCAGTGGAGGAGGACATTGCAAGAAACAGGGAAATTACTAGATGATTTTCTTTTTGTTAGTTGAGTGGGACAATGGAACAGTAAAATATGAGAGCAATTCAGGGTATAGGTCACATCAAAGGACATACAGATAAGTGAGATATGGTGGGTTGGAGCATGGGCAAGCATTAGGAACTTGGTGGGATTGTCCTTTTATTAATCCTTTATGGGTTGAATGCTTTGAATTTATTTCAGTGACATTAAAAAAGATTATCTGTTGTACCCCACAGGATTGTCTATTCCACATTTTTTCGGACGCTCTTAAAACCAGAGAACTTGAGTTAATTGTTCAGATTTGTTCCACAGTCAAAACTACCATTATTCGCAGATGGAAACAACCCAACCCTCCTAGTTGGGTTGAAGTATATCAAAAAATTAACTATGTTAGAGATTTAGAAAATCTCTATGAATCTGGCAAAATTATTAATCAACATAAATTTAAATGGTTGGTTTGGGTCTCTATTGTAGAATCGTGAACGTTTAACAAAATAAGTTTAGATGAGACTCTTTTTGACCCTCAACTGGGTACTAATATAGATTATGAATGTGGTGTGATTGTGGTGTGAATGAGGCTATATCTGTTTTTTGTTTTTCATGTTTTTCTATTGTTGTCATTGTAAAAAATATATATATATTTTTGTTTAAAATTACTAGGCATAGTCTTGTTTGTTTTGTGTATTTTTGTCATTTGAAAAATGGATAAAAATCTTAAATAAAAAAGGAACTTAAAGGGTATATTTATTTAAGTGGTGATTTATCAAAGTGGTGATAAATTGAAAAAGTGGTGTTAAATATTCCAATGTTCTACAGTATGTGCTCTACAGAGTAAAATGTATAATAAATAGGCTCCATGGAAAACCTAAAAAGTGGAGTTATTTTCTAACTACACATAACTTGCCTATTGCTGCTTATTGTCGCTAATATCTTGGCTTGATACATATACACGGAAGAGCAAATGCAACTGACATAGAGCCAGTGAAGTTCTGAGATGGCACAGTAGGTTTTTTGTGGGGGTAAAAAAAATGGAATATGATGAACAATTAATAATTTTGAATTTATTTAGGTGAGTTAAGGAGTAGGATAGTTTTTTTTTGTTTTTTCTGCTTTATCCGGTTTGCGGGAATAATGTTCCTGTGTGTTGCTTTTATAGTTTTCTGATTGAATACATTTTTGCATAAAAATGTGCCACAATGAGCATAATATTTTCTGAAAACAGGTGGTTAAACAGAATTACTGAGCCTCCGATTAGCTCACCTGTGCTCAAGCAGGGATATACCTAAATGTGAACTGTTGGTGGCCCACGAGGACTGGAGAAAAACACTGACATAGAATATGCCAAACAAAACACCTAGTGATACTTGGAAATGTATTTATAAAAAAGTGTTGATTAAAAGTGTGCATATCCTATACAGTGCGGCACATAAGATACATACCAAAATCCTTCTTTCTCTCCTTCCTTCAAGTGGCAAGTCCCACCATGATTGCATGGGTTGCTAATGCAAGCATGGATTGGTACATCACAATCCTGACCCTGTAAATTTAGGAATGACATCCATCATACAAGAATATCTACACTTACAGGAAATAAAAATAAATATAATACAATAAATAAATATATATATATATATATACAAAGAGAGAGAGATTAGTACCTTGAAGCCATATGGACATGTACACCTATAGAAGTCAACAGGATCATTGTTGCAAGTACCATCATTTTTGCATGGACTGGATAAGCATGGATTACATTTGGAGAGTATATTGATGTCAACAGGTCCTAGAGAAAAATAAAGAAATGGTTAAGTTTTATTACACATTAAATTAAAAGTTAATGAACTAAGTGAAAAACTGAAAAGTTGTTTGCTTTGAATAATTCAGTACACTTAAATGCTGAAGACATATTAGTTAAA
Source organism: Discoglossus pictus (assembly GCA_027410445.1). NCBI lineage: Eukaryota > Metazoa > Chordata > Amphibia > Anura > Alytidae > Discoglossus > Discoglossus pictus. The sequence continues at coordinate 61,295,969 of CM050163.1, read as the reverse complement.
AGTATTTAGACTTATGATTGAAAACTGAAATATTTACAAAGGAGATATGTTGAGAATGGATCACAAATAAAAGAAAATGCTAAATACAAGTACAGATTTTGTTTTAATACAAAAACATATACTATTTTTTTCGTTTACAATGGTATATAATGGGCAAAATATTTTTAGAAGGCAAAATAAATTAAATGACACTTTTACTGACTTTCAGAACACCTACTGGAGCTTGTGCATCCCTACCTTCAAAGGTTGGTTCCTAAACAGCATTAAGTTAGTTTTGTTACTTTAATAAAAAATAAACTTAAAACTCCTGATGTCTGTGCTCTATAAAACTTGTTTCAATACAGGTTATAATGGTGTACTATACTATACATGTAATACCTAGAGCCAGGATGTGAAAAAGCCAACAAGGTGGAACAACACACTGTCTGTAATTAATAGTATTAATGTAGCTATATGTTTTTTGTTCTCAACTAAACTTGCTAATTAAAACAGATTACCATACAAATTACTTTTCCAAGACCTTTTTGACTTTATTTAATGGAATTAATAAGAGACACACATTGTATGTTAATCCTTTTCCAGAAAACATTGGTTTTCATCAGATGTAACCATAAGCAAAATTCCATAACAAAACAAGTCATAAAAGGCAACTTCGTAAAAAGGAATATGTTCCAAAACAACATGTTTAAAATTCCTTGCAAAACAGTTTACCATTTTTTTCACGTAATCAAAAATCAACAAGACAGGGATATACAGGAAACATGCATGTCAGAAATTAGGAAGCCATCGTTAGACACATGTGGGAAGGTCAGAAGGTTTGTGGACACAGATGTTGTATCTGTACAGAAGAGGGGTCTGGACCCTTACCTGGGATTGGAAAACCACAAGGCCCTGGAATTTCTGGGGCAAGGATTATAACAAGGCCAAGAGTAAAAGATTGAAATACTATTAGAAACTTACATAGATAAACCAAATTTAAAAAGAAAGAAGGAAGTAGGATATATTAGTAACTAAAAAATGCATTTTTTTTTAATAATGTATATATTTATTTGTTATGTATAGGGGCACGTTAGTGTTCTAATACAGGGTTCTCTAAACGATAGTTAGGTATGGTCTAACAAAAACCCTTTATTGTGCATTTACTGTGCATTTAAACAAGTAATTACTATTTTTTTTAATCATGCACCCAGGCAGTATGAGCTCCTTATCACGTCTGCAGTACAATAGTAAGATTCTACAAGAACATGTATTTGAGTACATTGCTAGCAGCTCATGTTACACTACTGCCTGCTTTTACGCTGTTTTTTTTTTGCAGAGTGCTTTCAAAAGTTTTTCAATTTGGTACTTGCCCCTGGGCAACTTCTACTCCAGATTCAATTTGTCATTCAGAAGGTGGAGAGATCTGGAGCTTATACAGACGGCACATGATTTAAATTTTTTTTATTTAATGTTTAATACTTTAACACAGCACAATAAAGGTTTAATAAAGGTTGTTTTATTTATCAAGCCCTACCTAACTATTCTTTAGATACCCCTTTATAAGACCACAAAATTAGTCCTTTAAACATAATAACTTCAGGAAATTTCCAGCTATTGTTTTAGTTATTGCATTCAACTCTAGGTATTAGTAACTTCTTAGTGGAAATTAGTTGCTGATCAATTAAACAGTGGAAAGATAGTCCTTCCATAAAGTAATAGTTTAGCTGATCCACTAGTTTGAGGCAATATCTCTAAGACATCACACACAAAAAATCATCTGACTTTCATTGAAACCACATTCTAAAGAAAATAAAAAATAGTCTTACCGTGACAAGTGAATTTCTTTGAGGGAGTGGTTAGAAGGAGTTTATCCGCCATTTCGCTTGGCCCAGCACACCTTGCAATACCAGGCTCTTTATATTCTGACTTTACCCAGTCTGAAAGCCACTGCATGTTACAATCACAGTATAGAGGATTTGCCCCAATTGCACTGAAACAAGAAACATAGACTAGTCTTTAACTTCTTCAGCTACCGTACACTGGACTTTATTTACAGTAAGCCCTTTTAAAAACGAAAAAATGGGAATCTTTTTGCAAAATTCAAGCTTTAATGTACCACCTCTTACATACTATAATGGGAGCCATAATTGTTGTCTGTAATTCCTTCTCTTTTGCTTCTTTACCTGCCTTTTCAGATGATATCTTTAATATCAAAACTGACTCAACTACTACTATTGAAACTTGCAAGAAGTCAAAACAGGAAACTTGTTAATAAATATAAAATTATAAGAACTCTAAAAGTAACATTAAAGCAAGCCTTACAGGGACATGGACGGTTTATGGATTGTATCAGGTACATAATGTACCTATATACCTACTTTTATGTACTTTGTGTTATTAACAGTTGGTTAAAATTTCTGATTTTACTGCCTAAAATCATAGAAATAATCCCTGTATGGGTCTGCCATCTGCAGCATATGCAGACACTCACGTTATAGTGAGTGTAGTGTCCTAGCCTATCAACATGAACCAAGTAATCTTTCCATGTCACCCATTAACATACAATTCTATTAAACTTAATTATTCCATTAAACTTTCCATGTGCCCACAAACTTTAGATGTCACTTTATCGTAACATAAAAAATATATAACTCTTGTTTATATGCCTCAAATGTTTTTGCTTTATTCTGTAGATTTATGGTAAAAGTGGAGATTCATTTAAGGACATACTATTTCTAAATAGTTAGGGGTTCTGGCACAAAATAAAGCTACTTACAGATGTGACAGGGCTGTAAGGTCATTGAATGCTCCTTCTGGTAAGGCTGAGATGTCATTACCATGCAATGATCTACAAGAGAAAAAGTAAAATGTTAACAAAAATATAATAATAAAAAAAAAATAATATAATACTGTGCATCCCAAGTTTGACCAAATGCCTTGTGTAGACTATTAAACATTATTACTGATTTACATATTGGGATAACCACAGAAATCATGTTCGGTGCTCATTTTGATGTGGGTGGTACGCTGTGAAAGCATTTACCAGAGTGTTGAGAGAATATATTTATGGAATGCATCTGGAAAATATTACATACAATTATTATCATCATATTATGAATTTGTGTAATGGCATCAGTTCACGTATGTGTTGAATCTGTCATCACTTACAAGAGTCGGAGAGACTTTAAGCCATCAAATGTTCGGACTGGAATGCAACGGAGACGGTTGTAACTGAGGATCCTGAAATCAGACAAGCCAATGGATATTTAAGTGGGTTTTTACATTTTATATGCTTAAATTGTCTATTGAGAACACTGGATTTAATATTACCACTGACAAGAAGACTAACTCTAGAGTAACTAGGGAGTAAGTCTTAATCTAGTAATTCCTGTCCTGGGTAGGCAAGCAATCAGATGATACTGGCTACTGCACGTATAAAAATACTATCCTATCTGTATTGTTCTTCCTTTGTGATGGCCACCCAACACCATGGGTGTGGAAATCAGTTACAGAGAAAGAAAATGGTTAAGTATGCATCCATATGAGTTAGAGTAGCACAAACCTAAATCAGTCTCTGATTCCATTATAAACCTTATAAGAGACATAACGTTAACAATCTTAGTATTTGTCTACAAACACAAGAGAAGACAATGGCAAGTAATCATCAAATGGTGTTTTAGGTTTTTAACCATTAACCATTTTTTTTCTATATGGTTCTTTAAATAAACATGGTTGATAATGGGCAAAATGTTTTAGAAAACAATAAATAAATAAAACAAATTTTTTACATTACTGCATGGATCCATTTTGTTTTTATCTGCTGCTTTCTCTCAAATTGTGTCCTTGCAAACTAATGATCATTCCATTAGATCTGATAATTGTTGCAGTTGCAGATGCTACATTCCCATTGTGCAGATTTAATTGTCTACTCCTAACTCAGGAATTTGAACAGCAGGAACCAAAATGAAGCAGATCTGATTTGACAGCAGATAAGAACCAATTAGGGCGCATTTGGTCTGCCCATTATAAATACCTACATATTTGCCTTAATTAATCCTCAGGATAGCCCTATGCTTATCCCAGGCATTTTTAAGTTCCTTAATTGTGTTTGACCCTACCACTTCCACTGGAAGAATTGTGGAATCAACATAATTGCATACAATAAATTAGAAGCTGTATTTTATTTTAATTTCTAAAAGCATCTGGAATATTTTAAGTGTAGTTCTTCAGAATAATTAGTTTTAAATCCACGACCACAGTGGTCCTTTAAACATTTGGTGTTAAAGCAGTATCACCTAGTATTACCTAGTATACCATCTTGTTTTCTGCATTGTGTACTTGAGTGCGACATTATGATACTTACAAGGTAAGAAGCTGAGTCATGTTGCTGAAGCTCTGGTTGGAAAGCGTGCTGATTCGGTTGTTGCTCAGGTCTCTACAAAAGACACATGTTCTATGTTAAACTACTTATGAAAGCAACATTAGTAAGACCATACATAGCACATTCTTGTGTTGTTTATGGCGAAACGAAAGGGACACAAAGAATATTATTGATGTTATTTTATAACAAGTGTTGCTAAACAGTGTTAAGGAAGGACACTTTATATACAAGTATGGTGTGTGGTGCTTTGGGGTGAAGTTGGATTTATTTTATTGGAGGCAAACTTCAGGTAAACAACTTTACATGTGCATTTTTTTACCAATGTATAATTAATAACAGGTAATCATGGCATAATTCTCAGTGCATCTGGTTTATATTTAAGAATCGCTTTCTTAAAATAATTCAGGTTTCTCCACATGCTACATTATTGTACTAAGCCATCAGGTTTAATGCATTACATTAAAGAACACGCTTTTCCGCCTAAAATAACCTTTATTTTATATCAAAGAGGGCACCTAGAGAGGATTAACTATGTAGAATGTATGGAACTTGTCTAGATTGTCAGTTATTCCTCCATTTTTTTGGAGAGCAGAAGCTGCTATGCTAAGATCAGCTTATGGTACTGACAATCAGACTCCTGAGCTGATTGGGTCATAAGTCCAAGAGCCGACTCAAGAGCCAACCAGACTGCAGCTGAGTTCCATACTGTGAAATTTACACTCATTTTCTCTATTCTTCAGTAGCTCACATCATCTAATAGAGGAATTGTGTAGATAGATATATAGATAGATATATAGATAGATAGATAGATAGATAGATAGATAGATAGATAGATAGGCCAGTGATGAAACTTTTACAAATATATTTGAACCTCTGTACGAGTACTCTTTCATATAAGAGCAACTTGTGCTTAGGTGAAATTACCCCATTTAAAATACACTCACAAAATATTGATATACAATTAGATAGACCACTTTTAGATTAAGTTAATTATTTTGCTAAAACATCTTCTAAAAAGTCTTATTGCTTTATAGGTCCAGGAAATTTTAAGCATTCGCTGGCTGTTAAAAAAAAGGGTTTGCTAAACAAAAACAGTAGATACTGTATACTTTGCCGAGTATTTGCATATGGCAACAACATAGGCTATGCATGGAAATCAGTGGTGACTGATGAATTCTCTTACAGCCGGCCCCAGTCTTACAATTTTTACAGAAGCCACGGTGAGGAGACAAGGCCTTGAAGCTACGGAGCAATTATATTTGAGTTTTTAAAGTTTTAGCAAAACCATTTATAATTCAGGAAACTGCTAGAAATTGCCATTATGTACTGTGGTCTATGTAAAAAATATAGAAATAATTTATTCAAACCGCATATAGATAAGATGTTAAAGAAATGACCCAATCCAGGCGACCATGTGACAATAGGTGGTAACATAAGAGTACTGTACAATTATAATACAATCATTTTTTTAGATACGTCTAGGTTTATACACATACTGACACTACAGGTGGAGCCCTGTCTGACTCTTACAACATGGCTCCAATAACATCTCCTTTATTACAATAGAAAGTCCCCTTCTTGCTACCTTGTTGTGGTGAAGGGGCTTGTGCACTTCAGTGAAGCTGTAAGCTAAACCATGTATAGTCACCCAAGATGGACAGGTCATATCAGAGGGGTAAGACAAATCGCGGTCCACTGGAGAAAAAAAGGCAACCCACTCCAGTATATTTGCCCAGAAAACCTTATGGATAAGCATAACCAGACACAAGATGTGCTTGGCATGCTGCGGTCTATAGAAGAGTCAGACACATCAATGCTCTGTTTTTCCTTTATATACTGTACAAAGTATTTATTTGTCATATTAGGTTGATCATACATAGTCTGAAAGGAAGATGTGTTTGATCGATACTGTAGTATCCTCAGGGCCGGATCTACCTTTCGTAGCCCCTGGGCAGTGAAGTGGAGGAGCCCCTGTGAGTGAGTATGTAAGGTATGCACGGAACCATTTTTGCTTTATGTGTGCATTTAAGTTCCTTTTCCTGTTATAATTCTCTTGTTCTAGGTGGTTACCCCCTAGTAGCCAGTCTATGAACAACGGCATTTCATTTTCTTTTAAGCCAGGAACCATTTTTTTTTTCCTTACAGGAAAGAGCGCTTAGGCGGCTGCATAGTTGACCTAATAGGTAATCCAGCCATGAGTATCCTGTGTTATCTATTGCTTATAATTATTAGGTCTTCACATTAGGCCTTTACGACGAGGCCCTCAACTCTATGAAATGTTTAGAAATATTTAATTATTGTAAACCTATAATTCATGGTACAAAGTATGCTGGAACCTTACAAATAAAGGTTAAAAAAATCACTTTTTCAAATACAACAAAAGCCTTAGATTGTTTTAATTAGAAACATCACTTTTCGTCGTAATAAATAATCTCCATTAGTTTTACTTACATAAGAGTTAAGTGCTTGTAATTAGCCAGTTCCTTTGGAACAAGGGGAAATTGGTTTCCATCCAGGTACCTAAGGAACAAATACAAAATTAAAGTGATTACTGTACAGTAACGTTACAATTCTTTATAAAGGCATCCACATAAAAGTCCCTACGGTTGGGAGATACCATTTATGGCAAGGTAACAATAAAAACATAACATTGCTATAACTCAAATAATATTTTCTGAGTCAGCAGCATGCATAATGTATTTGCTTTTTAGGTCAGATTGCTTTGCAAAGATCATTGTGTATGTTTTTTATATATAGAGAGCTAATGAGGCTTCATTGAGGGGGAATCTGAATTTCATATTAAGGATTAAGCAACTTGTAACTTCACATTTGTAAGAAAGTTTGCTCGTAGTTAAAACTGGATGGATAATATTATGACTTGATTTCCGAGAGATTATCATAAAACTGCATTTTCATGTAGCAAAAATAAAGAGGAATAACATAAATCAATATTTAGAATTTATTATTGATGCCAAAATAGAAAGTCCAAAGAGCAGAAAGAGTGATTTCGTTTAGGTCATTAGAAACCTGTTCTATACTTAAAATGTGATTTGTAAAATATACTAATACTATAATACACAATATAAAAACAGTAAGTAAAGGCTTTATTAGTAGGAACACTCCATTAAGTTGCCTATGCAATATATTACTTTATATTGTATTCACTGCTTTTCTACACTGTATGGTGTGCTACTGCTTTCAAAAGTGTATAGTATTTGTTATATTACAATTCAAACATAAGATGTTATTTTCTTTATGTTCTTAAGACTTTAAAAACACAATTTCTCAGTTAACTGATACATTTCTCTATTTGTTTTATATGAAAAGATTGCAACATTTAATTTAAAGTAACCATTTTTGAATTGAAAGAAAGAGCCCATCACTTTTAATTAGGTTTCACTGTATACTGCAATAATGTTATATGTTGTATTGGACATTCCTGTTATATATATATATATATATATATATATATATATATATATATATATATATTATTACCGTTTATTTATAATGCACCAACATATTCCTTAGCGCTGTACATAAGATAAGTTCCAGACAAAGAGAAATACAAATCAACACCTATCAAAGCAAGGAGTGCTTTCCCCAAAGTACATTGCAGGATTGAAACTCACAGACTTACAACCTAAAGGTATTGTGTGTGGTAAAGGAGGGAGAGAGAGGTGATGAGTGTGTTAGGGTGGAAGGTGATACGCTTCTAGTGAGGTTTTGAATGTTTCGAGGCAGGAGGATAATCTGGTGGAGCGAGGCAAGGAGTTCTAGAGATTAGGGGCATCACGAGCAAAGCCCTGAAGGCGAGAGTGAGAGGAGGTGACAAGAGTTGTAGAAAGAAGAAGGTCATTAGCAGAACGAAGAGGGCGGGTGAGGGAGTATTTGGAGATGAGAGCAGAGATGTATGGGGGAGCTCTATTGTTGAGGGCTTTGTAAGTTAGGGTCATGATTTTAAATGTTATTCTTGAGGCTATGGGCAGCCAGTGGAGTGATTGACAGAGAGGTGGGGCCGACACTGTACGTTGTGTATGGAAGTTGAGTCTAGCGGAGGCATTCATAATAGACTGAAGTGGAGATAGTTGGGTGGTGGGTAGGCCAATAAGAAGCGAGTTGCAGTAGTCTAATCGAGAGTGTATTAGGATTTTAGTGCACATTTACTTAATTTGGACTGTAAAACGTAAATTCTCTGTTGCTAGCGCCTATATAGAAGCTATGTTTTTTATCCAGTGCATTATATTTAATCTGAGCAAGTAGTATTTCAATAAAGTAAATTTGAATATATACAATTTGGTGAATAATTTTGTCATGGTATGGAAAATAATAAGAACTATGGACCAGCAGGTGGAGTAGTATGTTGATTACAACTGGTAACATTAATCTTCCTTCTCATTATTTCAAATTATTTCCTTCGAATCACCTCCATAACCAATTTAGAGTTTAATTTGCTATCCTTATATCATACGTATAATTGTGGTTGGCACCAATTCAACTTTTGTCAACTATTGGGTGCACTGCTTCATATTACACTGTATTTCTGCACTAATGACCTCAGATTGAAAGCAAACAGAATATGTTCCTTACAGTTCTGTGACCTCCTTGGGGATGCCTTTTGGCAATGACTTCAGTCCTTTGTTACTGCAGCGTACAACGGTATCTAGACAAGTACACTCCGATGGGCAGCGAGAAAGTGGTGAACAACTGTTATCATCATTTCCTGGTGAATAAAAGCAAAACACAAGCTGGTAAGTTCAAATTTGTACATTTTGCTGGCAATAATGAATTTTCTTCAATACTGAATTAGGTCTGATTTTGCAAAGCTCTTCTGTAACTGTTATATTTATTAATGTACAAAATATTGAACAAATAACGATATAAAGTATGCTGGCATGCATGTGGTAGGGAAATACACAGTAAAATAATTTTAAAATGTCTAGGATAAGAATATATATGATTAAGCTTTTTTATGTTGAAAATTGTACAGACCAGATGGGACTATTGGGTCTTATCTGCCATCAATATAACAAAAATCTAGTCTATTTTTAATGACTGTACTGATGGCGAATCTGGGATTATGTTGGACTAAGGATCTTCATTTTGTACATTTATTAACTTTTTTAAAAGAAAAACATACAATAAAAACACCACAAATAGTACTGCTACATTCTTAACCTGAAAAATGTAATGTAAAGGAACAAGACATAATACCATAATGTCTAGAGCGTCTAAAAGTAGAAGGGTAAGATTTTTAGCCTTGGTTATAATGATAAACTTTTCAGATTTAAAATTGTGGGTGCTGATCGATTACTTTGACTGCACAATGAGTAAATGAGAGGAATAAATGCAATATTTTAACTGAATTTAATCTCACCATCATCACAAGTAAAGTCCTGAATAGCCACGTCCTGTATGGGAATCTCCTTTAGAAAATAAGGCTTTTGGCATCTCGGGTTACCAGTTACAATGCGTTTTTTCCTAAGCCAATCTCCCAACCAAGCAAGATGGCAGTTACAATTGAAAGGATTTGCCAGTAGGTTCCTAAAGGAAGAGGTACAAATGTAACATTAGTGTAATTCACATAAAAAGACATATATCCATTAAATCCAACCCCATCTTTCTGGGTATATAATGATCGAGAGAAAGTCATCAAAACGGGAACATTTGTTGATTTTGGCACATGGTCAATTTAATTCCTTTACAATGTTAATATAAAAATCCAACTTCTTTGCAATGTTACAAATTAGCAGCCTTATTAAATTACGATTCGGCCAATTGAATAGGGCTCTATATAAGCACAGAGCATATTATTTTTACAGAAGTTTTTAGTTACTGAAGACCTTGATTTTGGTTAGAAGTTCACTAATTAAAAACTTTTGTAAAAAATATGCTATGTGCTTATATAGAGTCGTATTCAATTGGCCAAATCGCAATTTAATAAGGAGGTAAATCTGTGGTGCCAGCTATTCTAATTAGTAAATCCCACAACTTGCCCTTGTTTTATTAAACCATATACTTTTTATTTTATTATTTTGGATTATATATTGCTTAGAATGAAAATTCCACCTACTAAAACTCTCTACTTATCTAAAATTATCTCAACGCATTGAATATCCCTTAAGAGTTCACAAGAAAAGATGGAGCAGAGCGGCTCTTGGTATTTTGGAGTAGCGCTATATTCACTAATTACCGGAGATAATGTCATGATTCTGGAATTGGAGAGAAAACTCTCACCTTAGTAGATATAGCTCTTGACTTTAACATTAACTGCCATGTAACCATCTAAACCATAATACATTGCAATGCTGTTTAATTCATAGTTGCCTTGTTGAGCCCTAAACAAATCTCCTACTTAAATTACAGCCAGCGGGTACTTCTCTTGATAAATTCATATTTGGGTTTCTACTGAATTCCCATTCGCCATCTTACACGGCAAACACCAAGTAGCAATATTACATCTCTGGTATCTGTACAACACATTTAACAAGTTATTTGTATTTGTACCTAATCTGACTTGCTGTCAAACCACACCTCTCCCACAATGCAGTAATTTGATACACAGGGATGAGGGTGGATTACTTTTTATTATTGGATTTTAACTGACAAGAGCAATTTCATTAATTTGTCATCTCGAGATTTCCATCTCTCCCCTGCTCCAGAGAACAGGTTTCCAATCTAAACTGACAGCCAAGTTGATTACATGCCAGTTATAAAAATGAATTTACTTGCTATTCCCAATACCCCTGGCATCTCACCACTTCATCTTTGCCTATTGACAATTCTATTCTTCATAAACATGCCATCTTTAATTTTCACAAATTAGTCAGTAGGTGTACAATGTCACATTTCATATAGATAAAGGAATAAATGTTGCACCGGTCAATGTACCTCATAGAAAGAGCTGGTTTGGTGGTTTAAATCTTATGATAATTACATTTTCTCAGCTGGGTTTTATAAACTGAAATATTCATCACTGAGAGCTATAAATGCATCCAAATCAGTTCTATACTAGCCAATAAAAATACAATTACTAAACCAGCAAATTTATAAAACAAATGTTTATTTTTCATTAAAACAATTTTCAACTAGTTGAAATGTAATAGCTAGAAATATCTTAAAATAATTATTTTATTTAGGTGCTATGGCTAAATGCAAGTTATGTTTGAATACAAACTTTGCAGTACAGTACTGCATTCTCTTTACATAGCAAAAGAAAAGAGACTTAATACAGAATCTGGTGGTGCCACCATTTATTATATTAGAGATGTGGCTTATAAGCTACATTACAGTCTGAAAAGTGTAATAATGAAAATCTATATGCTCTGTATGTTATTTAAAAACAAGTGTAGCAGCAATATTGATCCAAAAATCCATCTATGCATGCATCAGTACGAGCGAATGTTCCTACTGGACTGTCACAGATAATGGTCAGGATGTCTACCCAACAACTGAAAATAAACATGGTTACAATGGGATAGCGATAGCCATGAAATGGGGGAGCGAGAAAGCCATGGAATGCGAAAGAGAAACAGCCATGGAATGGGGAAGAGAGAGAGCCATGGAATCGGGAAGAGAGACAGACATGGAATCGGGAAGAGAGACAGCCATGGAATGGGGAAGGGAAACGGCAATGGCATGGGGAAGAGAGACAGCCATGGAATGGGGAAGAGAGAGCCATGGAATGGGAAGGAGAGACAGACATGGAATGGGGAAGAGAAACAGCCATGAAATGGGGAAGGGAAACAACAATGGAATGGGGAAGAGAGACAGCCATGGAATGGGGCTGAGAGACAGCCATGGAATGGGGAAGAGAGACAGCCATGGAATGGGGAAGAGAGAAAGCCATGCAATGCGAAAGAGAAACAGCCATGGAATGGGGAAGAGAGAGAGCCATGGAATCAGGAAGAGAGACAGACATGGAATCGGGAAAAGAGACAGCCATGGAATGGGGAAGGGAAACGGCAATGGAATGGGGAAGAGAGACAGCCATGGAATGGGGAAGAGAGAGCCATGGAATGGGAAAGAGAGATAGACATGGAATGGGGAAGAGAAACAGCCATGGAATGGGGAAGGGAAACAACAATGGAATGGGGAAGAGAGACAGCCATGGAATGGGGCTGAGAGACAGCCATGGAATGGGGAAGAGAGACAGCCATGGAATGGGGAAGAGAGACAGCCATGGAATGGGGATGAGAGACAGCCATGGAATGTGGAAGAGAGAAAGCCATGGAAGATGGAAGAGAAACAGCCAAGGATGTAGAAGAGAATTGGACATGGAATGGGGAAGAGAGATAGCTATGGAATGTGGATGAGAGACATCCATGCGATGGGGAAGAGAAACAGCCATGGAATGGGGTAAAGACAGCCATGGAATCGGGGAGAGACAGGAATGGAATGGGGAAGAGAGACAACCATGGAAAGAAGAAGAGGTAAGTAGGGAAGAAAGAGACAGAGAAGAGATCTAGATTTCATGAAATACATTTAATATGTTACACATTAATATAGAGTAATCTAATAATTTGTCAGACAAATAGAAATATAATCAGACTCTACTTACAATGTAGACAGAGAATGTAAAGTATCAAAAGCCCCAGGAGCAACTGTAGTAATCTGATTGTCATAGAGAGAGAGTAAGCGCACCGAGCTCAGTCCCGTGAAGCTGTCATTATTGACACAGCTAATGCGATTGCTTCTAAGCATCCTAAAAAAGGAGAAAAGATTAGCTGTGTTATTTCAAAGAGCTCACATTTATTATGATATTCTGAAGAACATTTCTTTTATCTGCTACAACAAATGAAAAAAGCTTTATACAATAATTTCCAGATTATCCGTATTAGCTATTATATGCAACATCTTGGTAGTGATTTGGGAGAAAATCCCCAGATTCAGACATCCCTCTACCTTTGAGACTTACACTTATATCCTTTATCTTGATACTTATGTCGATCTCTTAAAGATATTTTGTTTTTATTTAGCACATTTCCTGGTGGTGAGGTCTTGTAATTCCATAATTGGGATTAACTGTAGAAACATCTACCAATCTCAGCATTCCAAGTGATTGTCAGAGTTTCTCTTTGTAATTATGGTTCTAAAATGAATTATCTAGAGCTCTATAAGAACCACTCTTATTACGAGTTCACCAGTATAACAAATAAAGGGATGATTAAAAAAGTGGGGGTTGGATATATTTTTGAGTAAAAAGGGCATTCAGGGTTATACTGGATAGAGGGATCCGATCGCCAGTATTTCGGGTCAGGAAGGAATTTTAAATATTTTCCCCCTTTTGAGACAATTGGCAATGTGTTTTTTTTTTTTTCTGTTTGCCTTCCTCCGGATAAATTAACAACTAATCTGCATATTGCAGATCAGGGGAGATCTAAAAAGGTTGACCATTAACATTAATTACTATGTAACTATGATTAACAGCAAGTAAGTAATCACATAGATAACTTGCATTTGGTCAACCAAATTTAATGTGCTTGTGACTCAAGACAGACCGATGCCATACGGCAAAATAGCGCAAATCTAATATTTTTGTCATGTGACAAAGTTTTTAAATAACTGCTGATGCAGCGGAAACATTAAAGCTGCTTATAACATTTCTGAATACAAATATAAAAAATACTCAGGCTAGCTGAATTTCTGAAGACAAAATAAAATAATAATTTTGAACCATTTTAATCAACAGGAGCCTCAAATTGCTTCACTCCTTCCCAAGATCTGCTGGTGGGTCTTGGGAAGGGGTTTGAGAGCCACAGACCAAGATCACAATCAGGAAGATGATTAATAAATTAATATTAAAAAATAATAAAAAGGGCAAGCTAATAATGACCAAAAATACACTCTTAAAAATACTTACAATGTTTTTAATCCTTCCAGGCCCTTAAACATCTTGTGGCGAACATTTTCCAAGCGGTTATTGGTCAGTAGAAGTTCGTTCACACCATTAGCTCCCTCAAACGCTCCTTCTTCAACATCCGAGATCTTGTTATTGCTCAAATTTCTAAGAATTGGGAACAAGTACATTAGACTCTATACTATATTACTGAATACAGTTTTGACTCCTTATAATACGATTACTACTATTGATTTAATTGGTAATGACTGTGTGAACTCCAAAATATGCATGAGATTTTAGTTTGAATCCATTTGGTATCATCACAACATCCTTTTCGGCACAAATGAAAACAGTTATTTTTCTAGGAGTTATGCCAATGGCACCATATTACAGATAAATATCACATACCGTCCAAATCAAACCAATTGAAAGTAACATTTAAGGCAATTGTGGCTACTATATTTAATATTTATTCTGAAAAGAAAAAATGTAAATGCGTATTTGTAGTCATTATTATTACTATGATTCTATGCTTAATTTCCATATAAATAAATCTACTTTCCAAGTACAATCTTGATAATAAACATGGAATCTGGCATTTCTTTTAAATATACTACAGACATAGAAGAAAATAAACACATAAATTATTTACTATGCCAGCCAAGTTAAACATTGTATGTAGGCTTGTGTTTCCCAAGACTTTTATTTTAAGAAAATCAAACATTTTTTGGTTTGTTTTAGTGTTTTCAAAGAAATACTGAGCAAGACTAGATCAACATTTGCTTCATAAAGCCACTGTAGATTAGGAAAATCTTCATGTGTTTGTGAAACTAACATCATTAGAAACAGTGTAAGTCATGAGCATAGACTTAGCATTTTAGTATTTTCTGTTAGTGCAAGGAAGCTGCCATGATTTTAATACATTAATATTACTTTTTCAAGGCATGAGACTGTGGTTGCAGAGCAAGGCAAGCAACATCTGCTAATATATATATATTTGACCTAAAATTATTTATGCTCATGGCTTAGATACCTAGGGCCTCATTCAATTGCGATTTGGCCAATGGAATAGGGCTCTATATAAGCACAGAGCATATTTTTTTTACAGAAGTTTTTAGTTAGTGAAGACCTTGCTTTTGGATAGAAGTTCACTAACTAAAAACTTCTATAAAAAAAATATGCTCTGTGCTTCTATAGAGCCCTATTCCATTGGCCAAATCGCAATTGAATGAGGTCCCTAGAGTGGTTGATTTGTTACATATTTCAAATATATGATGTTTTATTCTTCCAAACAGGGCATAGGTACTGGGGGAGGAACAAATCCTCTTCAGATTATATGAACAGGGGATACAAAAAATAGCAAAGTTAAACTTAATCATGCATTACCAGATTTAGCCACTAGACCAACACTGGGGGGAGGAACAAATCCTCTCCAGATTATATGAACAGGGGATACAAAAAATAGCAAAGTTAAACTTAATCATGCATTAACAGATTTAGCCACTAGACCAACACTATGGAGCAGTATGTCTTTCTCATGAAAGCTTTAACCCTGCCTGTCCTGGGAGTAGATTTGAACTGCACTACTCAGGGCCACAGTTTTTTTCTCTTTAAACTGTATCTCCCCAGATTTATCTGGCCTCTTACGCCCATGCAAAAGTTCAGTGGCCCTTTAAAAAAGTGCATGAATTAGTTTAAACAAAGTCTAAATTACAAATTTAGAAACCCTATTGAAACGGAAAACCAAAGAATCAAGAAGTGTAGACATGGACATCATTTAGCTTTGATATCTCTCTAATGAAAGTTTAATGAAGCGAGAAGTCAAAGGCATGTACTGAATGTGCTGAAAGTGGAAGAACAGCCTGGTTCAGGGAATAAGAAAAAAGATACTAAAATCATTTTGAATTGCTCATGCTTCTGAGATTCATGCTGTGCTGGCACAACAGACCAGCTGTCTGAGCCCAAGAATGAGCACTTACTACAGAAAGTAACCTGTAAGATCCACCACTATCACTTCTCAGGGCAGAACATATGTCACAGCTTTCACTGGCTCCTAAACCTCTGCTAAAATGTAATAAATGAGTCAGTGCAAAGAGACACACCGAAGATAACTGTTTTTTTTAATTAAAGACTAACATTTTTCGTAGCTGAGGGAGTTTCTTGAAGATCCCGGTTGCCTCCAACACTGTAAATTCATTGTTGTTCAGGCGCCTGGTTAAAAGAAAAAATATTACATATTGATATAGATTTTTTCCCCATAACAAATCCTTATTCACATTTTCACTGTTAATATTCTTACAGAAACTAATTCATGTAATATTTTTTATAAATGTTAGTTTTATTGTTTATATTATATTACAAATTCCCAGCCAGCTTTAGATATGTATTCCCTTATCTAAATATTTTTTTAATGGATAGCTTTTAGAAAATAAAACACATAAATAATCACAATAATTATTATATTAACTATTATATGCAATTATTTTACAGAAGCAGCAATTGACTTGTTTGAGATGTTTTCTCCACATGAAGTGGCCTTGTAAATTTGAATTGATTTCCATTAGTGCTATTTACAGGGCTGGCATTAAGGATTGCTGTATTGATCCCCTATCATAAGAATAATCTATATATAAACAGAAATAGTGGCTCCCACTATATTAAAATTACATATGTTAGATAACAAGTTAAAGATAATATTGTATTAACTTTGTAAAATAATGTTGACTGTTACATTATTAAGTGTAGATATTCAAATTGTAAATATGAGATTACAGCTATCCTTTAACACAATAATTATACTATACATTATATATATATATATATATATATATATATATATATATATATATATATATACATATTTATCGCTCTTTTGCCCACCATTAATGAAATGATTGTTGTGGTGAACTACCTCCTCAAAAAATCCACAACACAAACTAACAGCCTTATTAAATTGTGATTCAGCAAATTTAAAAGGGCTCTATAAGCACAGAGCATATTTTTTTTACAGAAGTTTTTAATTTGTGAACTTATATGCAAAAGCAAGGTCTTCACTAACTAAAAACTTCTATAAAAAAATATGCTATGTGCTTAAGAAGAGCCCTTTTCAATTTGCCGAATAGCAATTTAATAAGGCTGTTAGTAACCGGCCCCACACTGATGAGAGGCAGTAACCTTGCAACAGCTGTACGTGGGTGGGATTCCTAACTTGTGTATAATCCAACCTTAGCTTTGCTCAAAGCTGTGTGACACAGAAGGCATATGCTTAAGGGAAGCCATGTTTGAAATGGTTATGGATTGCAAGAACAAAGCCTTTGTGGGCACATTTGCATGTTCCTGCCAAGGTTCCCAGAATGCAGTGTAATAACTGTATTTCTCGGAATTCTCTGAGCTTTTTAACTTGTTTTAGACATTCAAATGTGAACACAAACGTACTATATATATATATATATATATATATATATATATATATATATATATATATGTATATATATATATATATATATATATATATATATATATATATATATATATATATATATATATATATTATACTCCAAGGAAAACATTTTAAGTACACACTTAAAGTCATAACCCCACATACTTGATAACTTAACCGACTACACATTTTCACACAGTATAGACTATAAATTCATATAAAATAGCTTTTTTTTTTACTTAAATCACCATTGTACAATTCTGAATTTTTAATTCCCTGGAAAATTTTGATTTCCTTGTTGCTCGGCCAAATGTTAAATGAAGCATATTGTGGGGGGGTTGTACAGTAGTGTGGGATGCACTTACAACTCAGCAGTGTACTGGGGAATGTGATCGGGGATTTTGGAAAGTTTTTGATTGGAGCAGTCCACCGTTGTCCCTTCACAGCGGCATTTCTCTGGGCAAGCCAGATCAGCAAAGCAGTCTCCACTAAGCTTGGATCTGTAATCTTCTGTGCCTGTGGAATATTTAAATACGTCATACTTATGTGAACAAAAATGAATTTGGTTGTTTGGGATCCGTACAGGTATCCATAAATAGGTAACCATCGAGGTAAAAAGGTCAAGGTAAAAACACAAGTTACATTTGAAATAATGCATTCAACAAAGACAGACGTGAAGGTTGTGGCACACAAAGACTTGCTGGGAGAAAAACATGGAAGGGTGGACATGACAGGATCATAAGCTTTTCACAGCTGTTTATCTGCTGGTTGTATTCACCGACTATCTTGTACATTTACATTTTATTTCACGTTATAGCACAATTTCTTAATACTAACAAAAAGCATTACACTTTTACTTGTCAGTATTAGTAACACTTAAAAAATAGGACATTTTCCTATTGGATGGCCGCTAGTAGTGGCGGCAGCAGTGGCGGTGAGCGGCTGCTAGATGGCACAGCCGAGATTTTACTGCTGATTTTAGTGAATTTCATCTAAAATGTAACTACGTTAATTTTTATAGCATTAGGGTTAAGGGTAATGGGTTATGTAAGGGGTTAGGTAGGGTAAGGGGTTAGGTTAAGGGGCTATGTAAGAGGTGGGGGTTAGGGTTAGGGTAAGGGGTTATGTTTAGGCTAAGGGGTTAGGGTTTGGGGTTTGGGTAAGGAGTTAGGGTATAGGTAAGGGGTTAGGGTAAAGGGTTAGGGGTTATGGTAAGGGGTAAATGGTTAGGGTAAGGGGTAAATGGTTAGGGTAAGGGGAAAATGGTTAGGGTAAAGGGCTATGGTGACAGTTTCAGGTTAGAAATTGTGTTAAATTACGACATCGACATCTAGCAGCCCCTCACTGCGCTGCTACCGACACTGCTCCCTGCCACCTAACAGGAAAGATAAAAATATATATATATTTTTTAAGTATAACAGACTTTTTTAATCATACGGTTTGAATGGTAACAACATTATATTAGATATAAAGTTGCTCGCCCATAGATGAGCAGGTGCAGACTTAGCCCTTGCTATGCTCTGCAGTTTTCAATACTACATTATTTCCAAACTGCATGGCTGGTGGAAGGACTAGTAACAGTGCATTGCCCTGCCATGTGATGTTAATCCTTCCTCCAACAATGAAGGTAAAGTCATTTTTGCACAAGCCTCAGCAGCTTGCCATGCTGTAGAAAGCTGCGTGACGTTCCATGGTGCTTGACAGAACCATGTTTTACTCATTCCTCACAACCACATGGTTAGATCAAGCACAACAGAACATCTCGCCTGGTTACCAAAAAGTGCATCCATAAGGCCAAAAGGGTAAAGTAGGAAGGAAGAGGTAGGAGCTGTAGAGTCTCTGGACGTGTAATACCTGTATGCAGCAGAGCATTCGTATTACAGAATGAGCCCCGCCATAGCAACAGTATTAACAGGGCAGCTTAAGCAAGGAGCACGTGAAAAGAGAAAAAAAAACTGAAGAAGTTGTTGCTTTTTTCCATTTTTCAATTTCCACAACAGACATAGTAAGGATCTCGGTAATAAAACACCAGTTCAACTTAAGATGATCCAATAATGTGATAATTTCACGTGAAAAGTCAGTGTTAAGTGTATACCTCACATCCAAGTTATTAGTTGGCAGCCGTACAAAACTAGAAAGGGTTTTTCGGCAGAATATGTAACCTTGGCCATTCTAGCAGAGAAGTGTAAAATGCAATAATGCAATCTATAAAAAATAAAATAAAATGAAATGTAAAAAATAAGCTTTTTATGGATTTGGAAAATAGAGATCGGTGATTAAATGTATGAACATAAAAGAGTCTCATACTCCATAAACACTTAACTTCATTTTATTTAGAATGATATATATACTCAAGGGCATCTCTCTCCATTGTGAGAAGCTTTGATTTGGCTTGCAATAAATGCCAAAAAATGTGGCGTATTGTGTGGGGTGCTTAATCTCTCAAAAAATGGCGCTGTATATTTAATCTGACTCTCAAGTAAGTCGTTACTGCTGTAAAGCTTAATACTGGATCCATTTGCACCAATATTATGGAAATGTACAGCCTTATTAATTGCGATTCAGCCAATTGAATAGGGCTCTATATAAACACACAGCATATTTTGTTTTTTTAAGAAGTTTTTAGTAAGTGAAGACCTTGCTGATGGATAGCAGTTCACTAACTAAAAACTTCTGTAAAAAAATATGCTCTGTGCTTATATATAGCCCTATTCAATTGGCCGAATCATAATTTAATAAGGCTGATAATGTTTACCACCAACACAATGATTTTCATTGGCTGGAGACTTCTTGAGTTAGAGGTTCTCCTTGGTAAAAGCTTTTGCTGTGGTAGCCTGTCAATGTTGGAGACAAACATTTATCTGGAGGCTTATACTTTAATATTTGAAAATGATTTTATTATGGAATACTGCTATTACAAATGATTAAATAAGAATTATATTAATGATTGATGCATAATTAAAATAACTAGCCAACTTACTAGGACTTACAGAAGTGTTTTAAGTGCTCTGATTTATTTGACACTTTAGTTCAATATAATTTTAAAATTGCCTTGAAAGAAATAATAAAAATAGACCAAATTTCTGACAATAATAAATATTTTCTTCTGGATGAGCAAAAGCAGAACTGTTGTTTCAATGGGGAAAACACACAGAAATTCTCAGAAACCAGGGATTCCTTGGGGATAACAGGGAACATTTTGGACTGGAAAAAATATATATTAGGAATTAGACATGACAATGTTTAGGTTAAAACAGTTGATATTACTTACAGCCCAAATGGTGTATTCCTGCAAAAGTAAAGGCAATCAAAGAGGAAAGAAAGACAGTGATGCCCATTAAACATTATTATGGAAACCCAATTGCTTAGTTGTGTTATGACAGAAGGCACAGGGAAACCAGGATTAATACTGCTTACAAGGCACAAAGGGGTAAACTGGAAGTAACAGAACAAGTATTGTCAGGATAGAAAGATTAGGTCACGTAACAACTGTGAAATCATAACGCACACGTGCAAATCACAATGGACATGGGAGGAAAACGTATATATAAAGTACTCTGCAAAAATTATATCTCTAATATTATATTTAACTTGTATGCACTTATAACATATCAGTATAACACACTGACTAAGATGCACTAAGATGAAAGAAGCCTTTTGAACGAAACAGGTTGCCCACCACTGATTTAAAGAACACAAACATATGTATATTTATATCTGACTTTTGCCAACCTAACCTCAATCTCCCTTTGGCTTTAGCTACTCATTGGTAGACAATGAGGTTTAAATTTGGTTAATAATCAGTTCCTTTTTATTCAAGCTTGACGTGGCTGGAATTCTCTAAAATACCTTAAAGAAGAAGATGATACCCAACTATTACACAGAAAGTACAAATATATAAAGAAAAATAATTATTCCCTGCAACTACATTACATGATTAATTTTGCTTCGGAAGAGACTTGTTGTACTTCCAAGAATCAATTAATGTCTTGTCTGAACCAGCCCCTTTAATAAGCTTGCCAGCTGGAGACAAGTCAAATGTCCAGGTTGTTTAAGTACTCTCTTTTCTAACATTTTGCGATTCAGAGAACTTTT
This sequence comes from Discoglossus pictus, assembly GCA_027410445.1. Classification (NCBI taxonomy): domain Eukaryota; kingdom Metazoa; phylum Chordata; class Amphibia; order Anura; family Alytidae; genus Discoglossus; species Discoglossus pictus. Next base: position 61,274,234 of record CM050163.1, on the reverse strand, counting down.
TCCCTTTCTGCTTAATAATTGGACTTTCCAACCAGCCTGTAGATAAGTCAGACTAACTGAAAAAAATGTTGGCAGGAATTTCTGTGAATCGCCTAAACACTACCTGCAACATGGAGCCTTGAACAGAAATCCTCCTTGAGTTGCTTTTAGTATTGACCAATAGAATATAAAGAACACATGTAAAACTGGTCTGGTTTGCTACATATAACTTTATATTGAAGAGATTTCTTGTACACTCACTGATGTTTACTGAACCCTTCTTCTGTCATTGATGCTGGTATTCAATTGTCTGAATCACAATTTAATAAGGCTGTTAATATGTATTTGTTTTGTAAAAGTAATGAAGCATTTTTAATATAAACTTATCTTCTGTACAAACTGCAACGAGACACTTAAAGTGATAATTTGTAGTGAAAACTAAATGCAACTGCTCAGATAATAATAATTATTTTAAAAAGTGAATGCCTTATATTTAAGCACCCCATCATTGGTAAATGTTACATATAAGTAGTACTTGGGTGGGAGATGGGTGGGAGATATCTCAAAATGCCAATGCCCACTCCTCCCTGGTCATTATTCCCTTTGACGCTCATTCTTCAGCTTTCTGACGCTCTCTCCAACATGCTTTATTTTCCTTTTGGTGTATTTTTTTTATTCTAAGGCAATCATTCAGTGTCCTGTTTCTCACACTCCAAAAGGCATATGATATCAGGATGAAACATAAAAGTATCATTAAAACCATCAGGAGTGGGGGGGGGGGGGGGGGGGAACACATAGACGCAATCCTTGACTAGACAGGACAGTCTGACACTTTTCATATCTCAAGGATACCTAATCATAATCATCAGTCTGTCCAACCACACTGATAACACTCTATGAGATCTGGTTCTATCTCTTAATCAAATTGATTGGCTAGACTCCCACTGAAATCCATACCAGCTGCAAAACACTGCCGCCACTTCAAGACTCTTCATTCCTCTGTTTATATACTGTATCGTAGAGATATATAACTGAAATATAACGGAACTATTTATCTGCATATGAATTTATTTAGTTTTTCAGTTGATCTGCACCCACCTCTGTGAGCGGTGGCAAATATTCATACCGTGACGGCAATGTGTAATTCTCTAGTAATACCTTGGCCATTGTGAATTCCAATTCTTCCTTAAAGGATAGTGTACAAATTCAGCAATTCTTTACTTGTGTTTTTTTTCTAACAGGCATTCTCTGCACCAAAGTCAGTATCAGATTTTACTTTATTTCTTAATCATATATTAGTGATGAGGCCCTAATTATTTTGCAATGGAGACCTCCATCCGCTAGTCCCACCACTAGAAGACCTGCGCAGTTTTTGCTAGCAGTTTCACATTTTGTTTAGACTACATTTTCATATGTTAAATATATATACTAACAGAATATATGTTAGATGCTTTATATAGAAATATTTCATGCTACATGAGTATAATAAAAATAAAACACTTCTCATCAATTTCATTCTGTATGTCGTCCAATTTAAATCTATTTACAGAATATATATAAATTACTATTATTGGTAAAGATAATCTCTAATAAATTCAGCTCACTATTTATTGTGTTGACAACGTGGGAGTGCAGAGCACATTTATAATTGTATAGATGCATGGACACAATTGAACACGGGTTCCAAAGGCCCAGTGAAGAAAGTATCAAGAAAACCTCATGCTGCTAAATCATTAAAAGAAATAAAAGTACCGTAATCTCCCCATTCCACGGGAGCTCCAGTTTGGGCAGAAACTCTACACACAATTCACTATGAACTGATTCTTGCCGGGGAACCAATCAGCAATGCAAATGTTTATCCAGAGTTCAGATTTTGCACAAAACTGATGCGTGCCAGGAAAGCGGAGATACAGTTTCAGTCTCATGTCAGATCAGCTTCAAAATAAAGCCATTCAGTTTAAGAAAATGTGGTTTCTTCAACTACTTTGTCGTTCATTCAATAATCTAAAATTATATGATGAAGTACTCAGATACTTTTAAAAGAACTCACCACCAATAATATAGGGTGGTTAAACTGTGGAATTCTCTACCAAAGGAGGTGGTAACAGCGAATTCGATAGACAACTTCAAAAAGGGGTTAGATATATTTTTGAATAAAGAGGGCATTCAAGGCTATCCTAGATAACTAGCGAAGAAATATTGATCCAGGGAGAAATTTGATCGCCAGTTTCTGGGGTCAGGAAGGAATTTTTTTTTTTTCTCTTATGAGACAATTGGCAAAGTTTCAATGTTTTTTTTTTTTCTGTTTGCCTTCCTCTGGATCAATTAACAATTATTAACAATAATTAATAGTCCACATTAAAAAGATCAATAGAGATCTAAAAAGGTTGAATTTGATAGACTAACTCTTTATTCATCCTCCAATACTATACTATTAATAATTATTTAATCAACAAATTAATTAATAATTAATCCGCATATTGCAGATCAGAGGAGATCTTAACAGGTTGAACTTGATGGACTGAAAGTCTTTTTTCAACCTTAATTACTATGTAACTATATATATACATATATAAATATAAATATCTATCTAGCTATCTATTTACCTATCTCTCTCAATATATATATATATACTATAATGATATCTATCTATCTTTCCATCTTTCTATCTATCTATCTATCTATCCATCCATCCATCCATCTATCTGTCTGTCTGTCTATCCGTTTATAATCTGGGGTTCCTACACCCCAGTTCCTACACTGCTGATCTTCAGTGTACTACTGAGATTGTTTCTCTGGTTTGGAATTCTTTTAAAGTATTATATAAATATTTATACATATATATATAGATCTCGGTCACGTCTTGGATCTATCCCACCCAGATTTATTTCCATTCCTATGCCCTTTCTGAAGACAGATTTCTGCCTCTTTTGCACCTATCCTGACTCTTTTTCTATTCCTTTTGAACTGCCAAACTGTCTATTTAAAGGCTAAATATACACAAACCTGCTGCAGATCACTGGTGTCAAGATGTAGTTGCATAAGAAGTGAGATGAGCCAGGTAGGTAAACTGTCTTGGAAAAGGCCCTGTTCAAAGGGACGGCAGGGAACTCTATACAGATACTGTACAGTTAGAAAGTGAAACCCCTGCCAAGACTCTGTCTATAGTGCCACATCTGGAAGAAGATCTAAGGAAACTCAATGCTTCACTCACAATGTATATTTTGAGTTAAATACTGTAAAAAAAACTGACAGTAAAGCTCAAAATGACAATATATCCCTATGGTTATAATATGCGCATTTAATGAACTAGAATTGATAATGGACAAATATTTTAGAACGTTAAAAAAATCTTTCATTTATAAATTATTGTATATAGCTATATTCTGTTCAAATGTCATCCTTATCTGTTAAACTTCAACTTCAAGACCAATAAACAAACTCAGTTATCTCTAAAAGTGCAAAGGAATATGCACTGTGTTGCAATACATGTTATTTAGTTGGTTTTGGCATTTAAGATACTCCACTACTTGACAAGGGGGGGTGAGCTCACAGACGGATGGGAGTCATAAGTGAAGTTATCCAGGGCTGCATATAATATATAATAAAGTAAATAATAAGGGATGTTGTTACGTTTGAACTTTCTAAAAACATTCTTACCTAAAAATATCAATGCAATTTCTTACATATTTCTCTTTTCATAACATTTTGTGAATTTTCTTTCTTTTGCTTTCAATTTATTGTGATTTAAAGAAAGTCGATTTTTTGTGTGTGAAACTTAACCTGAAAATAACTGTTTTTCTGCTCTTTTACACACTGTTTACTCTATTTAGTACCTTCCCAGCCACCAGAGTCCTGCAGCAATAAAGCAATTGTGGAGAAATGAGCCCTACAGTGTTCAATACTTTGGAAGGAGCTCCGCCATTAAGATGGAGGAGAAAACAGGCAAACAATGAACTGTAAGATTGTTTGTACTGATCTTTCCTGCTTAAAAAGTATGAAAACATTACTATTGCAGTGGTCATTTAAAGATAAGTTGAGACTATTTGTTATTATCAGCAGATAATTAGGAGCACACACACACACACAACTGGAAAAGTCAACTTTTGACGAAAATAGGCATTGTCACATGCAGTATTAACTAAAAGAGAGGCAAAGTCTGTTATTCGTGCATGCATCACTCCCTAAGTGGCAAAAAGACACACTGGTGGGAAGACCTACAGCATTTCAGAACCTACCTGGGATGAAATATTGCTCTTTAGCTAAATACAAACAAGAGAAAAATAGAGAAGTTGCGCCTGAATTCCAGCAAGCAGAGAGAATACATTAATATAGTGCAAGACAGCCATGCAGTGATTCCTTGGACGAACGTATTCACTTTGTGTCTTTTCAGAAGAACCAGACTTGGAAATGGGCAAAATATTATTGGAAAAAAACAAATCCAGTATTTTATTTATTAACTATTGCATACAATTGCAATGTTGTAATTTTATTTTCTTCATTTGGTTTGTTATCCATCAAGGGATCTGGAATGTAGATGAGGTTGCAGTCTAAGGAATGCAACTTGATATATCAGCAACGTGGGCATTTTCTGCATTGAACTGGCAAACCACATTAATGGCTGACCCTGCTACAGCATAATTGCATATGCAATTTAATAAAAAAAAAAAAAATCTAAAAACATGTTGCCCATGATCAACCCTGGTTCTTCAAAATAGCATAACATAAATATGTGACACTCAGGGCCACTGAAGGGATTGTAAATTATCTATAGTTAAGCAGCAATTGTGGTATCATAATGCTTACATCTGGTTATAAATTAATAAGAGACACAGACAATAAACAGTTCTCTACTGGTGTTTAAACCCCAGTTTGAAGAAGCAATAAAATATAAAAGGACACCTGCAAAAGCTGGCTGCCATATGACAAAGAATCCAACTGGAAACTACAAGGAGGGGAACAGTATTTTTACATAAAATCTAGCGCACATGTTAAATGGTGACACAGTGTTATTGTATTCAGTGAAATCTTTAACCCAGTCTTTCCATGAGTGGGTGAAACATCACATATTTCTGTACTTGGATTATTTTTGTCTGTAGAATTGAATTACACTGGTGAACATGAAATAAAGAAAAAAGATCCTCGGGATGTACATTGTGTGCACTAGATACTTGCTTTTTACATGAAATGTTTTTCTAAACGAGTTAACATTATCTACATTAATACCGCATGATCAAACAGGCTGCCTCCCTCGATTCCTTCCTCTTTCTCAATAGGAAAACAACAAAGAAGGCCTCTATGATGTTCCATAATTCAGGAGAGAGCCAGCTGCTTTTCTCGAGCTTTCAAAAACCACTGTTTTTGGCAACTAAAGAAAAAAAATTGTAGCTGAACTAAGCAAATTACCTGAGCAGCGGAATTTCTTGCTTTTGATCTGCCCGATTCTTTTGTTTGCCAGTCTGCGGGGGCTGGTGCAGCGGGCACCACTGGTCTCAATAGGGTTTGTATGAAGATAATCCGCCAGCCACTTCAGATGGCAGTCACAGATAAACGGGTTCTGAGCCAAATGCCTTTCAGGAGTGAATGAAAATTATTTAACATGTTATTCGCAATTGACCTGACATTTTTCATCATGAATGCAAAGAAGACTGGATTATGTAGAACAACAACTCCCCCCGTACATAGAAGCCCCTCACAATAACATGACAATACTTACAAGGTCTGAATAGCACGGAGTGGTGAAAATGTGCCTTTGGCAATGGTTTGAAGTTTGTTGTCATACAAAGAAAGAAGGTTCAGGTTCTGTAGATCTTGGAAAGCGTCTACTCGCAAACAATTTATCTTGTTGGCATTGAGTAATCTGTTGAACCAAGGATAATATGAATTACACAAAGTTGGCTCAAGTTCATTCAGCTTTAAAACTGAATGACAAAACCTTTGTTTTCTTAAAGCCATCATGAACTATCCTATTTGAGGAACACAAGAAGAGCTTTGCGAAGTTCAAGAGATGTTTATGTTCAAGGCTGTTGATGTTCCCATGACATTTTCACCTTAGATGAGAAATCCTGAGTTATTAACCGGAGTGATGGAAGTGATCTCACTTATTCCAACGCTACATTGCAAGTCTGAAATGGTCGGAATTATAAACTTACAGAATGTACCTCTGCCTTAATTAATGTGTCAAGTAAGAATGCAAAGATCTTCAAGGGAATGGTAACTTTACTGGCTGTCACTCTTGCACTTACAACTCAAGTTTTGCGCAAGAACATTCCTATATCATTTGTTTTAAATAACATTTTCTGTTATCACTTCTATATTATCCTACATAGGACCTTTCTATACAGTTTCATAGTAATTAAGGTTGAAAAAAAACTTTTAGTCCGACAATTTTAACCTTTTTAGATATTCTCTGATCCTTATAATATGTTGATTATTTCTTAATTGTTATATATCCTTCATATTAATACTACTAGGTCTACTTTTTCTCATCTCTTAGCATATCCCAACAGGTGAGGATTTAAGGGTCACTCACACCAAGTCATCACTTATTACAGTTGACCTATATCTCAAGCAGAGTTAAATCTTTTCTGCTTATGTTCTCAAGCCTAGAAACTTAAAGCATGGTAAGGAACATTTTATTCAACGAAGGCCAACGAGCTACAGTAATTAAATCTTATTTTTCCTTATAGTCCCTATTTCAGTGCTGTTTGCTTATTTTGTGCCCCTTGTAGTACAGATTTACTACTTGTTAGAATAGTAGAGACAGTGAAGGCTTCGAAAAAGTTGTTTATGTGCCTGGCCAGAACATGAACATTTACCACTAATTTGCTAAATAAATCTCTCGTTACCACCAACCCAATATAATTAACTAGTTCTTATTCTACTGGTTGTATGGGCACGTCATACAAAAGTAAAAACAAAAAGAATAAAAACTACAAAGTTACATCAAACAATATTTCTGCTAAAAAGCAATTAACCATAAGCTAATTTATCCTTAACAAATGAATGCTTAAACACAGGGCGGGCACACAAATACAACTACAGAAATGGTCTTATTACGGATTATTATAAAATTTGGGCTCGACGTGTCTTTTTTGTTCTTGTTTACATTACACTGGGTGTTCAACCAGAAACATTTGTACAGATTCCAGAAAACCATCTGATATTTCTTTAAAGTGGTTTGAACAGAGCCTCGACAGGTATAAAATGCTCTTCTAACTGCTCATTTTGCCATGAGAAATCTTCAAGAAAAGAAAGCACAAAATGCACATAACCCCATTCAGCAGTGCTGGTGATGGGCCAATAATTATTTCAAAAGAAGGTAAAGAAAATACGAAATCAGCACATTAACCAAGAACACAGAAAATGACAAATTACTATTAAATAGGTGCCAGAAGGTAAATAGATCAGGTCAAACAAATCAACTTTTTATTTACTAAGGCAGTGCAGCAACGTCAACAACATTAATAAAACAGAACAGCCCGTACATCATACTTTGAAAATCAATTCATTAAAATATAGCTGTCCAGATAATATTTCCAAAATTCAGCTTCAAGATGAACAGCAACAACAAAACCCCACTCCTACACTGAGCACAGCTGATTCTTAATGTCCTTACTGGGGGTGTCTCTCTTTATGAAGTTAATCCATTATAAAAGTCTATATATCTTATACGAAAATACTTGGGGGTACATTTTCTAAAGTATGATAGATGCAAGCCGTATGGGAGTCATCGTTAGTTATCGTGAACTGGCGGCCTCATTCAATTGCAATTTGGCCAATTGAATAGGGCTCTATATAAGCACTTTTTTTTTTTTTTACAGAAGTTTTTAGTTAGTGATCTTCTATCCAAAAGCAAGTCTTTAATTTTATAGAGTCCTAGTCAATTGGCCAAATCGCAATTAAATGAGGCCCTGAGTGTTTAATGGGCATGTTAAGACATCTCATGGTTATGTTAGATGTGGCATGCCATGAAAAGATATCCAAATTCACTAAACCACAAGATCTCCAAATTCACTAAACCTTGCTATTAAGTACACGCGAACCTGATATTCAGAATTTCATGTTTCATCCCCATGATAGCAGTATATTTCAGATTTAAATGATATTACCAATATTCAGCCATTAACATACAACATAAACACAGCTAAATATAACAGTACCATACAATTACATGGTTTAAGGAAATATAAAATGCTACAAATTACAAAATAGAAATTTCGGGCCCCACGCTGACGAGAGGCAGTAACCTTGAAACAGCTGTACGTGGGTAGGATCCCTAGCTTGTGTATAACCCATCCTGAGCTTTGCTCACAGCAAGCATATGCTTAAAGGAACCCATGTTTAAAATGGTAATGGATTGCAAGAGTGAAGCATTTGTGGGCACATTTGCATGTCCCTGCCCAGGTTCCCAAAATGCAGTGTAATAACTGTATTTCTTGGAATTCTGAGCAAGAAACAAGTTTTTTTAACTTGTTTTAGACGTTCAAATGTGAACATAAATGTACTATTTATTTACTATAT